>VXAX01004318.1:1094222-1389627 GCA_013399835.1 Leptocoma aspasia | reverse complement strand
GGGTGTTGGGGTGAGAAAGACCTCTGCTCCTTTCATTTTTCTGCAGAGCTGGCACTTCAGGATGCTGAACAATTAGAGGTATGTTTATAAAAGTCATTATAAAAAGTGTTGTTTTCAGCAGAACAAATTCAAGGGTCTCGCTCATCAATTTTAAATGAGAGTAGTAGGACTGCAAGGTCAAAAGTATGAGCTTATGCTGTTCCTGCTTTGAAAATGCCAAGACGGATTTTCACCATAACTCTGCTTCACTCCAGAGAAAAGCCTCCTCCATTATTTTTTTAAATTAAAATGGACACCAAAAAGTTAAGTTTTATGAATTAAGAGAAGGGACTTTGCACTGGGCTTGATTTGGAATAATTATAATCATTGGGAAGTATTTTTCCAAGTACACTTCCATGGAAATGCCTCATTTTTTGGTTATTGCCAAAGTGTGTTTCAAACTCACATAGAAACGCGCAATTGTAATTTCATTAGAATTCCATTTCTCCAGGCTATACCGGTGCAATGAAAGAAGAGATAAAATTAATTAAAACTGTGGACATGTTTATACCCACCAGGTGTCATAAAAGGTAGTGGCTCAGACATTTTTCAAGTAATTAAGCAGACAGTTCTGCTTTTTCTGATGAGTTATTGCCCTTCCCTCTTTAATCTGTGTAAGAGATTTCATCACAGAGCTATTGTCAGGTGATGGGATTGCTCTTTACAGTCAGCATCCCCCTCACACTGCCTCTCGTTAATCGAAATCACATCATCGCTGCAGGAGAGGCAGTGACATGCCATCGGCACGTTTCCAAAGGCAAGCTTCGTGTGCCAAGCTCTGCCCACAATTTAGGCTAAAAAGGGGATAACACAATTTTCAGTTTAACCATATTTGGATTAAATAGCTTGAGTGTTCATTCAGGGCATAGCACATCTTCTGAACATAAAGCACAGTTCTCCTCAGTGAGGGCAGCATTTAATCAGGTTCGGATGTGTTGGTGGTGTTTGTGTTATCAAGTTTTTTCATTCCATTTCTATTTTGTCAGTTTTTCTTCTGGCCATGTTGAGATAATCACTAGTTTTCCTGAGGATGTGCAAATTGCCATGGTCACATCCTCAGGCAATATTGTACATAAGACCATAATGATGGCATCTTCTAAGTTTTTAGTGTAAGTTAGGACCAGAATTTTGTGCATTTTCTTTCTCTGCTTTGGCAGTGGATATAAATATGCCTCTTGGCTCCTCTCTTTGGGCTTCCAGTAGATAAACACAACCTCCACATCCTGCTATGTATCCTGTGTGCACAGCTCTGCCTGGGGGAGGAGCAGGTGCTCTCTGGGCACAGACACGACCCCACATCTCCGATACCGAGAGCGGGGCCAGCCTGGTTCGGTCAGCCCGGGCAGAGAAGGTGACTCCTGGGACAAAACAGGGCTGCCACTGCCCCTACTGCAGGGTGTGTGCAAGAGCCCCCCGGCTCTGCTCAGCACTATCAACAACCTCAGCTGCTCTGCTCCTCCAGCACCATCACCAGCACGTGAAACTGCTTCCCATCCCACAGCCAAGGGAATGGGCTAGAGCCTGCTTTCTGCACCAAGCTGTGCATTGTCTCTCCCAGTCCTGCAGCACTGATGCAAACAGACAACCAAGTCCACCATGCTTTCTCAGGAAAAGTGGTCATTTCTTATTTTTACTTCCTTTTTCTGTTGGTTTGTATTCTCCAATTGCTATTAAGTATTTTCTAATGGGAATTTTTTTTTTTTTTAATATTGCAAGAAGAAGAGTCAGTGTAAAATAGATTACCCTGTATTCAACAAAGTGGAACATGCTAACTGCATTCAGTTGCAAATATCCATAACAATGGACATACTTAGAGCAAAAATAATTCAGAATGACAATATTCACTGCCTGTTTCCATTCAGAGTTGGTGCCTTCCCTGAGCTTGTTTTTTATTTAATGCTCTGTCTTTATTAACTTTTATCATTTTAATTAAATTACCTTTCATAATATTGTAACATTCTCCTGCTTTCAACGTTATCCCTTACAAGGTCATCTCTGATACATGACTAATGCATTTGACTAAAATGAACAAATAAAATATGATAGTCACATTAAAGCCTATGGGACTCTGCTGAGAATAACAACTCAGTCCAAGCTTTTAACAAAAATTTAGACAAAAAATAGAGTAAAACCTTGGAGATGAAGGATAAAGTCATACACTTCCAGCACCAAATTCAGCTTGTGTATACTTTGTACCTGCTGTTCTGGGCCTGAATTTGACCTTTTGAGGGTTGAAGATGGGCTTTGAAATGATTGGTTTTTTTCTTTTCAAGTTTTAAATAGCCATTTTATTCTATTTATTGTATTTCAGTACTGCTTCTGCTACAGCCAGCAGAAGTCCAGAATCTACCTTGACCTAAATGGTGCTTTGTTGCATTTGTGTCATGTTTGTTACCTTTTTTGCAATGCCCAGGCATTCAATTAAACATCATAGGATTAAGCTCCATCAGTAATTAATTTAAAATATATTGGCTGTTCCACTGATTTACCTCATTTCATTATGTAAAATAACAAATAGAGCCCTTACTTTTGTGCAAGTCACACTATTCTCCCTAAACATTTTTCCTCCTGTAGCAGTCAGTCCAGACATCTAATAATTTCTATCACATGATCTTGAGTCTTTTCTATTTCTGCAATGTCCTATGTCAGGTGAGGCAAGCAAAAATATATTTTAAGAGAGGGTACAACAATGATTTATGGAGTGACATCTCAGTATTTTCAGTGTTTTTATCCTATTCTTTTTGCATCTTAATGTTAGGAAATCTTTTTCCCATGGAAGTTTCTGCTTTATACACATTGTGCTTTCTTAGGTTCTTCTATAGACTTGAAAGAACTTTGGTTTACCACAAAAAATACTTTAAAAAATGTTCAGTAGGCACCAAATTCCTCAAAGCTTAAGGTAAGATACTTAGAAACCAGCTTTAAGCAAAATACAATATGGAGATTCTTAAATTTATCAAGGAAGAAACTTCTGAGGAAGTTTTAGCAATTGATATTTTCCATCACTTACTGGAGGGGCTGCATGCTTTTAATGTCTTAGAAAACAGTTTGTATGGCAGGCAGGTGCTTTCAGAGCATCTGACACTAAGTGCAGTCTCTTACTGTTTTTTGATGAAGTAGGGTAACCTTGGACTGATAGAGAGTCCTTTATTACTTAAACTTATTTAAAGTGCTTCACTAACAAGGTATTAAACACATTGCTTGAAGGATTTTTTCTTTCACAGTACACCTCAAATTTTAAGTTAGAAAACAAAAGAACTGTTCTGATGGTGGATACTCCAGCACCTTGGAGTCCTGCAAGGTGCCCCAGGCATGCCTTTTGATTCAGTTCTCCTGACATGCTGCAGCCTTCCCTGGTGAGCCGAGGGGGCACTGCACACAACCTAACCAGCCTTCAGCTTTGAGAACTTGAGAACCAACATTACTGCACAACTGAGACACAGCACTGCTGTGAGGAGATCCAGAACACATCCATGGCCATAGCACCAGCTCCAGCAGTGACTCAACATCAATCCATCAATTTCTTTCCTGCCAGCATTGTCCTCTGACCATCACCGCTTGCTGAGAGCCCTTCCAGCAGGAGCAGACACAGTAACACACAGCAGAGGTTAGCACACAACACTTGCAATAGGTAACCACGGCATAAAAAGTAATTGTACTGGCTACCCATGAAATGCTATCCATAAAAAAAAAGCTGCAGAATTCTAGGAGAATAAAAATCATAAGTCCTATTCAAGTAATTTGAAACTCACCTTGCTCAGGACTGACTAGAAGCCATCACAGCCTTCCAAACATTTAGCAACATCTACAGACTACTCTTGGCATGCTTGCTTAAGCACTTAGTTAACAACCACCATTACCAACCTTAATTGGGTAAATTTGTGGAGGTTTTCAAGCAGGAGAATCATCCATGTCTAATTATCACCTCTGAAAGCTGGGTCCGTGATGAGGCAAAGTTTTCACTTCTCTCAAAAGAAGCCAACCTAAAAAATGAAAAAATGGAATTGAAAAAAATAAATGCATGTTACAATACTCACACTTAATTAATTGGGAATGGAGCAGTCCATCAGTACTGTGTTTTTATATGATGAAAACATAGTAATGCACTGCATTTTTAGACTTATATTTCTAGAAGTAACAGTCTAGTGCAGAGATTACATAGGATTTGAAGAATGACTCTTCTTAGAAGGATAATACTCCTTTTAAAATGTGAAACTGGAAGCAGAATGGTAGCACCTTAGAAAGATGTAGGTGGATAAAACTTCAATAAATAAATCAAGCAGAGCAAATCCACTGTCATCCTTGGGTATCTGGAGTGTGTTCTGATACTTTCTCAATAAAGAATACTTTAATTTTATAAAAAAGTATTAATTTTATAGAAAAGTTGTATGATCAAAAATCCAAACCTATAAATAAGTAGGTATCTTGGAATAAGACACTGAAGCTTAACATTCAGTCGAGCTAACTAAATCATGCTGTTTGTACCTGTCCTCATCCTACTCTTCCCTTAGCCCACATACATGTGTTTTTCTAGGTATGGGATCACTGAATTTTTATATAGCATGTAGGCAGTTATGTATGTCATTACCAGTGTGGCAGAAACTAGTTAGTTCTGATAACTAACTAAACTTTTCCACTGCAATTTGCTAAGTGAGAAAAAAAGGAAAACAGAAAGTAATTGTAACCTGTCTTTGGCTATATGTGACAAAGCTGAGCTGTGCCAGCAGGGTCTGGAAAGTTGCAGTATGCATGTCTATCCATGTCCTGTCTCCTCTTGTCTGGGGACCACAGTCCTCTTTCGTGGCCAATAAAAGTAAGACTGACTCCATCTCTTCCAGGAATGGAGGCTGAAGCTAGACACACATTTCAATAAAGCAGATGCTAATCTAGTGAAGCATCTGGAAGAAAGGTGGTAATCTTATTTGTCACTATTGTCCTCTCTAAGGGCCACCACCTCTGGAGGTTTTCTAGTTTCACAGAATCTGATGTTTCAAGTGTCTTTTAATCCTCATTCAAAAAGTGCACCACATGGCTGAAGATAGATTGTCCTTTGCTGCAGTGTCTTCCTCTCCTTGCTGGGGTTATTGCCCATTTCCCCTCAGCAGAGGCCTCAGATGACTCCCCCACTGCTTCAGCCCAGAGGTCTCCTGGTTTAGCTCTAAACCACAGCCAGCAGGACAGTCAGCAGAGCTGATGAATTCTGTGCTGACTTGAGCAGCCAGTCTCATCTGCCAACTGCTGTGGGTCTGTGACCTCTAGGGAGGGGCCATGAATTCATCCCTCCAGCCAGAGTCACTGGGGAGCAGATGTCAAAGCCCTTCGTGAGCTGGAAGTGTCATTGTGTCTGAGCCCAGCAGTGCTTCATGTCTCTTGGTTTTGGATGGGTGCATTTATCTAAACAAAGCTCCTTCTCTGTTTTGTTTTTTGTTTGTTTGCTTTTTTGGTTTGGCATTTACAAACCAAAGAGGGTTCACATTCCTTCAGTGCCAGTTCTCCTCTGTATCCAATACTAATTACAAGCAGAGTAACCAAGGAATAGTAAACTTGTGCTTCCTCATACCAAGTTCTCACCCTCACTTGGTTTTTCTTGGCCTTGTGGGAACATCCCAGCTAGTCCTCTCAGATATGGCCACATGGAGTCATAAGGTCTTTCTGTTTCCTTTTCCTGATTCCTTCAGCAGCTGTGTTGATTTAAATCTATACACAGCCTTAAATTGCTGCAAGCCCTAGTCCTGCCTGTTCCACCCGTGGCAGAACATAGTGTCTCACTAGCTGCAGAAACAACTCCCCATCTTTCTTCTGGACATCTTGCAAACCACTGTCAAAACTGTTTTGTGCCCCAGTCTCCTGCCAAGTCTCTTTCACATTCAGGTGATGACTTAATGTTTATTCTTCAAGAGGACCAAAGGCTGTCTGGAGCGCTGTAAGCTTCCTAATGCAGCCTGGGAAGTTGTTGAAGATGCCTTGTACCATAGGCACCCTCCATCACAGGTCCTGTCAGGTGGGGTCTGACACACAATGTCTGTCAGAAACATTCAAAGGAACACCTTTCTTATGACCCAGGAGTCCCAAAATGTGCATCATTTCCCGTTGTACAGCCAGCACTGCAGCCAGATAGTTTTGTGCTTTAAGTAAATCATAAAGTTGCATTTTCAAGGAATACAGTAAAAAGCCTTTTCACTTAAAGAGAAAAGAATCACATTTCTTCTCTATCAGGTTGGTCTTTTCCCATTTTTCTCCTAAAATGGGTGTTTTCTAAGGGAGGTGGTAGAGCCTCGTACTCACGGGGAGGCGCAGGCTGGGTCGCTCGGGGAGGCTGAGCTGTGATTACACATGGCCTCACTGTGCCGACCCCCCTGTGCCATTATTTACTTGAGACAGGCAACACAAGGAGATGTTTCCTTCTTCATTTTCTACTCATTTTCTCACTAATTCTACCTAAACCAGATTTTTGCACTAAAGGATTCATGCCTGGCTTTGTGGGTATACAGTATACTCATACAGCTATTTTAGGGTTGTGTTCTTAGATATTTCAGATATTGTGCTTTAGTCTGGCAGCTTCTTTTGAACTTCATCAGTGAGCAGGCTAGAAATCTGACCTAAGGGGTTTGTGTATTCATTTCTATTAAAGCCATCA
This sequence comes from Leptocoma aspasia, assembly GCA_013399835.1. NCBI lineage: Eukaryota > Metazoa > Chordata > Aves > Passeriformes > Nectariniidae > Leptocoma > Leptocoma aspasia. Next base: position 1,382,951 of record VXAX01004318.1, on the reverse strand, counting down.
GTATTTGGGCAACTCAGGATAACTGTGATTGTAAATTCAAAAATATAATGATCTTTTGTGTCTAGTGCATGTTATACAGGAGAATATTTAAATCAATGATAATGCTATCAGAGCTGGAAATCAAATGCAAAATAATTCCCTGGGCTTGCCATGTATAATGACATTTGCTCTTTTGATGAATTGCTAATGTATTCTTGGACAGAAGAGCAGGCAGCCCAGCCAGCTTCACTATATAAATGGCAGGGTGGAGAGAGCAGGATTGTATTTACTACTGGTTACTGCTAACAAACCATGCACCTTTCAACGTGTCTCTCTGCTATGAATTATTCCTGTTTTGAACAGGGAACATCTAAACAAACTTTAAGACTAGTCTTTTAAGAAATTACTGTTTTCTTCAAGGAAGTGTTAGTTTGCTTTGTTTTGAAATGACAGTACCAAATTGAAACATTATCTTTTTAAAAAGGCAGAAATTATTTCAGCTGTGATGCCTGCCTAACGCTCCCAGCAATTTCCATCACTCTTACCGTAGAGCATTTTTTTCCTCTGTGTTCATTTCTCTTGTGTTTGTTTCTGACACCCTGCTCAAGAGAAGCAGCCTGACCTAACCTGCAGCAAACCAGCACTGGCCACAGTGAAATGAACTAAATCCACAGTGCTGTCCAATAGAGATATGAGGAAGGGATCAGAAAGCAGAGGAAAAAAAATCCTCTATTATTTTCATCATAGGATGGTAGTAATTTGGGGGTTTCATCTTTCACAGTAAGTGGCTAAAACTCACTCAGATGATCAAGCAAAGATAAATCTGAGAGTTGTTTTGCTTCTTTGTTTAATAACATCACCATAAGGTTAAAAAGGCAACAATTTTGGGTTTTATTACCCTGAATTATTAATTTTGTGAGTATTTAAAAAGAAGAGTAGTTTGGAGATTTTTTCTAGACATACTGCTGTGCATGATTCCTTTCCATAATGGATTCATAAAGATTTTCAAAGCACGAAGTATTTCTGATTCCCAAAGGACTCTGACTGGAAGATGACAGCTATAAGACTGTACAGAAAACTTTATATTGGTGTGGGCTCTAGTAATTTTTAGCAGATGCATTTTTTTATCTTGAGATTGGTTGATGCTCTGTACCTGTAATATTTAGGTATTTTAGAAGCTTAACTCTTAAGGTGTTGGTGCAATTGTATGATTCATATCTGCAGTCCAAGACAGTTTGCTGTTTCTGCTGACTGCCACCGAATTCCACAGACCGTGCTTAAAAATCCTCAACTCTTGACATACAGTTCCCAAAACATCTCACAAAAGGTGTGAGACTGTCAGAGAAGAACAAGTGAAAGTTTCCTTCTTAACAGCCATGAGAGTCTTTTACTTGCCCAGCGAGCAGAAAAGCCGAGTGCAGTGCCCCGGCCAGCCTGGCACGCACAGCCAGATTATCATCCATTCATTTCTTCTGGACACCAGAGTCATGGGAATGCATGGAAGTTAGTGATTCCTTCTTTTGCTTCCCTGCTTGCTCCATTGCTCCAGAGTCCTACACGCGCAGGATCAGGCTCTTTGCTTATGTAAATCACTCAGCTGAAAATATCCCCAAGCTGTGTGTCCTCGTTACAGACTGCAGCTTGCACCATGCCGCTCTCCCAGCACAGAACAGTTCATAGCCAGTTTACTCCCTAACAGAGCAAGTGCAAATTTTATCAGGGTGATGGATTATGTAAGAAAACACATTTCCCCCATTGATTCATTGTTTCAAAGGACCCACTATCTCTCCCATTTTCTGTAGCATTCTTCTAAAGGTCCTGTTTCTGGAACTTTTTGAGGAAAAAATAAAACTGTGATTCTTTTTTTTCCATATCTGAAAAAAGAATAATTTCACAGCTGTTGGCACAAGGTTAAGGGTGCCAACAGCTCCAATGATTAGCACAGGCTGCTTCTGTAGCCTTGTTTGCTCCTCATACACTGTCCTGCATGTTTCTCCAATTCTTACTGCAGGGCCTGGAGAATCCAGGAAAACTCTCTGTGAGAAAAGCAGCTTGATGTCAAAGCAGTTCTGCTGATAAGATTCAGTCTGGCTCACCATGGCACTGATAAAGCTTTAGGTGGATAGTAAATAATAGATCTATTTGTGCTGTATGGGTTAGCTGCTGATACCCTTCTAAGGAACACAATCTTACTGGCTTTTGGCTTTTTGTAATGAAGTGTGTCTTAAAATAATCTTGTAGAAAAACTTCATTGGTCTCCATTTCAGGTGTTTAAACATTATGTGGGCTATTCATTTAAAAGGATGTCTAAATACCTGAGGGTTTAGATTATCAACAGGTATGTGATGCACATAGGCATTCACACATTCAGAGCATTAAGCCCCCTTAGACATAACTCTGTCTCTGAACAGAGGAGCATAAGAAAGTGGGGATGGAGAGCAACCCTGCTCACTGTGCTCCTCTGCTGGGGCTGGGGGCAGGTTGTGAGGACAGGCTCTTGCCTGTGCAAGTGAGCACACAGCCCCCCAAGCCCCATGGAATCCATGGTGACCATGCCACAGGAGGTTTAACCTATTTCTGAGCAGTCACTGAACAGCACAGACAACATTTCTCTCTTACTGTGCCTGACATGGGTGCCTTTGCTGACTGTCTCTTCACCAATCATCAGTGTCATTCTCCATGGCAGGTCTAAACATGAAACCAAACCCTGGTGTAAAGCAGGCAGCCTCCTGAGAGGCAGATGAAGAAGCTGCCAACTGTTTGGTGCCAACTGCTGTGGGCATCAAGCCGCTCACCGTATCTCCCCCAGAAATGCAGGCATGCATTTAAAATAGCCAGCCACTCTCACTGGATACTGTATCAGTCTCAATTAGATATTCATCTTTCATTCCTGCCTATTACTACTAATTGATAGCTGAGGTCTTTAGCATGCATCATACCTCATTGCACATCATAGCTGTAACTAGTTAAAAATACAAAGACCCCTTAGAACTAAGAGACTTTATATATCTTAAGTTTATGCCATGTTGCCTTTTGTACAGTAATTCCTATTCTTCAGCTGGTTACGTCCATGCTGTGCTCTGATTTGCACGAGTTAAATCCAGACTAACATCAGTATCTTTAGCAGAATTGTTACAAGTTCACTTTTATTTTCCCTATCAACATTAGTATTTTTCAAGTCCCACCATAGAAAGGGTTATCAAAGCATTTAGAGCAAATCTGAGCCTCAGGAAAGATGGAGAGATGTGAGAGCAGGGAATGGGGTGAGCACTGTGCTTCCTCTCCTTCCTCCTGCATCTTGCTCCTAGCCCAGGATTGGTACTGAAGCTCTCCCTTGATGCCATGTCTAGGGAAAGCAATCCATTCTTCAGAGCTGGAGATTACTAGTTAGTGGGGTTCCTCATCAATTTCCATTAATTAATAAACCAGTTCTGGTTGAGAAATTTGCAGAAAGAAAAAAAACCTAGACTATTGAATATCTCTTCCATTATGCAGAACTGCAGAGAGGACTGCATGGCCAAAGTAAGCTTGAAAGATTACTTACAGTTTTATTACCTTCTTTCTTACCTTTCTCTTCAAAAACCCTGCAGAAAATTCACTTGAAATGCTGATCCATCTGAACTTTAAGTTGACATCTGCATGAACTTGTTACCTGTGGTTTTGGGTTAGCTTTTGGCTGCTGAATATACTTTAACATTTTTAATCTTTTATTTTTCTAGCCTTTTTGCACTTGCCAGATTTCAACATTTTTGCAATAGCATATAGAGGCACCATTTTTTTCTGTTATCAATCAAGGGAATGCAGAGAAGAAAAGGAAATGAGAAGAAAAGAAAAAAAAAGAAACTTGAGCAAAAGAGCAAGCACCATTATTTTTTGAACAGGCAGCTGCTTCTGACAATTCACCTAAGGTAGTTTTCTTTTTCTCTGTAGGACTTGAATGCATTCCTCTCAAGACTTTGGTATTGATCCTCTTTCTTTTCAGAGTTCCTGACCTTCCTCCTTTGCTGTCCCAGCCCAGCTGGTATGCTTTCATACAGCTTGGTTAGCTCCTCAGCACTTGCATTTTACATTTCAGCAGGGATACCCTTAACATATTTCATCTACTCATGTATACCAGAGCAACTGAACTGGTGAGACATAGCCTGTAAATCTGGTTTATTTGGTTTTTAATAGCTGATGTTATCTGTTGAAATATATAAAAAACTCAGGTTGATTTTGTCTCAGCTATGAAAATCTCACAGATAAATGTCATGGTCTGTCTAGAGCTGCCATTTCTTGCTTCTCTGTATCCCACTTCTTTCTTTCCTCCTCCAAAAATCTGAAACAATTCAAAGTGTTTCGTGTCAACATTTTTAAAAAGTTGTATTTGCCAGATACTGAAATCACTGTCGGTGGAAATTTTCTTCCAAGTAAAATTTTCAAATTTTCAGTTTGATGTTCAGCTCAGAGCCCAGACTTTGAAATCTCAAAGTCTCTCACGAGCTACAAGTCCTGCCCTCCTCAAAGCACGACTGGAAAGTGCCTGATCCCCCTTTCCCAGTCTGTTCCCGCTCACTCTGTGGAAGGGACGCTCCCACACATCCTGTACCACGCTGTCCCTGTCCCCATCTGAGCCCATCTGGTGCCGTGTGCCTGGCAGTGCAGGAGCAGATCCAGAGGCTGTGCCAGGACAGCGGGGCCTGGCTGTGACCCTGCCTGCGGGGGGCAGGTGGCACCAGGAGCTCTGCTGGGGCTCACTGGTGGAAGTGGCCACAGAGAAAGCCAGAGGAAATGGCCAAGTGTCGTGAGACAGGGAGGACAAAGGCAAGGAGGAGGCTTTCTTTCTACAGTTCACATCTTCCGTGGAACAGAAGGCAAAAAAATTGACTTTGAAGTTGCTGATTCCTTCTGTGGTGAAGGAAAAGAAAGTGTAGGACACGGTGGAAATGGCAACAGGCACTCTGTCAATGGCTGAGAAATTAGGAAAATAATTCTTTTACTTTCACACTATATGGAGAAGGAAAACATAGATGTATGTTTAACCGTGGCAGAGGAAGTGAAAGCAAGAGCTGTCTGTGGTGCCACAGAGAAGAGCAGAAAATAATTACTGAAGAGAAAAAATCTTCAATAAAATATATTTTACATTTTATTAGTTATGCTGGGATGTTTCTTGAACTATCATTAGTATGTTCCTGTTCTTGTATTCCACTCTTCTCTTTTTTCCCTTCTTTTCTGTTGCTCCTCATGCTCTTTGTGAGTAAGCAAGGTTATTATTAACAATTAATTTTCTTCTTGACATGTAACTGCTCAGTAGTTACCTGTCACACTTTTCCATCCTTTGGCCAGCCCTACCTTTTCATGGACCTGGTATAATATGCTTAATGCACAGTTAAATTTAGGTGATGGATCTAATGACTGACAAGACAATTCAGTGTCATTTGAGAAAGGTGCCATGATGAGCATTTCTCATCAGTCCCTAGGGAGCACCCACCCAATCTCAACTAGTGTGAGCTACCACCAGAAAAAGTACAAGGAATTCTTTTTTTTTCCCCGCATCATTTTGAAATGACAGCCAAACTAAATAAATAAACCGTAAAATATAAATGAATAAATCCCATCTTTACATGTCTGATAGTGAAAGTCATTAAGGATTACCTGTGTTTGTCCAAGGAGGAGTTTATTTTTGGTGGCATTTGTTTAGGCATTTCCTAGGTTAATTTTGGTAGATGGATTTAAAAAAAGAAAATCTGTGTAAAAGAAAAGATTGTTAGAGGTGTGTCTGTTAGAAGACGCATTATTTTAATCCTTAGGGAAATGCTTTTGTTCTTATTTAAAAACACTTCCACAGTGCTGCCCTGGAAACATTACTGTGCACAACAGCCTCCAGCCTCCTCACGGGGGACTGAAACCTGCCCACCTGCTTCTAATGCCCAACGCTGATGCCAAGTGAAGAAGAAACACATTCATTTTGTAAAATCTTGAAGTGTTACCTACTAATTCAGATTTAAAAATGTGCTGTCTCAAAAAAACTGCATTACTATCTTTAACTGGACTGAGTAAGATGGCACTAGGCTGACTTACACTGGCTGAAGATCAGCCTGCAGTTTTCAAATGACATGTCCTCCTAATTAATAAAGGAGAGCTTACACTGCCCAATTTGAGCCTGTGCCAAACACATCTCTTTCTCCACCACTTACTGCTCACAGCCCTCAATCGCTTGTCTGAGGCTTTGTGGTTAAAGGACTGGGTTTGCTGTGTGATTTGTGCTAGGTTTGATGGCTTGGGGTTTTTTGGTTTCTCAGTGTATTATATCCTTCCTGTTCTGCTTTGACATTGACATTGTGTTTTGACTTAGTCTGAACATGTAAGAACAGACAACCTGATCTGCATGCACCACTTGTGTCACATTCCCCGTCCTGAAATTAGTATTCTTCAAAACAACCCAATATGTTTGTATTGCATATAACAGACTATCTGTGACAGCCAAAAAAATGACTACAGTATGCCCACCATTTCAGGCTGATTATATTCATTGCCTTTCAGGTCATAGCTTGGATTAATTATTGCATTTATGTAGGATGTTCGTTAGGAGATTTCCTGATTGTTGTTCCGAAGATTGATTACTTGTTACATTTACCTTGTGGTTTCTGTGGGGAAAACATCTTTAAGGCTTCAACATTTACAAACATACTGAGGGCAGGTAGGGCCCCTGAGAAGTGAGGATACCTACACCTGCTACATCAAGAAGCCGTGACATACGTCTGCATTAATACCATGTTAGAAAGCAGAAGATGTATAAAACAAGCATTTACTTTATAGTGCCTCAGTCTAGAGATAGGAACATAGCCCTAGGTACTGATGTACCTCTTATAATTAAAATAAGGGAAAAGAAATTTACAAACTTACAGAAAAATGCCAATTGGCAGATTTGTATAGATGAGACAAATGATTTACAAAAGAGCCCACCTGAATCCTGGCTGTAGCTGGCATTCAACTTGTAAAGATCCAAGTTTCTAGGCCTTGAATCTCATAATTTGGCAACAGGGTGACCCAGGCTTTGCAGGCAAATGCAATTAATTGCTTGATGTTTCTCCTAGAAATTGGCTGGTTTGAGGCAGAAGTAGGAATATGAAGCTTCCTGTGGAAAAAACCACAATGTTCCAATTACTACCTAAATTATTTTACAGGTATTTTTAGGAACACTAGCTTTAATAGAATTAAAAAATATGTTCAAGTCAAATTAGGAGACATCCTTGAGCCTGGCGAAGGACAAAGGCAGGAACCATTAGATTTTTGTTTATCTCCTGTACCTCTCCTGAAATATTTTAATTAACCGGATAGATTCACAGGTCATATTTCCTGCTGTTCATCTTTTTTGTCCAAACACATGATCATATACAGCTGTTTGCAACAATAAAATTATGAGGTACTGAAAAGAAGACAAAAAGTAAAACAATTCAGCAACCATAAATGCTCTAAATAGGTTTTTAAAATTACCTTGCAATGCAGTGCTTAAAAAATAGGAATAAGCTATAAGGCTGTATAAAACTTTGCAGCAGACATGAAGTTTGTCTTTGTTCATTCATATAATTCACTTTAATTGCAAGCTAATAAAGCAGAAAAAAAAATCTTTAAACTTAAAAATAATCACTAGAGCCTGATAAAAGATCTTAGCAAGCATTTAAGATGGTAGTATTGCCAATAGCAGCTTTGTTTCCTAATTGCTTTGCTGCTGGAGCCAGTAGCAGCCCCAGTCAGAAAGGGTTCAGAGGACCCTTTTCCTTTTAGTTGCTATAATGAGATAAACTGTCAAGTAGGGGGTACTAGATGTGGTGATGATGGATGTGACACAGTTAACAAGTTTTTGATTTGCTACTAAATCTCTGCATCCAGCAAACAAAATGCTGTGCTCTAATACCTCTCAATGCAGTGGTCAGTGCACTGGTCCATCCAGTAAGTCAATTTATGTTAAACTGTGGCCTCCTTCCCTCTGAAAAAAAAAATTTTAGAAGCACCTTAAGAAGTAGACTTATTTGTCAAACACTGTAGGAGACTTACCTGTAAGAGTTGCCTAATGCTGGAGGAATGTGGTGTCAGTGAACCAGACCAGCAGTTTATTTCTCAGTATAAATCTTCCTTCATGCATTTGCGGTGTCTCATACTTTTCCTTCTGTCATGCATTTAGTTTCAAAATTGGCATGTTAAGTAAAATTACTTAACACTGCAAGCCATAAAAATAAATTATGGTTTAGTTCCATTAGAAGCCCACTTCTGTTCACAAAGCATATACTCTTTTTAAGAGCATCTTTAGACTATTGGGGAAAAAGGGAGAAAAATACAACTTTAAAAGTTGCACTTCTGGCTGTTCTATATGAGAAGTTCTTGTCCTGGTCTTTACCATTTGTTTTGTCATTAAGTATAATGTCTACTAAGCTAGAGGAGTGAAAGAAAATCATGCAGTAGGGAAAATTACTTAATGGTAACTCACTTTTTTGTAATCTAGGCCTTTTACATCCTGTTTTCTTCTTAAAACTCATGTTAAGACAGTGACCTTTTATTTCCTTTTGGTTTTCTTCTTGCGTGCAAAATTCCTCTACTGCCTTCAATTCTTTGCCTCATACCCAGCAAAATGAAGGTGTGATTTTATATGCATTAATGTAGTTTAGCAATTTGGACTGTGTTAGCACAGATTAAAAAAAAAAAAAAAGGGCAGGAATGCCTGCCAATGGAAGTAGTGAATTAATTCCTTGTTTTGCTTTGCTTGTGTATGGCTTTTGCTTTCCCTATAAACTTTTATCTCAACTCACAAATTTTCTGGCTTTTACCCTTCCAATTCTCCCCCCAGTCTAATGCAGGGGAAGTGAGTGAGCAGTTCCATGGGGCTTGGTGGCCAGCTGGCTTAAACCATGACATATATTCAGGGGAATGACCTGAAATAATTGAGGATTAAAGAGGAAGAAAACAGTAACAAAACGTTGTCTTTTTAAACTTCAATTGGCTTCTGCACTTTTTTTCTGATGACCTCAGTGCTTCACACCCCTCCTTTCCTGTTTCGTACCTTTACCACCTCTCTGTTTCAGTTTTATCTGGTGCTGCCCACAGTCAGCACTAACTTCTTTCAAAATTTAGTTTTACTCTTTCCTCCCCCTCTGCTCCCCACCACTTTCTTTTCAAACTTCCCTTTTGACCGAGGACACACCCCAAAGCCTACCTGTAGAAATGCAGGAGGAAGGACTGCAGTGCCCTGGCATGGATCACTGGTCACTGGTTTATGCACTGGCACATGCAGCTCACACAATCAGCTCTCAGATACAGCTGCAGTAACTTCATGGTGGCTGCTTTGGGGGGAAAAGGCTCTGAGCTGTAAATAAATAATTCACGTTTCATTCTCTGGCCAGAAGATTATCAACAGCATGTGTCAGTAAATGCTGCCTGTGAAAAGCACAGCTCAACTCCGTCCCTGCTCCTCTGTCCCTGAAACTTCCCACTTCTGCAGCAGTTACCCATCCTGGGGCACTTTGAAAAGTAAAAATCCTGATAATAATGCCAGCATCAGTTGCAGTTGGTCAAGCATTCAAAATATAATTTAGTTCACATATTCAAATATCAAAATATTCAGCTTCTGAAGTCTTAATGTATGTTTTAGAAAAAATTGATTTTGATTAAAGGTACTGCAGAGAACCTAATACATGCTTAAAGATCTAATTTCCTAATTTTTTGTTGTCAGCTGCAGCTTTAACAAAGTCAGAAGAGTTATTCCCACTTTATCTTGATTTACACAGATTCCCCATAGCATTTCATTAAAGAATATAAGCGCTATAGTCCAGATTATCTATATTTTCACAGCACTAAAGAGTAAATGTATATTTTTTCAGAGGTTGTATTCAGTCACCCTTGATATCAACCAGAAAGCTAATCTCCCCTCAAACTCTGGAGCAGTTTGGGAATGCAACACAGAATCTCCTTTGTATGTAACTTCTTCTGCATTATGTCATGGAAGAGTGTTAAAAAACTGAAAAAGCAACTGTACTGCAAGAAGGGAAATGTATTGTTCTTACAAGTACTTGCTTGTGTTGAATCATTGCAAAAATTAATAAACCTTCCCCAACCTGTCTTACCCATCTGTTCTACTACAGATTCAAAACTCAAATAAATCCTTCCTGCAGCCTTCTCACCATTGAGTTGGCTTATACTGCAATGGCCCTTTAAAGGATTATTTTAAAAATATAAAGCATTAAGTCACTTAGGACACTGCAGTCTGGGGTATTGCCTTTATAGAGTAATGGTGTATTTTCTTGTAAGATCACTCTCACAAGTAATTATTATTCTTGGTATTCCACCAGTTCAGAAAAGTTTTGTTTCCAAGTCTAGCACACACATGCATCATGAGTGCCTGTTTGGCTAATGCCATGCAGGCAGCATGCTGCAGCCTGCCCTCAGAGCAGCAGTTCTATTTGCAGAACAGTCTATTTGTAACTTAATTACACTCACTTGGTGAATTATTTTAAATGTCATCATTCAGAATTGGTGTTTGGCACTTTTTTTAATGCAGATATATTAAGGAATAATTAATTTTACATCAAGTTAAGTCCAGTAATAAAGTAATGCCAAACAATGAAACAGTGGGAGATCAGTCCTCATCTGAGGTGACTACAAGGGCACATTGTTTGGTGCAATGTCATTTTTTTTAACCTTTACAACTATTCATCATTAAGAGACTGATTTTATTCAGTGTTCCACATCAAATACTGTGTGTCCCTTCATTATTTTTTTTCTCCCAGTGTGAGAAAATTTTGTCTCATAAGCTCTTGCTGCTGTTTCCATAATTGGAGCACCTAGGAGCAAGTCTGCTTCAATTTAAATCAGTGCAAAGATTCCCACAGTCCTCAGTGGGAGTTAAGAGTGACACATGAAGGACTTGTCCATCACAAATGCCAGAGTAACAGCACCAAATACATATATGTATATATGTATATATTTTCTTCATATATTTCTTCTGCTTCCTGAAGTTTTGCTACTTGGATTTACTCAGAAGTGTGGGATGGGGCTTTTTTGCATCCCCTTCTCCAAGGCACAGCAACAAGCAAACACCTGAGCTTTGCTAAGATCAGCACAGCTTGTCATTGTCATAGTGACAAAAGAGCAGCTGGCCATCAACAGAATAATAAAACTGACAACGAGAGATACTAAAATGCTGTTAGACTGGCAGTGCCTCCAGCAGAGGTTGTCTTCACCCCTGTTTGGACAGTGGCCCTCAGCAAGCTGTGGGCTTGCACCCCTCCGTGACATGCCACTGCAATACCAACATGAAAACAAATAGTAATAATTAAGACATTCAACAGAATGACAGCCAGCAGAAAGCTTTTTTTTCTCTACTTAGCTTCAACTATTGTATAAATCTTGTTCATGTAACTGAACTATAAACATTTTCACAGACCTATGGCATTATGGGGTAGTTATGCCCCTTGGACCACTGCATGAGCTGAAAATTGGCTCCTCTGCTGCAAATAAGAAGCAGAATGGCAAACATTGAGTTTAGACTCTTTGACATCTATGATTTTTAATGGAAAATGTAGACTATCCAGTACATAATCCACATTTTAACACCACTACTGTATAACTTACGTTAAACTCTCCTGCAGGGTAGTAAGATTCATTATTGTATAAAACCTAGTCAGAACCTCAACAAATCTCCCTTTTCAGTCTAATCTCTTGTAGTTACATCATCCCATGCCTGCCTTCACTGTGCAAGCCTAGACTCAATTAATAAAGCCAGGCATTTGTAGGTGTAGGTATTAAAAACAAAACAAAACCCCATTTGCAATGGTGACTGACAAACAGAGAGCATCTTAAATGAAGGTGTCCTGAAGGACTTAGAGCCTGCAGTGTAATTTAATTAAGATATCAAAGTGATAGCATTATATCATTTATGACAGCTATTCTATTATAAAGCATTTCTTTAATTAACAAAGGCAGCACCTGAGAAGGCAAGCACTGGTATGAAACACACCTGCCTTACACTCAGAGAAACACAATTACTCTTCTGACTTACTTGAGTCACACTTGTTTTACTGCCTTTTTATTTGCCTTCAGGTGGGGCTGTGGCCCCCATTCCCTGTTTTCATGGACTCCCCACAGCCCCAGGTTGCCACAAGGATCTTGTCCTAAGCCTTGCCACACCTACAAGCTCCAGGAGCAGAGCGGTGACTTTTAGTTTGTCCTCAGTGAAAAACTGCCTCCTCATTTTCCTCCACTGCCACTGGGGAGAGCAGCTGGTGGCAAAGCAGCTTCAGAGAAGCTCAGTGTGTGCAGAGTTAAAGCTCTGGGAAGTGACAGGATGATCTGGGACTTCATAAGCATTGGGATACCTCCCGGAGCTTTTATTCAATTGCTATTCAGGTTTTATTCAGTAAGAACATCTGTTGGTTTCAGCAAATTCATGTCTAGGAATTAAATTAATTGAATCTCGGGATAGGATTTGCCTCATTGAAAGGAACTTCAGAGAATTTAAATAAACTATAAAGTCCTAATAAAATATTTTCTCTGGCATAGGGTTGTTTTATAACTACTTAAATATCCCTTCATATATTCAACAAAGAGTTTTCAATGGTTTTCTTATGTGCTTGCAGATTTTAAAAAAGTCAGAAATTTCTATTTTTGAGCATCATATCCAAACTTTTGGTATCAGCCAAGTTCAGACACCTGCAAGTATGCAGGCAGTTTCTCCAGGTTGGGGAGGGTTACAGGACCCTACAAGAAAATGTTACATATATATATATATATATATACATACACACTTGTGATTCTTAATTTCTCTTATATCCACAAAACAATGATTACAAAATGAAGTCTAGAAAAGCAGTCTAAGAAATATGAAGGAACTTGAGTAGGCATAATATCAGATGGAGGAATTTATTTTATGATTAAAAGCTAGTCAGTACTCTCTTGCAGAATATATACAGATAAGTAGAGAGATACAGAGTCACAAATGTTTGCAAGGAGATGAGAGGTAAACAGCAGATTTTTTTTCTTTAATAGCTCCTATGGAAAGACAAGTATCTCTCCAGCTTCTTGAATAAATTACATTAATACATAATTTCCATAACCTTTCTATGTCACTGTGAGTTATTAAAATCAAAGATACCTTAATAGGCTTGCTTTTTTCTTATATATATTTTAATTATTGGCCAGCTTTTTGAACTTGCATGTGCCCACAAAGTATTATTAACTGGTGCATTCAAGTGCTATATAGCGGAATTCACAAAAATAATCTCAAATCCATTTAAAATTATTTACAGCCTTATGTTCGCTTCCATTATAAGCTAAAACTTGGAGTTATTTTCCATTGATCTCGCTGCAGCACTTCCAGTAAATGCCCAGTGAAAAATTAGAAGAAATGAAAATTAAAAAAATCCAAGGGCATAGCTTTTGAAGTTGCTTTTTTCTTTTTTACTTTTGCATTAACATATCACAGATGGCCATGTGGAACAGGGTGATTTTGTATGCTGTCTAAAGACATTGTTATAAGCAGAGCTATGCCACTTCTTATCCGTAAAACACTTTATCGGGGCCTGAAAATACTCAGATGCTATATGCAAAGGTTTTGTTATATAAAAAATGTAAATGTTGCATACCTTTAAAGACAGGGGCATATGGCTCTGGTTTGTAGCATATTACAGCCTTAAATTCTCTGTCAGATGAGAGAATACCTTACCTTCTCTGAGGTCTTTTATTTTTGCACCCTTACAAGTACTGACTCATTTTATAAACAGATACTTCTCATTCTACTAAGTGCACTTCATACAGCCTCTTTTCATACTAACTGGAACCTAAAATTCCATTTAAAGATAAATGCTGAGCAGCACTAGCTTGTTTAAATCACTGAGTCCCTGTAGGAACACATGGAGGCGTATCTCCCATATTCATCCTTTTCTGGCTTCAGACGCTGCCTTGCCCAGCTGCCATCTGACATCAGAAGCACATCCAGGTGTTGGGGAGGGGCTGTCCCTGTTGTGCCCCTCACAGAGGCAGCTAAGCTGGAGCTGGGCTGTCCCAGCACTCTCCTGTCCCTTAGCACCCCTGACCTCTGGGCTGCCCAGCCAGGGCACTGCAGGCTGGTGAAAGGTTTTGACCTTTCTTGCACCTACTGCGAGAAACAGAGTCTGTAGGAAAGTAGTCATACAGTCGACCATCAAGTCATTAAACAGCATTTTTGCTCTAAATTAGTTGAGCAGCTAGACAGGCTAGAAAAAGAGAATGTAATTTTTCACATTTCAAATGGCAGCAGTTAATTGCATTACTCTATCCGAGGTGTTTCTCTTTATCACATCTTCTGTAAGACGTGTGATGGGTAGGACTGATAGGGAACATAATATGCTGTAATTTATTGCTTCCCAGGATGGTACAGTGGAAAGAAGCACAGTTAGGGCTTCTCTTATCAACTTGCTCTGTAATAGATTGAAATGTATTAGGATAAAAAGAAACCCTGTCCTTAAACTTTACCTTCAGGCATCCCAGCAGGCAATTGTAGAAAATCTATTTTTACCACTATAGAAAAATTACATTCAGTCTCTCCTTCTGAGAAACTCCTCCACCTAATGCTTACCAAAAGTCAAATACTTTTCAGGTTATATTCATTTGACAACGTTAGTGAGTTACAGTTGTCTTGTCCTAGCATACACATGTAGATTTAATCTCTGTAGGGGGTTAATAGCACAGAAAAAGAACTGGCAGCACAACATCCCCATAGGCAAGCTGCATTGAAATGCCCAGCACCACTACATGGCCCAGGCTGCCCTCGTCTTACTAACAAAGTTGCCTGTTAGCCCAATCCATGTGCCATGAATTCATGACTGTTCCTGGTTACACTGGAGGCATGCAGAGGTTCAGAGGGAAACCCCAGCTTGCACAAGTCTTGCCACAGCTCTGTAGGGAAAGAAGCCTCTATATCTTCAGATTTTAATTACTTTATAAACAACCCAGGAAGCAAGTTTGCCTCAGTTCAAGGGATTTGCTTGCATCCTACACATCTGATGAGTTAATTGAAAGTGTTACATACCTTATCATAAGCCTTTCTTGCACTTGGAGATGCTCTTATTTTATTTTAGGTAAAATAGTCACATTCAGACTTGGGAGGTACTCTGTGTCATTTGAGACAGTACCTGAGGCTATGAAATCTTGTTGGGGACTGGTTTTGTTCCCATTGCTCTGAGATGCCCACCTGAGGCTGCAGCAGAGATCATGCAGACATTACACCCCTGCCTTCTGCATGGGACAGGAGCAGCTGCTTTGCTTCCCCTTTTAGCAGCACTGCCACACAACCAGTTAGGCTTTTCCATATTCCAGCATGCTGTGATGAAATAAGTTTTTTAAATGACAGGTTGTTAGGAGGCAGTGCAAGCACATACCATACCTGAAGTATAAATTTGCAGATAACAGTATTAATGATTTTAGGAAGTCATTGTATATTTTTCAGAGCTGTGTGGTTATTTTTTATTATAGACATATGTAGTAAAAGAAATTACATTACATTCTCCAGCACAGAACTGAACAAATTACCAGTTTATCACAAAGTTTGAAACCCTTCCTCAAAAGATAATATGCAGGGATTTTTTTTTGATTGAATTACTTATATTGGTGCAGTATCCTAATGTGGATTTGATGAGCGACTTTATTCTTTTTCAAAGCACTATGTACTCTAATTTGAATGTGGAGAGACATCACACAATTCATTGTGAATACTAATAAGACATCCCTTCACTGTATAATGAAATTCAACATTCAAATTTGTTTCTATAACAATTCCACATTATGTAGGTATACATTGTGACTCATTAAAAGTATTTATTTTATCATCCTGACAAACACAAATGAAAGGAAAACAATGTGACCCACCTTTTAAGAGACATGAGGTGAAATTGGATTTCATTTAAAACTGTCATTATTGTTTATGTTCTTTTTCATTCTTCCTTTAAGTGGTTCACATACATGCAAAGGTCCTCTTAAGCCTGGGAATCCTGCAACAAAAAACTTACCAAATTCAACAGAAATTAGTACAGATTCTGTAGCAATAATAAGATGAGGAGGAGGTTATAGATATTAAGAACAGTGTTTCTGCATAACATCAGCAATTCTAATTGTGGTGTTTGACCTTCAGTGTTAATCCATCAGCTCTAAAACTTATTAAAAATGGCAGTAGATGTATTAGTAGGTCCGAAATTGTCAAAAATTATAGTGACATTAAAAATCAGAAATACAAATTTGCATGAGGTCCACGAGCACAGAATCAATAACACTGTGGGGTAGGATGAACAGTGTCTACAGATGCAGACAGTCCTAAAAGCACAGCTGAGACATCCCTAACAAGAAAAGAATTTCTTCTGTCTCTTTAGTCCTTTTTATTTGTTGTCCGGCTTTGCACTTTCTTTTCTTTATGGCATTAGCCATAGAATTAGTAAAAAGATTTCTCTTTGAAAAAAAATAATTAATAAAAAAATTTCTCTTTGAAAAAAAGGCCCGTGAGGCAAAGGAAAAGAGTCTGCCTTAGCCACCACTTGTCTGAGCACTAATTACTTCA
Organism: Leptocoma aspasia; assembly: GCA_013399835.1. NCBI lineage: Eukaryota > Metazoa > Chordata > Aves > Passeriformes > Nectariniidae > Leptocoma > Leptocoma aspasia. Next base: position 1,366,417 of record VXAX01004318.1, on the reverse strand, counting down.
CCTCTTTGTCTGATCTCCCCCACCTGTAACTTTGTGGGGCAGCTGAACGTGGTTGTAAGTCATTTGGGGATTTAGAGCTAAAAAGTAGTATGCAAAACATTACATAAACATGCAATATTACATAAACATGGATTGAAAGTTTTTTTACAGCTTTAAGTGACCTGGTTTTGCTATCCTTATTCATAGCTGCTACACTACATCCTATTCAAACTAGTGTGATATGCAAAACAAAGGACTGCCAGAGCTGGGGAAGACAGCTGCCTTGGCTTGGAAAAGCTGTCTAATTTTGATGATAACAAAGTAAAAGTTAGCCCAGCTTTGGGAAATTAACTGTTTATTGAATGGCACTCAGCATTTCTCTCGTTGGGGTGATGAGTAAAACATCAGCTCACTGTTTTGGTAATGCTCTAGTGAATATAGGCATTACTTAGTGTAGGTTGTGCAGGTATTTGATTAGACCATCTGTTCTAAGAAGATTACTTCTTTATGAAGAAATAAAATGAAATTGAAGATAACTTTTTTCTAACTATGCTTTGCATTACATTTGATGAAAGTTATTTAACTGTTGCTACTACTTAGGAATCCTCTTTAACAATCTCAAAAGTCTCCCACAGAGGAAGCAAGAATCACCCCAGGAAAACTATTAAAGCTGACAGTGGTTTGTCACAGGCAACCATTAATGAATACCATGGAGGATTTGGTTTTCTTCTGCTCATTGTCTTGCCATAATTCATAGTCAATATCCCACAGATTTTGCAGAATGACTGTGTAGCTGCACATCTAGGCAAGCAAATAGCATCTTTTAAGTTGTTGAAAATTACAAACGAGAAATAAATTATAAGATCTTGTTTCTGAGGGTGAATAGTTAAACAAGGACTCTGTCTTCACAAAGCTAGGTAAGGTTTGGGATTTGGTTTTGTAAGTTTCCCTTTTAACTAGTTCCTAATACAGGAGTTGTGCATTTCTGTGCATGAAAATAGTTTTGTATAAACTTCTTGTCAATCAGAATAGCTTGGTACAGTGCCTTTGGCTATCTCCACTAACAGAGTCTGCCAGTATTCAGAGTAAAACATAAAATCTACAATCACAATGACATAACAAGATACACCTTCCATCACGTTGCTGTACTTCCCAGGTGTAGCATATTCTACAGTTCCACTTTCAAGAAAGAATAAAATTATCAGGTGAAGCAAATTAAAAATATAAAGCATGCTCACAGTGATGTGTAAATACAGAGGAAATAAAACTCTGCCAGTAGAAAAAACAGAATTCTTCATACCTGAATTTAGATGGTAGAGATTGCAACAGCAATACCTGCAGTGCAGACCAGGGTAGGCATTTGCAGGTGCTATGTTTACATCTGTCAGAAAGGAAATAATCTGAATTTGTTGTCCTAAATCCTGCTGCTCTTTGTAAGAATAAAATTGTAATGATGCCTTGGGGGGACATATGCAATGAAATTCATTTTTCTGGGATAGAAATGGTTGTGTCTAAGTCCAACAGACATGTACACCCCCTGAGTAGTCTTCTACAACATAAATAACACTTGCACATGCAAGTAGCTATTTTTTGTATGTAAGTGACCTTTTTACAGATAAGCATGAGTACAACAGCACAGGCATAATTTAGCTCTTTGTTCACTATTTAGGATGCATTTTCATGTTGCCCTTAAGCCAGTCAATCTATCTGCACTGCTTCACTTCATTCCCAGCTGTTGCATCCCTTCTGGTAGTACCAGTACTCACCTGGCCAAGCAGTGCATCAGAACAGAGACCTGACTCTGTGAAAAACTTCAGACTCGGGAAAAAAGTACTTGTTTTTCAGACACATCCAACTCACCAATACTGCAGCATAATTTCTAGGCACAAATGTGGGACCTCCCAAATTTGTAGGAAATTTGTGCTTAGAGAGAAGCAGCCAGCTCAGAGACCATCAGCTCCCCAGCAGAATTGCAGGGGCAGGTGAACAGAGAGAGGGCTGAGCAAGCAGCACATTGCTACATGTGAGGCTAATGCTCACTTGAGGCAGGACTGAGACCATGGCAGAGGTGCAGTCCTAAGGAAAGAGATCCACTGGAAATTGCTGGACCAGAAAAGTAGCAGAACAGCATTTCTTAAATTGTTTTCCAATTTTTTCAAGGCCCCCTCCTTCAAACCCGGAAGAATGATGTCTGGGCTATTTTAAGGAGTAGCCTTATTTTAATTTAGTGCAAAATTACTTGTAGTGACTGGAAGCCCTTGGTCTGATTTGCTGTGCTGAGGGAGAGAGCAGCAGGTGAATGGCTGGGAGCCCTTTGGGTCTGGCTGCATACACATGCACCCACCCTTAGCACTGGGGCCTCAAAACCACCCCTTTGAAACTGCATGGTTAACCATTTGTAACCATAATTTGAGCTTCACTGAATCTTAAAATTCCCAATTTATGAAACACTAATTATAAAGCATATTATTTATCATGTTGATCAGTCAGCCAAGCCTAACATGTAAATTGAGCTATTGTATGAACTACACATAGAAGTGCTGTAGTTGTTTCTACATAATCCTAGAGGGACATTAGCATTTCAGACTTCTACCTAGTTTGAACTTGCACAGAAGCCAGTAGTAGAAGGGTTAAGTGGATGTTATTCAGAAAAAATTCTTTGTAGTATTTGCTTTATAGTAACTGTCTGTAATAATAGACTTTTCTTACTACTGTATACTTAAATACAGTAGAAATAGACAAAAAAGTTTTGCTTGTTTAGAATAGTTTGTTGTTTTGCACTTTACATTTTTGTATGTGCTTATGTAAAAGGCTTTTCAAGTTTAAATCAAATTCAGCAGTTCTTCCCTAAGTATTTGGACACTGTAGAATAGCTGTGTTTTATAAAAAAGCTATGACAGTCTGCTTTGGTGGACAGTCAGATAGTGAATAAAATTATGTTAATGAGCTACATAGCATTTTAGAAAGCTTCTGGATTGAAAAATATCACAGCCAAGAGAAAAAAGATTAAGGAGCTTTGTACATCTTTCACAATAAGTAAATAATGCATTCAGCATTATCATTAAGCTATTTAAGTAGCAATTCAACAATGCAGAGTTTTAGTCCAGATCTGTTATGGACAGAAGATTTTTAAACTGCGGTAAAAATCCATCCTGTTATATCCAACATCTTACCATAATAAGACATACCTAACCAGTAATAGCTTGATGAAAACTTTTCACTGTAATTCCTTTTAAACATCAGAGCAAAAATCATGGTTCTTTCATTTAATGGAGAGATCCTGAGCCATGTAGCTTCCATTCAAGTCATTACAACACTGTACATTTAGTTTCCATTAACTTCAGGATTTTGTGTTTCTATACTGCTCTCTTCTAACCTGACATGGCATTTCGTGCATACATGACTTTTTTAGGGCTGTGATGAATGCTCTATATAAAAAGCTGTCCAAGGAAGATGCATTTACTGAAATTAGCACAGGGTAGGATTGCACTGAACACTGTTGCAGCTCTTCAGTTAAATACCACATCAGTGCTCTGTTCTGCTCACTTCATTTGATTTACACAAAAATCAGGTAGAAATTTGCATCCTGGCCAGAACTTGTAGCATCAATACTTTGCACAAGCCTCCATACTCATTACTCCAGAGCTGTCCACCAGGAGGACAAGGAAACCATTACTATTTTTTAAGAACCAGTTTGAAACCTAAGAGCAGCCATTGCAGAAGCAAAAGCCATTTACAACCCACCTGCCTCCAGCACTATTACAAGGCACATTTCTTCACTTTGCCTGTAGGCAATAAAAACACAGAACTAGTTACATTTACATAGTTGTGTTATGTCCCAGAAAAGACCCTCCTGGCACTCTCACACAGCTCAGGCACTGAGAGGAGCACCAGCCCAGAGCAGCTCACAGCAGCCCCTGTGCTCTGCATGGGAGGGTCGGGAGCCCACCCCAGTTTGCAGTGTTCCACTGTCCTCACACCAGGAGTCTTCCGGAAGTTTTTGCAAGCACAGAATTCCCATTTTCCCATGACTTGGTATCTCATGATCTGATTTTATACTCAGCTAGTATAAAGAGCTCCACTACACATCCCACCCTAGGGCAAACTGAGGAGCTCTGCATTTCTCTGTGCATTTCTGCTGTGGCCATCCCTTCACTCCCTGCATATCCCTGAGCAAGTGCCAGGATCAGCAGGGGAAGATGTGCCAGCAGAGAGCCACCTCAGCACCACCCCACAGAGCCAGAGCACAGCTGGAGGACACTGACATCCCATCAGGCATCCCAGGTACAATGACTGGGCAAAGCAGGGTCATCAAGGGAGACCCCTCAGGAGGGGAGAAGGATCCAGGCACACAAGCCTAAGGTAAAAAAGGAGCAGGTAGGGAGATCAGGCTGAGCTTAAATAGGGTCTGGCCTGGGGCCCAGGTGGGGCTGGTCAGGGACATCAGCCTCTGCTCCCAGTGGGTCTGGCCAGAGACATTAAGGCTGCAGGGGTCTTCCATGCTATCAAAACCTGTTTCTCAGACATCTTTAGTATGCAGAGTTTTCTTTTCTGGACCAAAACTATGAACACAATCATTTATAACTACAAAGGAACAAAAAAAAAACCCAACAAAATAATTTTTTTAGTGTTTCCAGCACCCCTGATTTCTCCTGTGCCCACCAGGATGATTTAGTTTCTCAGATTTTGATGCTCACATTCTCTCCATGATAACATCTGTTCATGATGATGGACCAACTTTCCTCTGCGCTGGCTTTTCCTTGCTCAGGAATGGCACCTTTCAGCTGTAGTGTTTTAGACTTCTCTTTCTTTCTACCTTGTCAATGGCTCCCATTCTAATCCAAAATAATCAGAAAGTGAGCAAGATGAGAGCTGTATCAGAACACAAAACCTAAGGCAGAGACACCCCAGGCTGGTGTTACTGGCAGTATAAGCTATTCCCAGTTGAGGACACCCCCTGTGTCTCCTGCACGACTTCCTTGCCAGAGCTCCTGCAGGGCAGCAGGATGGCTGGAAAACTGGCTCAGACAAAAATGCACTGATGTGAGCTGAGCAGGAGGCTGGAGATGGATACCCTCTGCTGCCTTGTCCAAGGAGTGCTCTCATGGATGAGCTGCTTTACCCAGGACAAGTGCCACTGTTCTGAGAGAAGGGGATATTACACCCCCTGGGATTTCAGTTTCTTAAATCCAGGTATGCATCTTGTATAAAAGAAACTCAGTTTTTCTTGGAACATTTGCTGTATTGTTCAGCCACAGCTCAGCACAGTGGGGTCCCAGCATCAGGCATGTCATGACACTGCAAAAGCTATAAATAGGAAAGTGATTATGTTTCCAGATACCTGCTGATGCAGGAAGAAGGAAAACACCAATATTGAGCTTCTGAAATAACAAAACCACACTGGGGTCAGTGCCAGTAAGATCTGCCATAAGGTTATGCCAGAAGGATCAAGTAAGTGGCCAAAGTTACATCAGCAAAATTGCCAAGTCAGAGAGAGTTTCAACAGCAGAAAGCTACCAGTGAAAAAAGGATTTTTCACTCCCCAGAAGTGGGTAGAAATATTTCAGAGGAAACAAAATTCCATTTGCCTCATAGAGTAAATTGAAAATCATTTTCAAAAAGTAGCTAAAGTTACTAAAAATAGAGAATGTTCTGCTAGGAGGTAAATGCCTTTGGCAAATGCACCAATGCATTTGGTGCTGCAAATATTAAATGTTTTCCTATGCAACATTTTCAATCTATAGTATTGAAAAGAGGCAGTAATCTGAGAACTACACTGTAAACCAGGAATACCTTCACATGATCTACCAAAAGGCTTTGCAAGCAACAGTACAATATAATCAGGGATTATCGAGTTCATCACGTAAAAGCATTTCTCTCTAATTCTGCATCTATATGTAAATTTGGTATTTTATCCACGAGGATTCCATACCTCGTGGAGGTGTTGTCTTGAAGAATAATTAGCTAGGTTTGTGTGCCACATGGCAAAGTGCCAGATTTTCAGAGGCTTAAATACCTTTTTTAAGTCTGAATTACAAGGGCCTTCTTACACCAAGTTTGTTTCAGGATCAGGACCATAATCTACGATGTACTTTCCAGCTTAAAAGTGCACGAAGTTGTTAAGCATTATTGTCTATTTTTGGCCAGTCACATCCTCCCTGGTTTAATCTTTTTAAGTCTCCCCAGAAGGTATTGATTTAAACATGCTTTTATTTTCTTTTTTGCTCATTTTGAAGAATTATACATTGTTCAGCCTGCAGCTCAGAGTTCAAAGTGCTAGTCTGGGCATCCAGATGCCCTCACTTGGGAGTTTTTGAAAGAGCATCAAATCTTCCACTCAGATTTTAGCACTTTTTCTTTCTTAACTTAAATCACTTTAACTTAAAATGCTGTCACTGCAGTGATGAAATGCTGTTGATGGTAAAATGTTCTTGTCTACAGCCATTCCTGTCATCATCACAGCAATAATTCTGCAGACATTGACCGAGATGCTCTCAAACCAGCTAATGGATGTAGTGGCTTTGACAACATCAATTATCATGCACCAGATCCTGGGCCTTGCCAATCCTCCACCTCACTGACTGTTTGCCCTTAGCAGAACAACACCTAATAAGTACTATCTCACAATTAATGGTTTCATAATCTGGCTCTGTCATGGTAAACAAGTAATTCCTGGTTAGAAACCACATGCAAAATGTAAGCATTAGGGCAATTGCTGCTGTTAGCTATTACTGTCTAATTAATCACCTACAATGTACAGCATTCACCAAGTGAATTAATTGTAATGATCTTTTGAAAAGCAAAACAGAAATACTCTATTATTTCTAAAAGTGTGGCTTGAATGTGGTAATTTACCACACAGCCACACTCTAGACATGAGTGAGGCTGTATTTATTTCTTGTCTCGTTCATCTGATCTAATTACCTTGTGGCATTGGTATAAAAATCAGTTGCAGTGACTCACTTCTTGAAAATTTATTTTGGTTCTTCTTAAAATCTTGGCCAGCTTGACCTCAGCAGCCTTCACCAGTTTGAAAATGCAAGTTATAATCCTCTGTAGGGATTTAGCCAGGTGTCCATTACAGCATGTAATCTGTGATACAGCTTCCAGTATTCACGCTACAGAAGATTTAAGCCCCTCTGTCTTTGTTCCTGAGTGAGAAAGTCCCTGAGGTCTTAATATGGACAGGGAACACATTGAAAGAAGCAACATCTTCAGTCGAACCCTGAGCCTGTGTGGGTGCCACTGAGGAGCTGTACAGGTGAGAGACCAGAGGCTTCACCTGAGCAGCAGCACTCAAACTTCAACCTCTGAACAGCAGCTGCAGCACTGCTGCTGCTCCCCTGCTGACATTCAGAGGTCACACTACTGCTGGACATCTGGTTTTGACCTAAATCCTCACCCTAGGGTCACTGTGCTGTTCCTGGAGAGGCTTTTGGTAGGACACATTGCTGCCCAGGGGGAGCAAGGCCAGCCCAGCACCCCGGCCCAGCCAGGGACACTTGCAGAGCACCTCCAACACCACTATAAAAGCTCAAGCTGGCTGGCACAAAGAGACATTGCTGTGTGCTAAAACAAACTAAATCCAGCTAGTTGAGGGGAAACCTACTGGGACCAGTCAGCCTTACTCAGGAGCTTCTCAGATAACTCTGCTTTTTCCAGCCAGGGCTGAATGTGATCAGGGAAGTCACGTGATATGGCCACATGTCCTCACTGTGCCTGCAAATCAGGTACCTCCTCCTAAAGCCAACACTTAGACTATGTCAGTAGTTTTGGTAATATTTTCAATTCCATGAGCAGCCAAAACCAAAATAAATAGCAGCTTAATTTGCCTGCCTGCAAGGAGCTATCTAATATCAATCTCCCATTACTGTGCAGGAAAATAGTGGGTTTCTTTTAGGTGGTCATGGTTGTGGTGTTGGGAAAGATCAGCTACCTTTTATGCTAATTGGCACTAAAGTGTTTAGAAGTATTTATCAGTATTTAATTATTTAGAACCCTCCTAATGGCTTAAATATAATTTTGAAAAGTTATAAATATTTTCCACCTTGTACTACTGAAGAGCTGCTTCTTGGAAGGCTTAAATGAAGATCTATTTACGGCTGCCTGCTAGGCACAGAATTACTTAGAGATGCTAATGCTCTGGTCCTTCACATGGCCCCAACACAGACTGAGCTTAGTTTTCACAAATTGGGCAAAGTTTGTCCTTGTTGTATTCATTTTACTGAGACAAAAGTCTTAAAGAGGATTATTGTAGAGATCAAGGCATTAAAATATGTAACTAATCCCAGTTAAATTAATTGTTTTCATAATAACATGTACTGAGGGACATTTGTGTAGAGTAAGACCCTTTTAGACTGTTTTGGTAATGTAAGTATGACTTACCATGCAAATTACATTTAAGATTAATTAGAAGCAGTTGAAAGCCAAGTTGCTAGCAGAGAAAATGGGAACCTGATTCCAAGCCTCTGAAGCAATATTTATGTTAAATATTTCAAAATTACATCAGCAATTGCCATGTCAGTAGGCAGAGGGGAATTTACATAAACTCATAATTTCTCTCCTCCTGTTAGAATTCAGGACATTTATTTTATTGGCTCATAATCAGCTTAGATTTTTTTCCTCCTAATTTTGTTTTTCAAGCAGTTGAACTCCTCACAGGTTATTTTGGTGTCATCAAATCATTCACCTCTTAAAAGAGAATTCTGTGACATAAAATCAAAATAATAATTCAGTTCATTGGTGAGGATATGCCTGAAGCTTTTATTAGGATTGTCATTTTCTGTGATGTCCTTACCCCGGTGTTTCAGTGGCAGGTGGTGGCACCACTGTTACCACTGCTAAGAGTTTCAGGTGCAGGACAAGACAGCACTGTGATTCTGACCTATTTCTCACAATACTCTGCCATTAAATGGAATAGTCTCATCTTTCCCTAAAAAGCTCTGTGCACAGAGTTGTAGGCTGCATTTCAGTTGCAAGCTAGGGCTACCAGCTCTCAGTGTCATATTGTATTCACATTAGCTTGTGGGGTGTTTTTAGAGCCACGCTCCCAGTTACTCTCTGATTGTGTTGGCACCTCAGCTTTTGCTATAACGTAAAAAGATAAAAGGCAAAGGGAGTAAAATAAATCAACTAATATAGAGAAAGAAACACTACATCCCATACAACCTGGGTTAGCTGCTGGAAGTCATAAAACATGCTTCCTCCAGCATCCAGGGACTAACGGATCAGAGCAGCTTTAGTTTTTAGCAGAACGAGTCACAACAGACTCAGCGGTTGCTTGTGGAGCAGGAAGCTGAAGCCATCCCTCAGCAGTGCTTAATGCACCTATCTGGCTGCACAGGAGCATTTATTTGTTGGGTTTTGATACCTGTGACTGCCCAGTGTAGTTGCTTTTGCCAAAGCAAAAGCAGAAGCATAAAGCATATAGGTTAGAGGTACGCAGATATAAGTGCCCAGATTTTTCTGAGCAACCTCAGACAGGTGTGATTTATGCCATCTGAGCATCTTCTGATAAACTGATATTTACATACAGCCAAAGGGTCTGGAACCTTGCAGATTTCACAATATACATATTGTGAAGAAAATAGGCCTGTGTAAGTTAGCAAATTCTGGCATTTGTATCTGATATATTAAATGGAGCTTATATATTAAAAAATTCTGTGTTTTCTCTCTTCTGCTTGAAACTTACTTTTAATTTTCACTGTTTTATTCAAAAGGAAGGCATAGAAATAGCAATCATGAGCTTGAAATCAGAGCTGTAACAGATTATAGACAAAATTTTTCAGAGTATTTCCAGTTACAGCTGGTTTTCAAATAACCCTTTTTGTTGTCATGTAGGTTTTTTTCCTAACTTCCAGTCCCAGTGAATCATTGTCAGTTTTAGCACTCAGCTGTATTAACAAGAAAGACAGAGAAAGAAAATAGTATTTTCCAACCCAGGTAAGAGGAAGTTGCCTGTGGGGGATCAAAGTGAGTGCAGAAGTTCTTTTGCCTGTGTTTCGTGGGAGTATATCAAGGAGCAGAGCAGTGGCCAAGGTGGAAATCATGTTTGAAACCTGTTTTCCACACTGGATAGCATTGAGTCACTTCATTGCCCTCAGGCTTTGAGATGGAGAGAAGTATAACTGCAATTATAAGAAAAGAAAAGGTTGATCATCCTGCCAGGGCTTGTTCTCTTTTCAGGGCAGGTGCGGGGAACTCTGATTAATGACAATAACAGCTACATTAATGACCTCATCGAGCTCTGCTAGGTATAGGCATGTGCATATTTTTTCCCCAGCAGTGCTGACTATCAGTGAATAGAGGCTTCTTCCACAATCTGAGTGTCAGGCAGAGGGAAGGATACAGAGCAGCAGTTGCTTTCTGGAACAAACACAGAATGAACAAGTAGAAAAATACTAATGTACTGTTGAAAGCTGAAATTAGATATATGTGATTCAGTGCAGCCTACAGGGTCTGATATCTTGGCAACTGCTGGAAGATATCCCCAATCTGCAGACAAAATAGCCTTTGTGAAGAAGCAGAAGATTGTAGTGTGAAAGTTAATGCATCAAAAAGCCAGAAAGAGAATAATTCACTTTCACCTTGCTTCAGAGGACAAGCAGCAGTAAAAGCTGTGCACTATTGGCAAGCTTTTTTTTGTTGCTGTTTTTAACTCAACCCTCAGATCAGAGCTCCAGCCACCTCGGCAGTGTTCCAGCTGGAGCCACTGACATCTCCCACCTAATCAAGTGCTGGATTATCTTGTCCTGATAAATTGAACCTGGTGCCTCATGAAAAGTCTTTTCTGAAGTACTTTGGTACCCTGTAATAAGATGGCAGATACCTGAATCAAGCCCCAGAGCTGACAGAGCACTGTTTTTCTAATGGCTTTTGGTTGCAAGTGTAAATGTTTTAAGGCAAGGCAGTGTTGAGCTGGGAGCACAAGTTAAGCATGATAAATTTCCCACCTGGGTGAAAGGAAACTTGAAAGTGTATTGAATACTGGCTCATACTGAGTACACACAAGGCTGCACTGCTAACAAAATACACTTGCCCTAAAAATTAGTTATTTTTGGGGCAGAGCTCTGAGGAACATGCTTGTTTCAAAAAGAAATTCTCTTTGGCTGCTGCATCTTTCTAAGAAGAGTTGGAGTTATTGAGCTATTAGAGACTTGCATACCGTTCTTAGTCTTCTGTGGCTCAATCCCTGGTCTAAGTTGTTCAGGGTAAATAACCTTTTTTTCTTTCTTTAGCATATACAAAGAAAAATGTCTACATTACAGATGAAAGGGTGCTCTCTATGTTGTGTTCATACTTTAACAGGTAAAACAGCCAGGATGAATCTCATTAAGATAAAGCTATTACTTGCAGGCATTTGTTTTTTCTTTCTTGGCTTCCCTCCTGGAGAAAAGCAGTCCTCAGTCAAGAAACATCTTATGTGTCACACTCACTCACCTCTGTTGTGCCCCTTGTAACACTGCTTTGCTCTTTTCCAGGGGAATCCCTACATGTGCAATAATGAATGTGATGCAAGTACCCAAGAACTGGCTCATCCTCCAGAACTGATGTTCGATCTGGAAGGAAGACATCCCTCCACATTTTGGCAGTCCACAACTTGGAAGGACTATCCGAAGCCTCTTCATGTTAATATTACACTCTCCTGGAACAAAACCATTGAGCTTACAGATAACATAGTTATCACCTTTGAATCTGGCCGTCCAGACCAAATGATCCTGGAGAAATCACTCGACTATGGACGAACGTGGCAGCCCTACCAATACTATGCCACGGACTGCTTAGATGCTTTTCACATGGATCCAAAATCAGTGAGGGATTTATCACAGCACACAGTCCTAGAAATCATTTGCACAGAGGAATACTCTACCGGGTACATGACAAATAGTAAAATAATCCACTTCGAAATCAAAGATAGATTTGCTTTTTTTGCTGGACCTCGGCTTCATAACATGGCTTCTCTTTATGGCCAGCTGGACACCACCAAGAAGTTAAGAGATTTCTTTACCATCACAGATCTGAGGATAAGACTGCTTAGGCCAGCAACTGGTGAAATATATGTAGATGAGCAACACCTGGCACGCTACTTTTATGCAATTTCAGACATAAGGGTATATGGAAGGTAAGAGAATATATAACTTTAGAAACAGGCATATGTGTTTTATTTGAGAAGGTATTCAGAACTGTTTATTTCCCCAAAGAAGATGGTATTTTCTGCCAATGTTCATTGGATATCTGGCTCAGCTGAAGGCCAGTGCTGTCATACCATAAGTTTCTGACTCAGTGGCACAAGGTCTGGGTGTTTGCTGGCACTCACCTTGGATCTTGAGCCCTGGGTCTCACAGGCAGGATGGCATTGGTTCATGTGTTGACTTAGGAATCCACCCTAGCAGTGGGATACTCTTCTCTTACGTAGTTAGAGTCTGATCCAGTGGCAGTTAACTGAAAACAGAGATTCTGTTTTATCATTTGACCTTTCCAGGCCTCTAATGTGAGCTGTGATTGATACAGCAGCCCTTGCACAAACCCCTCCCACAAGGTCTGGCTGTGAACAAGGAAAGCAGCAGAGATTAGAGTCCATTCCTTCTACTTAGCTCTGAAATGAGGAGAAAGCTGAATTAAAATGGAAAAAACCCAACAGTGTTTTAGATAGACTGATTTGAATATAACAAAGTTGATTATTCAGCTGGGTTCAAGATAAATGGTTCCCTCTAGGGCAAGTGGTGGCTGGTATCAAGTGCTGTAGTCCCAAAAATAATAACTTCAGTGACATTCCTATCAGGAAATTTTCTTCCCAACTCAAACTAGCAATTGACTGATGCCCTCAAGCAGGAGGGTGATCCCTTTGTATGCATCTTGGATGCCAAGTTGTTCAGAAGAAATGAGATCACCTCTATTAGCAATTCACTTGCCAGTCTAATATACCTTTTGTTCCTTCTCTGTTTCTTAAACAGGGTTTAAGACTTCCATTTAAAAAAAACTTTTTCTTTAAGAGAATCTAAGTATCAAAACAAACAGAAAAGCTAATCTATCCTGGAAGGCTAGGGACTTTCTTTGCAGACTCAGAATTGAGTGAAAAAAATAGTGACAGTGATTATATAAAACAGTGCAGACTATATTTTTATTATTCCTTAGTGAAAATCAAAATCATCAAAATACATTTCTTAGGACTGAAGATTTAACATGCAATTACAGTCTTCTGTGTCCACACCAACTATATATCCATACATACAGAATTACTAGTCCAACATTTGAAAATCTAAAATAAATGTTGCTATTTTAATCTTCTTGCAATGCTCATTAGTTACATTGTAAATTATTTTTTAGAAGTCTCTTGGGAGGACTAAGTGTATCATGAACAGCTTAAGATACTGTTTGAAATAATTTGGTAAAATTAGCCTCAATATAAAAAATAACACCTATTTAAAGCGTATATTTTCTCCACTGGGCTCCCTCCACACAGGTTAGCTCTACTGAGGCATCATATCAAAGCTCAGGATTTGTTGGTACTTAGGCTTTAAGGAAAGCCTGTTCCCCGTCTGAAAACCCATTTGGAGTTTAGTCTGACTCAATTAGATTATCATTACTTTATCAAAGAAAGCATCTGAAGGATTAAAAAAGAGTGCATTGCATGCAAATTAGAAACAGAAACCTTCTGAGCACATCTGGGGCTCACCAATCTTGTGAAAAATTATCTATAGAAATGAAGCATGACTGTACAGAGAACTTATCTGATGCTGATGCTTGTTGTCTGCATGCTGCAGTAATTGGACATGTGCTTTAAAAGAAGTATCTGATGTGTAATAGTACCTCACTAGATTAGATTCATGTGAATTCTTATCACTTTTCTGCTAATGAGAAGAGCAGCTCTTTTGGGATTTGCTGCCATTTCCTTCAATATCTAGTGAGCCTTCCTTGTTAAAGACTTTAGGGCTTGCTTGCTGCTGAGCACTGTGGGGCTGCAATACACAGCCCCTGGCTGTTTAGTTGAACCAGTTGTAAATTGCAATAATCCCACTGTTACCTAGTTTTAGGTATTTTTTGTCTCTTCCAGAAGCTTTATGGCCTCTCCCCACCAGAGTTTCCCAATCAACGTTCCCAGCATGTGGCATGTCCTGAGGCTGGGAACCAGTGGAGGGAAGCAAGGGTTACCAGGGTAGTTGTGCCACTGTTTCCAGTTCTGCTGAGCCTTCCAGCTCTTGCCTCTTAAATTAGAATGTTAACTGGAAATTGTTACAAAATTATTTTGTTTTGCTACCAAGATTCATATTCTGGGCTTTGACATCCAGCTATTTATATAAATTTGGTAAAACTAGACTAGATTATTCCATGAAGACAGGATACAAAGGGAGGTTACCAAGGAGCTTGACATGTAATGGATGAGGGACGGTGGCAGCCACTTTAAAGCTAGTCCTTCTTCTGAAAAACATAACCTGTAGGTCAAGTATAGTTAAAATCACCAAAGCTCATAATAGCATATTTCTAAAAGCAGCATAAAATATAATTTGTTTCACACTGTGTTTTAAGCATCAATGACAGTGAAAAGCATCTATCTTAAAGCCACTATGTTAAATATACAGGACAATGTGGTAGTTAATACTTCACAATGAATTATAGGCAGGAGATTTTCCCACTTAATATAGGTTTGTTTTGTAATTGCTTTGCATTTTGGTGTGAAATAAGCCTGATGTATGTTGCATTAGAGATGAAAACCTGTGTACTCTAAATGAATGCCTTTCCTCCTCTATCACCACCTGTTTACTCTTCTTCAATTTACCACTTCCATTGTGTATTTATTAAGGTGATGAAAAAAAGGAAACATGGCTGTTAGCAATTTCAGCAACCCCATTGTGCTCCCATTATTCAAGAAACCTAATAATCCACATGAACTAATTCTGACTTACTGATGGTCTGCTTCACTAAATCATGGTGATTTTTCCTAGTGAATAATGGACGATGCAGTGTGCCAGTACCTTAATTAAAGAGAGCCTCTCTTATTCTTGATCTTATTTTAATTTACAGGGTAATACTACAATAATATCACTAATGGAAGGTACATTAAAGGGCGTAAAGTAGCATTAACTGTATTAAATTATGGCACTTGTGTTAATTAACTGCTGAAGCAAGATGGTCCTAACAGCTAGAAAGGTCGACTAATGCATAAATAAAGTCTTCTGGGATGGGAAGCTAAGAAAGAGCAGACATTTTCCCCTCGTCTGGCCTTGATGCAGAGGATCAGAGGGTGTCCTGTGCCCTAACCTCAGGAAGGTTTCTTTCACTGTGCTGCCTGCAGAGGTGGCCTGACCTGTCTGCAGGCTCTACCTGTGTCTAATCCCATGTGAAGGACAGTCCTGCAGTAAGCAGTGAGGTACAGCTCCCTGTTTTAAACCCATTTTTGTAGAAGTTCACTAAAATGATAATAATAAAATGATAATAATTCCTTTGAAGTCAAGCTCAAGGTTCTGAGCAGATTTTGGATCAGACTGCTGAAGGTTTAACGATGTTAATTTTAAAGTATTTTTGCTCTAACTGTTATATTGTCAGTGACATGTACATTTATACAGTGTAAATTAACTGTAATTCGGGATGCTTGCAAAAACCATGGTCCCAGTGGGTAACAGAATGATTGGCTGGGTAAAACAAAGGCTCTTATTGCTTTTGAATGATTAGGTTTTGATCTAAGAGCCACCAGTTTCTTTCTGACACCAGAATATCCAGTCTCTGCACAATGTTATTAAGCCCTTTAGAATTTATTTTTATACTCTTCTCGCCTTGAAGCTCCTGTATTTAAGCCCCAGGGTTTTCTGACCGTGTGTCATCTGCAGTTGCAGTTCCAGCTGCAATAGAAACCTCTAACTCACAATACACAAATGAAAAGTAACCTCAGCTGTAACAGTTCCTTGCTCTCACATTATCTATTCTAAATTCAAATCCATCTCAGCATCTGAATAAATTAATCTGAAGGAAAATATATTTGTTACTTAGGGGGTTGGGGCGTTTTTGTCTTCTTGATCAGCCTGCTGCTCCTGCCTGCTGTGAGCCTGCGCTGCTCCTGAGGCTGTGGTGGGTTTGGGCTGGGTGAGGGCCCTTGCCCTGAGTGGGAGCTCGCCCTGCAGCTTCAGGCAGGTGGTTCCACCAGGCAGGCTGGGCTCTACTGGGTCCCATCCTCTGGCTTATTCTGCAGGTGCAGCCTGTGGATGGATTAATTGGAGTAAATATGTTGCTCTGTCATATACTTGGCAACACTATATGATAATGTCCCTCTGTAATTTACCCAAAAGCAGAACTTTGCCCTAGGAAAGTTATAGAAATGCTGTAGTTTTATTTATAATAGAAAATGTTTTAATTGATGATCAGCTCAGAACCAGACCATCAATATTAAGATATGTAGGTTTCAAGCTTTTAAGGAGACAACTGAATACCATTCTTGACTCTAATAATTATTTACCATACTTGAATACTCTGTTTTACAGGAAGACTTGCATAAGCAGCTTTTCTCCTTTGAGATTTTCACTAGTATTTGGAGGGAATCTAGCAGTTTCTCAGATTAAATTATAAACTCATTAGAGAACAGAAAAGAAAAAGAAACATGTATTTAAGAGCATGTAAATTGATCTGTAAGTTCCAAGTGCAATTTTTGCTTTTTTAATATATCTACTGTAATATGTCACTAAGGAAAGTGGTCCTTCAGTTTCTGTAAGCAAATCTAGGATCATCAGGAGCTGAAATAATTAAATGGTCATGGTGTTCACTCACACATGAGCAGTCCCCAGGGGTTTACTCAGTACAGGTGTCCTGGGTGGGTTTTACTCCTGCCTGTGTTGGAGTAATACTGATTTCTACCCTCCTCCTGATGACACAAGTCCTGTCCATCAGCTCAGTGCAGCCTCAGTCGCAGTGGCTGGAAGGGGAGCAGAGCAGTGGAGTCTGAATGCTTTCTAGGACTCTCATTCTGCTATATGCTTTTGAAATCAGTGGGTTTAAATCAGCAGGTTTCACTTGCCACCTTTGCTCATTAGCATTTGGTCATCTTTTCTTTTTTTCAAGACATCAAGTATTTCCATACTGATTTCCCCCGGCTGTCTTTTAAGGAAGCTCAGTATCATGCCAGATCAGGGTTTTTGAGGAGAGGCACCAAGCCTTTTTGTAGTATAATTCATTTTGCCATTAAATATTAAAGGAGTAGAGATAAAAATCCTGATGAAAGAAATGAGGATTTTTCTTTCTGTATTGCTTTGTATGCTGAGAAGCAATCTAAAGAGCCTTTCTGAATAAATTCAGTGACTCCAATAGCTTGCAGAAACTTTCTTTCCTTTAAGCTTTCCATTTGAAAAGAGTGCAATTTAATGCAAACACTGAAATAAGCTTAAGGATCTCCTGTATCATATATACAAATGATTTCTGGCACAGGGATGTCCTTCTGGTTGAAGTTAAAGCTGGAGTGGTACAATATACTATCACATTAAAAGTTTTAAACTGTCCAACTATTTCACAATAGGAGCTACCATGGCATGGGTTTGTTTGGGGTTTTTTTAAAGTTTACAGTCTGATCCTTTCCATGGGTACCAGTGTGGTGATATTGCCTGCCATTAGTTTTGTTCATGTCAGTACCTGACTGCATCTACTTAAGAGCTGATTTTTCCTGGACCCTTCTCAGTGTTTGAAGTGCCTCATAAAGTAGTAGCTGAACCCAAAATATCTACGTACCTTCTCTTGACATAGGTGATGTTTCACTTGCTCTCTCTCTTTTTTTTTTTTTTAGTAGCTGTAATAAATAACCCATCATTCAGCTGTGATCTAGAGAAATACCTGAAACTAAGAGAGTTAACTACACTGCCTTTCCCCTCATTTCCCTCCCTATATGTTAAAAGTTAAGTATTGAAACAAGAGACCAGTCCTGATACTAGGTTCAAATGCCATCCTGTAAATCAGGAGTAATTTGTGTGAAATTACCGTTATTAACCCATTGACTTTCAAATGCATGTGGGAAGAATGAGGGAAAACAAGTGATGAAAAGGAAGGGAGGACAGAAGGAACAAAAGCGAAAAAAAGGAGGGGGGGAGGGAGGACAGAAGTCAGAAGGCTATTCCAGCTTCAGTTTAAAAACAATGAGAAAAAACCCACACCTCTCAGTCTGTTCATCCTGCCTCATGTCCATATGACAGAGCTGATGGAAAGCAGCCAGTTTGGTTCAGTCCAGGGATGCAGTCACACCTATGCAGAAAACAGAAAGTGAATTAGTAAAGGTCAAGGTCTAATGGTATCATTATGTGGGGTCTACAAGACCCTTCCTACCATTCCCTCTGGAGCCCACCTCTGGGATTTTTGTGCCTCAGCAGTACTAGTGACCCATGCTCAAAGGGAGTCATCACAGTCCCTATTTGATCACAGAGGGCTGTAGTGAAAAATCCTCAGTAAAACACAGGTGAAGCGTATTGTTAACTGGGCTGAGCTACAGGGTGAGTTTTCAGCAGTGCTGTAATTCTGTTCCCATAGATTATCATCTTGTTCGTGAAAAAGTAAGGAAAGAGCTACAGAAACAAATGGCAATGCTGCAATTTCAGCAGGCAGCAATACAGTCAGGAAAAGGAGACGAGTTACACTGCAGGTCGTATTCCCAAGAGAAAGTCTGGCTGCTGACGCATTCAGGAAAGCAGAATGCTGGCTGCAGCCCTTTGCTGGAGAACGGGCTGTGTCCTGGGAGATTTGCAGGATATGGTAGAAATGAAAGGATGCTGAGTAGCAGGAGGTGTCCTAATGATATTAGGAGGGAGCAGGAACTGCTGAACTTCTTAACATACTGCCACTCCCAAATGAGATCACCTGTAATTTTCACAGCACATTGAGTCCTTGGAGCCTTAGAGTCAGTCTGTCAACAGTACCTGGTTGCTCACACAAGAGTTCATCCAGACTTTTATGCTGGAAATGCTGCTATACTCTGGAATAAACCAGCTGTACTTCACTAACAATTATTTTGACACATCTGGGGTGATGGCCACCATTTTGAAATAAGCCAAAAAGTGAGCATAAATCATTTCAGGATAAGGCAGATAGTCCATAGCTTCATACCACAGGTTACATCTGATCAGGCCTTGGGACATACCATGGATAGTGTGATATATGGCACATACACCTGCCCATATTCTAGTTGTGCAGGGCAGGTTTCTAAGGTTATGCTCTTCCTCTGAACCTTTGAGTCTATCTTCTGACTTTGATGTTCGTGTAAATGTCAATAGTTTTCTGCTTGTTCCTTGCAAACTCCCTTGAAGACCTTGTGATACTTTTAATTTTCTCCCTTAAATCCATTTCTGTCTTTGTGGTAGCTCTGGGTGTGTTTCCTCTCTGCCAAGCAGCATTCCCACTTCCAGCCTTTCCAGATGTGTGTTGTCCTGTAAGATGAGCCAATATCTGATACATTAAGATTTATAAAGTACTTTGAAATACACTTAAGAAAGATTGGTAGAGAAGAACAATGGATTGTTATAATCTATCCTCTGTGCACCATCATTCATAAAATAGGCATGTAGAGTGCTGGTGGAAATGTTAATGATACCAATACTGTCTCAATGGTAAAGTGACATGATGGTTCACAATTAACTGCCACCAGTATTTCTGTTACACCACTCATTAAACCTATTAGCAACCAAGAAGATTAAATTCTATTACAATAAGGATATATACATTGAGATATGCATCTTCACACTCAACTAATTAGTTACCATCGACTGTTTTTACTTTGCTCGGTGACATGTGGTATATAAATCATTACAATATGTTAAATGCAAGTGGTTGGTAATAGGGTAACCATCTGCTCACTGTTGGAAAGTTAGCAGAGGAATATAGTAAGCTGTACTTCTAGTAACGATGCTAAACTCACATCCCTGAAATACCAAATATCTAAAAACAGCTGCCTCCACTAATGCCAACATTGCTAATACGTCTCTTACCCTTTTCATTTTCAGAAGTAAACCACATACAAAAGGTAATTTTGTTCTTCAGCTTGAACTTGATTTCAAGGCTAAAGTCTGTAATAGCAATGTGAACCACCGTATTGGAGAGCCTGATGTTTTCCTTATATTGTGCTGAGTGCTTCTGAACAGCCAATAAATAATCAGGCTGCACACTTTTCTCAGGACATCTTTTCATCCACAAATATAATTAAAGCCTCTTCCTCCCCTAACCCCAACTGCCAGGCCCTTTTTCAGGGATGACATTATTTTGTAAGTGATGGATAGATGGCACGTTGCTGTCTGGTAACGTATTACACTGGAGACCATCAAAGGGTGCCTGCCATCTAATAACCTCCCCTGCCCTATGAGCATTAAGGATCACCACTGCAAAGAGGGATCAGTTATTTGCCACAGACATGTATTATCGGGGGCTGTCACATACCTTCATAATGAGGTTTCCTGGATACCCAAGCAACAAAATAATGTGTTGGAAAATTAGCAGAGGGGCAAGAGTGAAGAACTGCCTGCCAAAGTTGAGGCTGTGCCTTCAAGCCAGAGCAGCTCCTTCACTCCTTACCCATTCAGTCATCTGCTGGTCAGGGTCACTATCACAGTGCTGACGTGCTGGCTCCCCCATCAGTAATATATTGCACTATCACCTATCAGAGAGATTAATATGTTCCTGTATTGAATTCCCAAGATGTGACTCTCAGCATTAGAGAAGCTGAGGAATTAATTTGGCTTCCACTGTCTGGATGGAAAAGAAGTTTGTGATTTCATCAAAGTCAGAGGCTAGTGGTGCCGTGGCTTGTTCAGACCACGTTGGGACCGAGGACTGGTGTTTGTTCAGGAGGTTACATCTGGCATGGCAGTGTCTGATTTAAGATTGTGCTTCCAGGGAAGCACCTGCAGGGGAAGAGGCTGCAGGAGAGCTCATTAGCTTGGCAGTTTCCTAGTCCCAGAATGAATTACAGAATAAGATGTGTGGTCTACAGGGTCTCAAAAAGCTGTGGCATTGTGTAGGTGTGCTGTCCTGCAAAGCTTTCCAAGTTTAAAATGTTACAAGGAGACTCTTTGTGCTAACACATTTTCCTTTGTTACCGTGCAAGAAAAGAGGCACCAGCGGAAGGCTGCACATGTTTGGTAATGCCATTTTGATTCACAGTGAACACTTGCCTGTTTCAAAATGGGGTGTCTGCACTTTAAAGTTATTGGGAGCATTTATAGACAGGGATGTTGTGATGAGCAGCACTTCATAGTACCTCAAAGGCATGGTGTCAGAGCAGGGAATTTGATAAGCTGAGGTCCTGAATTGGATTCCAGCAATGGTCACAAGTTTTAGGAAGCTCTCATTTGAAATTGCAAGCAGAGGAAAAGCAGGATTCTTTCTCTTTAATTACATTAGTTTTATTGAACTGAAGCATTGCTTCAGTTCCCAGAATACTTTATATATATTTTAATGCAAGTTACCAGATACAGAATGGTTGCAGGACTGTTTATTGTTTCTGACTTTTATATGTGGGAAAACAGATTTACTTATTTTCCCCTTTAACTCTCTTGTGCATTAAGGATCTTTAGATTTTGGGATGGTGTTTACTGAATTTGTCATAACCATAGTAATGTAACTTCTTTGATTTGGTAATGGTTCTATAGTGCTTTGGTTTAGGCCAGTTCAGAAAGGCCAATCCAAGCACATGAACATGCACTGGAATCCAGGAAACTCTGGCAGCCTTTTGTGCAGGAGAGGAAACATGAAATTCATTCCCTCTGTAGCTGATCTTTTTCTTTGGCCTTAGATTTTTCTCATATTTATTGAACTGTGGGCTGTTTCTTCCCTTAGATAGAGCTAGAGCTGATGATTTTGCCATGTAAGCACAACCATGAATTGCCTTGGAAAAGTTGTTTGTTTGGGGTTTTTTTCAAAAAATTACCATTTCTGGCCCGCAGTTAGAGCACAGCAGGTCTCACAACCTGCTGCTCCCTTGGGGGAGTGGAGACAGCAGGAACAGGGAGCAGCAATTGCAATTGGGCCAGGAGACAGAGCTGCAGTATGACAAGGCATCTGTTTTGTCAGTGACCCACTTGGGGAATCCTCCTTCCCTAGTCCCACACCCTGGGTACCTCCAGCTGCTCATTCCTCACGGTCTTTGATTCCCTTCTCCTTCAGTTGTAGCGCATGGGGAGTCGCTGCGCGTGGGGCTCAAAGAAGGAATGGAAACCTTCAGGAGGAACATCTCCCTTTGCAATAAAAAAAGGAAAGCTATTCTACTTTGTCAATGCATAAAATTGCTTATCATTTAACAAGCTTCATTAAGGATCTTGTGTTTATGGAACCATGCCTTCCTTCCTTTGAATGCCTCTGAAATAATTCTTCCAGCAGGACAGCAAAACAGCAAGGAGCCAGTTACATTTTTAATCACTTGCGTCCCAGAGGAATTGCAGTCTGCCAGCAAGGGCAGCTCCTTCCCATCTGCAACACAGGAGAAGAATTAAAAGATGGGAAGCTGTGGTTTGGGAATGGTGGGTTACAGTTAGTAATGAGCTAAAGATCAAATAATCTGAGTGTCATGAACTGCTAATATTCTACTACTGAAAATGTTTAACCTAATCCAGAAGCCAGATGGGAGGGGGGTTGGGGCAGGGGTGAATAAAGGGCTTCATCCTCCTTTTCCATTTGTTTTATTCCCCAGTGGTGAAGGGGCAGTGGAGAAAGAGTTGGATGAAATTAAAATTAAAATGAAAAATAATATTTCATTTCCCCTCTAGTGTCTTGAAAGAAAGTTTCAACCATGTAGAACCCCTACACACCCAAAGCAGTTTGCATCATTGTACCTTCTGTACCTTCAGGCGGGTCAGTTAGACACTGCAGGAGTAACCTTCAGTGTGGTCATTCTTTCCAACAGTAATCCTTCCAGGTGGATGACAGCAACAGCCTCCATTCTGCCCCGTACAAATATAGCATGCTTTGGTCTTGATGCCTTAAAATACATATTGGAACTTCAGGGTTTTAAAGAAACTGAACCACTATACTGAGAGGGCAGATCCTGAAATACCTCATCTTTCCAATGGCTGCTTTTGGAGACTAATGCTGACTTTGTGGTCTATATGTTGGTTTGTTTGTTTGTCTGTTAGTGCTTCATAAAATATAGATGCTTTAAATAGGAGAGATGGGAGACAGTGATACAATGGGAATGACAAAGGGTTATGTGCTTTGATTCCAAAGGATATACTTTTAATGTTCCCTGGTTTCCTCCCTGTACAGTCATACCCGTGGTTTGAGTAACAAATGCACAAGTGTGTGGCTGACATTCAGCCTGCTTGTGGAGAGGAGATACATATACTCTAAAGGCTTCATCCAAAGAGCATCACTTGATGCATCACTCACAGATTTTTAGAGACATTTGGCATTTAAAATTAAATTATGTAACAGTGGTTGAGTGCTGACTCTTGGAAAAAATTGGAGATTTTGGAAATTTTGACTGTGTTTTATTCTACCAGGGCTTTTGAAAAATCTCTTGTGCATATTAGGACCACAAAAAAAAAGAAAAAAATCTGACACTGAAAAAATTCAGCAATTTAAAATGGGCTGAGTGTATGTTGTAACAGGAGAGAGACCTTTTGGACAGTTGTGCAAATATTGCTGCAATGCAAACACAGTTAATACAACATAAAGTCCAGTCTCAGTGTCCTGTATGCAGGAGCTTCCCTCTAATTCCTAACACATAAAATAAGTACTTTTTATATCATCATAAACTTAGCACATTTTTTAAAAATGGTTTAAAATTCAGCTGCTATAACTACATTAGTCAAGCAAGAAAGGAGAAAGAATTGCCCTGAGGTGTAGGGGAGAGCAGGGCACTTGTCTTGCCTTGTAGCCACAGGAGCAGGGGCTGGTAAGACTGAGAAGGGGCAGCTGTTTTGTCAGGGGTGTTTTCAGAGTTCCCATTCTGCAATGCTTGCATCTCAGGAGAAACCTGTTACAGACTAAAATTTTTTTCCATATTTTATAGAGTTCTTTACCTTCACAGGTAGGTCAGCATCTGAAAATCCAGAGAATATTGTGAAGGGGTAAAATTGAGACAAAATACAAGAGTGATTTGCATAAGGGAAAAAATAAGCATAAAAGAAATATTGCATTCTCAAAAAAAAAAAACAACCAAGCTACATTCAACTTCTGTTAGAAAAACCGGTGCCAGAAGCTTGTCCCCTTTGTGATATGATTATATGGCCACTAAGTCATTTGGCTCAGTCAATCTGCTATATATCACGATAAATCTGTGTATACCAGAAAATCCACAAGTGCTGCTCTTTTTCTCTCCTGATGTTTTTTGCCCAGTTTGCAAGCAGAGAACTGCTTTAGCAAGATTTGGGGACACTTCTGAGTCCTGTGTAATGCTCCCCCCTCCTGTCTTGTGTAGGTCAACAGGAAGAAATGCTGAGCAGGCATGAGAAGAGATGAGGAATGACAATGAACAGCAGCGGTGGGAAAGGAGGTCATGACTGCTGTGGGCACCATCCTAAATCCCAGTGAGCTGTCTCCCTCCTTCTCCTCTGCAGCCCTCATTGTCTGAGAGAGAGAACACAGCCATAAACACATCAGACACAAACAATAACTCCTTCATCCCCAGAAGTATTGCTTACAAAAATATTTTCTAATGAAGTGGCCATTATATTTTTCTTCTTGATTTTTTTTTTTACATAATTCAGGGAATTTTTGATAATTATGCCCCAATTCATTAAAGATAAAGCTCTGTGTCATGCAAGCATTTTTATAAGGATTCTCTCAGGGCACCGTGTCTCTTCCTACTCATCAGGTCTACAGGACAAATACCTCTTCTTATTTTCAATGGATGGCAACTCTCTGTCAGTGTGCAAACAAAACTCAATTCATTTTGAGCAGCACACTTATGCCCTGAAGAATGCTTTAGTGCAAGGAAGCTCTTGTTCACCATCTGACTGTCTGTGCCCCAAAATGGATCCTGTCCTATCTTGCTAGATCTATTCCTGGTAATAACCTGCTGCTTGAGAAATAGATACTGCTAGACCTTCCTGTATTAAGTACTTCTAGGGATTTTTTCAAATCTAAGCTCTTTCTTTACCTGCATCTATAAGTTTTCTATTATTTTTCATATTCTATCATATTTATTTTATATATGCATACATTTTACTTCCAGATTAGCTCAGTCTTTGAGAAACAGAAACAGCTTGTGTATTTTCCAGTGGAGTTTAAGGCTGAGGAAGACTGCTTGACATTTCAGGGAAAACTGAAAAGTTTGTATAGGATTTTAAAAGCTATGTTATGCAAGATGGAATTGCTAAGGTTTGTTCTTCAGTATAAACATGTACTGATTGTTTCTGTCAGCAGTATTTCACTGTTGCTTTCCCCTGTGACAGCCTTACATTATTCATAACTTAAAATCTATTCTTTAAATTTTCAGTTATAAGAGTTTCCTGGCGGGGGTCACAGAATATGAAGGGAAGTATTGATTTGAAACATTTAAAATATAAATGAAGTTGTTTAGTTCTTCTGGTACATGGAATATTATAGTCACTGGATCAAATTCGACCCCCCAGCATGTCTGTTTTCATAGACAACAAAAACATGTTCCCAGCCTCTCAGTGGACACTGCAGCTTCTGTGTGAACATTCTTTGATTTACCCAGTATTTGTTAAAAACAAACATGAATAATAAATGTTCCAGAGCACTTGAAGGCCAGAAGCGATCACTATTTTATTCTCGTCTGACATTAGGTCAGAATTTTAAGACTTTAAAATACAAGGCTTTAAAACTACCAGCCCTTTGTCACTTCAACTTCCCAAAGCAGTGTCAGCAACCCCATTTCACAATGACATACACAAAGTCCCTTGTCCCATGTCACATATGTTTGTGGCTAGGACAAGTACTAAACCCAATGGCAGAGCTATTTTGGCACTGGGGGAAAATCAGCGTTGGTGATATCACGATGGGCAGGCCTGTATGCATGTCCACACGTGTCACCTGCTCGTGTCCACACATGTCACCTGCTCGTGTCCACACGTGTCACCTGCTCGTGTCCACATATGTCACCTGCTCACGTCCACACGTCACCTGCTTGTGTCCACATATGTCACCTGCTCGTGTCCACACATGTCACCTGCTCATGTCCACACGTCACCTGCTCGTGTCCACACATGTCACCTGCTCGTGTCCACACATGTCACCTGCTCACGTCCACACGTGTCACCTGCTTGTGTCCACACGTGTCACCTGCTCATGTCCCCATGTGTCACCTGCTCATGTCCCCATGTCACCCACTCGCTGCTCCAAGGCCAGTGCCAGAAGCCAGGTCTCCTCTGCCTTTCACCCTGTGAGGTCTAAGAGCTCCCTTTCCAGCTGCCTCTGTGCAGGACTGCCCAGCTCTGGCCACCCACCTCTGAGAAGACCACGTCAGCCATTGGGAGTCACACCCACAGACCATCTAGACTCAGAATGTTCTGTAATTCTGCACTTAAATTATTCCCTTTAGATTTTTTGTTTGGTAAAAAGCAAGTAAAAATGGGACTATTTATCATCTATCTCAAGCATTCTAATACTAAAAGGTATTTTCCCATCTTTGTATAATTCCACTGACTTTAATACAACATAATAAAACATGTGCAGATTCTAGCCAGTTTATTGGCTTCAAGATAACAATAAGTAGTGTCTATAATTAAAAATTACTGTCATGGTATTTTTGAGAAAGAAAATAAGCTTTCTCTACACAAAATCAGCAATTGAAGTACATTAGATGAAAGAAGAATTGTTTTCCCAAATTAAAAAGAAAATATACATTTATGCTTTATTTCCTAAACTGTTTAAAATTACTCCTGACATATAGCATTGTGTTTGTTGTGTTGTTATACCAACAGGGCTAGAAATAGAGTGACCCAGTATCTCTTTTTCAGTATCTTAAGTTAGCTATAGGATGCTAAGTTGCTTTTGGCATTCTTCAGCAGCTTGCTTTTCATCGAGTTTTCTTCAGCAGGCGAAAGGATTAGTATTTTTGAATTATAAATTATTCACAGAAGAAATTTCTGTCCAGGATGGCTGAAAGTATCTTCAGAATTTAATCCACATTAGTAAATACTTTTGACTAATTTTTCTAAAAACTCAAAAGAGGTACAATTTTTGTTTTGGAAATATTTCTCTTTAAAAAATTGTCAAAAAATTCTAAAATGGAATTTAAAATCTGAAAATAAAACTACACATTTCATTTGACACAAATTATTTTTTTCCCCCCAGTTATTTTTTCAGTTCAGTCAATGAGCTGAAAAATCAATTACTTGCAATGGCACTACTGGCAAATAATTCTTATTATAATCATTCCAGAGGGAATTACTCTGTGACAAGGAGCTTATATTGTATGGAGTTTAGAAGTTAAAAAATGGAGGCTAGCATGATAAACACTGAGAATTGTTGTTTTGTTTTTAGACTTTTCTCTTTCAAGTTATGAGTCCAATCGAGATGAAAAACCAAAAGAAAAAAAAGGCAAAAAGAGGAACTGTAAAAGCTCTATGTATTTTAAAGTGGATTGGGAGTGTCTGCTTTGATAATAAGCAGCTACCAATTCCCAGTTATTTTAGGTGGAGCTGTGAGGCCTAAGCATTTTAAAAGTCAACCTAATGAAACACAAGTAAACATCAAGACAAAACTAGTTTTGAAATTTTTACTCAGCTTCACTTGCTCTGAACAGGACGTTAAGCACTCTCAGCTTTGCTGGTTTAATCATGAATACCCTGGAATACAGTCCAGAAGAGAAGAGAACAGAGCTGCCTTATAATTATCCTTTTTCAAAAAGAGATCAGTTCACCTGCCCTTGTGGTGAGCACCTGGTTCTCCTTCACCCTGCTGGGAGGTGTGGAGCAGGAGCCGGCAGAGAGCCGTGGGCTCCTGGCCCTGGGAACCAGGCAGGGCTGCAGAGGGACAGAGGCCACCAAGGCCTGAAATTCAGTAGCACCCAGAGGTGATGTCAGCAACAACCAGCAGAGCAGCAAAGCACAGGAACAGCAGGACACAATTTACCTGGGTAAAAAGGTGCCTTTCAAAGTGGTTACAGCGCCGAACCTTGGGCAGAGGCTTCTGTGCAGATGTGGTGAAGGTAGGAATGAGCCTGGAAAGGGAAATGGTAGTTTTCAGAATCAAGCATTAGTCTGCACAATTAAAAAATATTTTAGATATTTATCATTTTAAAATGTCCACTAAGAGGACAGGCTACTAAATCATCTGCCAAAAGTGTTCATGTCTGGATTCTCAGAAGTCTGAAAAGACACCATCTGAATTACATTTCTATTTATGCCCTCACTTACCCCAGCAGTTTTTCTAAATGTCCAGTGACAGACATCTCATGGTGATATTGAAAATAAAAGAGTGCTTTTATCAATATTTTTTTACTTTTCCCCAACACATCTCCTATAAAATAAGAGAGATAAAAGAAAAGAAATCTGATTTTTTCTGTTTAAAGTACTTACAGCCTGGGCTTTTCAGGGACTGTTAGGTCATATGTAACCATTAACAGAACTTAACTGGAAAGAGAACTTAGCCTTTGTTTTTTGGTATGCTTTATTGCTGGCTGTGTGTATTGGTGGTTCACCTAAAGCAAAAAGGTGGCCAACAAACGTAGCAAAAAACCAAGGATATTTTCATTAGACCTTCTATCTTTGGCAAAAAGTCTGACTTCTTTCTCTGTCTGGCTCTTTCAAAGAGAACTAAGTGTATCTCCTGATGACCTGCCTGAAGCTTTCCTGCTGGCTCCTTTCCCTTGCTCCAGCTCCATATCCTTGCATGTCCTGCATGGCTCCTGTCACTGGGGGCATCCGTAGGAGCTGCCATGGACTGAGTTGAACCAGCATCTCTGGCAGGGTTAGACAGCCTCCATAAATGATTCTTTGTGTTTGCTTTTTTGTCAATACCGCTCATCTTCTTCTTGGAAACAAATTTTTCCCTGGGCTTTGTGTTTATTTGGAAAGGAGGTGAAAATCTCCTCAGGACTTTTTGGTTTGTAAAATCCCCTCACCTAGAGACAAAAACATAACAAGAGGGATTTAAAGCAGAGCTGGTCACAACAGATGCCTGTCAGAGAATAAGCAGGGGAGAAGGTTCCTCACTGAATCCTGATGGCAGCACCCACAGGAAAACCTTTCCTGCTACTGACTGCAGTAGGAGCAGGTCCTGGCTATTCATTGCATTTAAGCTATCAGAGGTCTCACTCTTTCAGGTGTCCTGATGGACCTGGTGTCCAAAAGCCAGTGTGTGTGGGGTGGGCTGTTCTGCACCCCTTCTGTGCCTACATGCAGGGATCCTGCCCTCCCAGCTCTGCAGCTGCCTGGGGTGCAGAGGTTCCACCAGCCACGACAGCAGCGAGCCCTGGGCATCCCCTGCTCCTCCAGGAGCACGGCTCAGAGCAGCACAAGGTGTATTTCCTCTCCCTTGCAGGCAGGCAGGTACAGCCCATACCCCGCTCTTCCTTGTATACCATCCGCAGCAGTGACTGCTGGGGACACATTTGAGCTTTTAAATGAGTCTTTGGGAGGTCTCTTAAACAGAAATGCTTTAAAACCTTTTAAGAAGAGCAGCAGATTTATGGCTTCACATCTGGTTTCCCTGGTGTTGGATGCTGTGTGCACCATGGATATCTTTATGCTGCTTTTCTCGATTATAGTCCCCCAAAGGTTACCAAAATCAGTATGAAATTAACCTTGCTTGTTTCTCATGTAGCAGAAACACTGCTCTCTTGACAATAAATACCTTATTCCCTACTGTGACACATTAGGTGCTGTGCCCTGAGTCTTTTTCTAAGCTAGTAAAGATATTTCTGCTTCAGCCAGGTTTGTCCTGCATCAGTCATGGACACAAATTCCTAACAACACACTTGGGGTATTGCTGCATGCAAGAATAAAATTTCTCCCATTGCAGACAGTTAAATTACATTTTTGAATGGGATTTGTAAACCATGTCCACTTGGATAGTAATTTAATGGCCACAATTTTAGACCTCCCACACAACAAATTGTTCCTTTTCAGTGTTGTGCTGGGAAAAAGAATTCGGGACCAGCTGGCAGCTGATGCTGTGAAATGCTACTTACAAAGAAAGACAGGAAGCTTGGTGTAATCACTAGCATCTTAGAGCAGCTTTCTTGGGAGTGCTGCTGAGCAGATGTAGGACTGGTACTTATTAATTAAATTAAACCCAGAAAAACTGATTTCTCAATAAACTTGAAAGTAGTCATGCACATTAGCACAATGCCGGGAGTTTCAAATCTAGTGTTCAGATTTGTATCAAGAGAAAAAAGAAGAAAAAGTTACTCCTAAAGATTTCTTAACTTCTCTTTTTAAATTTATAAAACTTTGCAGTGATATATTGCTGCATCTTTCATGCAAGGTTTGTGTACCACATTCTGAAGTCTGACAGGTTATGGTAGAGACTTTTACAATTGCTGCAATACAGTGGTTAAATTCTGCCTGGTGGTATTATTGTGATTAAAACAGAAGGTGGTTTTCAGGTATCTTTTCATGTCTATTGATTTGTTGAAAATGATAACTGCCCAATGATGGATGGCAAACTAAGACTGGCTAAGAAGGACATTGGACAGCACCAAAAAATTTAAAATGCCAAAAGCTTTTTTTTCTTAATATCCTGATGGTAATGAGCAGTTGTCAAATCTCAGATAACATGCTCCCTAACTTGTTTCCCCTATCAGACAGACAATAGCAGGGTACTGCCAAGAAGACTGTGGTATTCCAGCAGGTGGAGAGAGATGTATTCTTGCCCCAGTACACCTTGTCACTCTGATATGTAACACTATGGGGAGCTGAGGATATTCAGGTTTTTAGCATCTCCTAGGTTTTTTTGATATTTAGAGCAAACCAATTAAAACAGGACATATATCATGACAACTCAGAACACCTGGACTCTAGTACCTCTGCAACACCTGCTTCCTCCTCTGCCCTCTCATCCCATCCCTGTGTCAAGACATTGATTGCTGTGTAAAGTACAGCAATTTAGTAGGTGAAACCAAAGGGATTCCCGTGAGAAAGAAAAAAAATTTTCAACTGACAGAGAAAGAAAAGCAAAACTACTTGTTACACTGATGTACTTAGAGTTTACATCAGCTACTTTTTCTCAGTTCTTCATTGGTAGTCTGGGAACCTACCAAAACAATCACTAGTGTTAAATGACCAGTTGGTAGCACTGGAAGAAACTGTCATTCTTGACCTTGATCTTCATCTTCACAAGAGGTTTTGCTTCCTGTCTGGGAGAGACATGACTGCCTTTGTCACATTCCTTCATGTAGGTAAGCAAAGCTTCCTATTTCTGAGGTTAGAGATTAGAGCAAAGTAGATGCATGGAAACAATGTGGAATACTGGCATCCTGCCTTGTCAGCAGTCCTGTCCCTAAGCACGTCACACCTGGGCTCCTTATCCTCCACTGACTCCCAGATTCCATCCCATGATTATTGAAGGCCTTGGACCTGCCACTGAAAATTATAAAAAGATTATCGTCGTTACCTAAAAATACAGCCACCAAGCTTAGGATAATATGAATGAAAGCTGGAAACAAATTAGGCTTCATTTCAGGCAGTGTGAACTAACATAAATTCATTGAATTTACAGGAGCCAGATGGATTTACACTGGCTAAGAATCTGACAAAGTGTGTTCACGAGTGAAAGTATTTGCAGAACACGCTGCTGGCAAACTCTAGCAGATTTTATAATCACTTTCTTTATTGACACATTTCCATAAAAACTAATACCTCTGAAGAAAAAAGCAAAAATGAATGTTTAGGAAGGGAATGGAAGTTAGTTCTCTACAGCAGCTAGCAGCAGCTATATATTCAGACATTTATTTCTGCTTTAACACTTAGAGAATATGGAATCAAAGGTAGAAAAAGCATGTGTCCGCTCCACTTGGCTAAGTTTATAAAAGTATTTGATATTAAGGATAGGTATTTTTTAATGTGGTAAACTGAAATAACTTGGACATATAATTAGCTGTTGTGTTCTATTAGACATAAGCATCAGTGGATTACTTTTAGATTTTGGATCTATGAAACTGAAGGAAGTCTGAATATTTTCTGAAGTCAGAATATCTGTTGGTCTGTGACATGTTTATCCAGTCACAAAATCAGAACAGTTATAAATACTTAACTATTTATGTACTTAAATACTTAACTATACAAACTGTGTTTGTGATGAGTGCTGTTGGTCTAGGCTGCAACATTTTCAGTTGCCTCTGTTTGTCTGGAAGGCTGTCATCTGGTAAACTACTGCATTTCAGAAACATTTACAGTTTATTTGGCAATGTGTGGTAGATTGTGGCCCACTGTCTGAAAGAGGCAGGGGAAAATGAGAAGCAAAGCCAGAAGGACCTGCCTCTGATATTTTGCTTTAAAAAGGAAGATAGTATGCATCTATCAGACAATAATCAATCTTAATCAAATGCAGTTTGAGATATAAATTGATCAGTATTGATGCTGTAGTTGTTTGCATGACCAGCATTTACTTGACAGTATATAGAAATGCTTACTAGCATATGAACACAATAAATCCTATAAACACATTAATATTTAAATTTAGCACTTGTGTACTCTTATTGTTGGGTTGGCTTAGTGCAAACAGTGGGCAAATCCATGCCCTGCAAGCTTTCTGTGAGCTGGGGACTGAGGGAAAGGGAATTATGCTGCCCTTTTGGACTTTGTTTTCTTTTTTAATTTCAAGCTTTCCAAACTGCTTGGAAGTAGGCCACTGAGAAAGCAAAGCAAACATGCTCACTGTGCCTGGGCTTTGCTGTTCCCCACTAGATACATTATATTCAGCTGAGGGAGAATAAGAAGCTATTTTCCCCAATTTTCCATACTGCCTGTGGGAATCTAATTCAATTTCCTCCTGAATTTAGCAGTGAAAACGAAACAGTAAAGAATAAAGTTGAAGAGGCTTCTGTAAATCTCTGGATTCTAAGGTACTAAGGTGCAGCAGGATTACCAAGCACAGGTTAAACTTCTTTTCTAACCACAAAGCTACTTACAGATTTAAGAAGCTTAAAAACCTGATCCAACATTAGTCCTTGCTTTGCAAATTAAAGAATAATATATCTACCTATACAAAGTTATATTTGTTATTATTGAATTTGTTTATCCCTTATTATTGATGTAGCCCTATTCCACAAAGGAATTTTTTTTTTCAGTGAGAGATTATGATGTATTAGATAAAATCAGGGAAAAGGACAGGGAAAAAACTAGTGACCAAATGCATTTCCAGAAATAAACAAGTGAAAAAAAGGACTCGCATTTCATTACTGTCACTACAGTGGCTACATTTAACCACCAGACCACAGGGGTCTTATTCCTTCATGTCCAGAAAAAAGATGCAGTGCCCTCTTTGCATTTAGATTCCATACAGCAATGTGGACCTGAGATATTCGTACGACTAAAAAAAATATGAATAGAAAACAGAAGTTACTTTTTTGCTTCATGTGAGCAAGAACATTTGTTCAGCAGACCTACTTGTAGCCAGCAATCCATGCCATTTTCTGATTGTCATCTGTCCTTAGGTGTTTTTGACCCTTTTAGCTCAGAACTTCAGATGGGTAGTCCTTACAGTGACCACTGGTAGCCAAAATTGCAGTAATTATCTTGTTACCTCTTTGATGAAAGTGTGTCTGCTGCATCTCCACAGAAATAAATTGGAAAATAAATTATTTCTTCACAACAATATCCTTTATACTTGTTCTTATCCCCAAAAAATCTATTAAGCTTAGAAAACTACAATAAGGATCAGCACACTTTGGGGTTTTGACATGTAATGGAAAAATCTTACAATATAATGAATAATAGTATTCAGCCGACATGATGTTTCTGAGAGTGTGAGCCCCAATGAAAACATGTTCACTTGTCAGAGAAAATTAAAGGATAACCAGACTTACCTAAGTAATGATGTTTACCTTGTACACTCAACAGTGCAAGAGTTTTGTAACTTACCTCTACATATAGTTTCTCAAGTTATGATGAATTTGTCTCATAAAGAGTAAAAAAAAAAAAATTTAAACCTGAAAAATAATTATTCCGTTTCAAAGATTTCATGATATATTTTAGAGGTGCTTCTGTTTTGGCTTTTGCTTTCTCAACTTACATCTCATCCTCCTTCCTGGCTGAGCTATCACTTCAAATGAGACTGCCTCTCTGGCACAAATGTATTTGTAATGTGGGATTTTCCTCTTTGTCTACATTACATTAGAAAACTAAATCTCACTGGGGAAGCTGCCTCAAGGTCATTAGTAAGCTTGAGAGGCATAATGTAGATGACAGCCTTAACACATTTGATGTCATGATAACCACGGCCAAGTCCTTTAGGACAACCGTAACAAGGTGCTGGAAGTAGTTGCTAGCACTGGGGAGCTGACTAAGGCTCCTAACATTGCCAACAGTGTTTTAAAATGCCTAATTAAAACTGTGTGGGGATGGTATTTTTCGTTGTGTGGGCAGTAATGTGAAGAGCAAACACGCCAACTCCTCTGCAGGCTCAGGCTTTGCTTACCTGGGAGCAGGGAGCCAACTCATGGCGTGCAAAAGCCAAGAGTCTGTGCAGAAGGCTTCCAAGTTGGTTTCAAGTTAATTTTCTAAACTTTGGCAATGACCTAGAATGATTCAAAGATGTATCTAAGTGAGGAACATATGGCTAGTCGTTAAAAATGTATCAAAGAGCTCCTCTTGTCTTTCTTTCTCATGAATGATCTCTTGAACATCAAGGATCCCCTCACGTGCCCCCAGTCTGTTGGTTGGCACTCCCCTGCGAGAGCATCAGCACGCTATTAGCAATTACCTTAGTGATATTTACAGCCTTTTAATGTCACTTGCCTGTATGTAAATAGAGTCTGTGAGGAGCACAGCACACCCAGGGCTCCCACCACAACAGCACTGCTCCGTCAATGCGCCAGAGCGCTCCTGTGCCTTATGTAACTGCCAAAAATATCATTTCAATTGCTTTATGACAAAATAATGAGTCTGTCAGAGATGAGTGGTCAGAAAAACAAATTTGTTCTCCCACACAATTAGGGTTTATAGCATTGGACAGCAATATCAATCTCCGGTGATTCAAAATTGAATTTGCACGTTGAGGGAAATGCGTTCTTGCGTGTGCTATAACCAGGCTGCTTAGCAGGGGAGTCAGCACAGGTTGAACTGGGAAGATGGATATCCACTGTGCTGCACAAACGTCAGGGTGGAAGTTTCCAAACACAGACAAGTATTGTGGGGCCATGGCATTCACTTCCACAAGCTCAGCACTGACAGAGCTGCCCCACCAGGAGCAATAACAAAAAAGTCTGCAAAAACTGTCACCAGATATAAATGGCAGACAGCTTTTCCCTTCAGGTGGAAAGCCATTTCAAGGCCTACATCTCTCCATACGTGACCTAATTGTCCATGGAGTTGTTGATATTTATAATCATGGACTTCAGTCATTCTCTGTAAAGTCATACAAGCATTAGACCTCAGCAGTGCCATTTACAGTCAGCATGTACTGTATCTCAGAACTGCACTTTGCCCTTAACATTTGCTGTGTCCTTACATGAGATTTTGCCCTTAAGCTGTTTGCCAGTGCAGTGCAGAGGCTGCAGCACAGATCCTCTTCTGTTTTTCAGACCCTAACCTGTGCTCTCAAACCTGCTGTACTGATTACAGCTTCCTCTGTCACCCCTTTTCTGTGCAGGCAAACCCACTTGGTGTGCCAGCAGCTGCTACCCACCCACTGCTACCCAGTAATTGCCTTTCTGGGTGTGTGTACATCATGCCCTGTACAGGACTTGGACTTTCTTCTTTGGATTTCAAGAAACTAGGTAGGCATAGAATATTGTCATATGGACCTCAATACACTGGAGGTGAAATCAGTTTTTTAGGTTTTCAGACCTTCTCCATTCTTATACAAGCAGCCAAAGCAACCACATTCTGCCAATGGAAACATCAACACAGGCTATGGGATTGTTTTGTTGAATGTGCTCTGTATGTAATTAAACCTTTAGTTAGTTATAACCTTTAGTTAGTATTTCAGATTGACAGCAGTAACAGCTAGGAACAGCCTTCAGAGCAAGTGGTGAATGAAATTACAAATGGTACCTAGGATTTTCAGTAAGAATTTATCACCATGGATATTCATCTAAGATAATAAAATATTTCCTTCTCTCTGGAGTAGAAAAGAAAGGTAATCTTCCATAAGAAAGAGATGAATTTCGGTATCCTCCATAGGAAGCTGATTGCACATCTTGAGTGATCTGCTGGGAGCCCAAGTCAGCTCCCAGATCAGTGGTGCTCAGCTGATTGACAGCTGAAAATTCTAAGGTCCAGACTGTGCTGCTTTGTTTTCACACCACTGACAATCCAGTGTATCTCATCAAAAGAGTGGTTCTCTCATGGTCCATCTGGGTGCTACTTTTACCGAAATAGCCTTCTTTCTGTAACCCTAAATATTTCTGTTTTCCGTACTGCCTATCCTGCAAATAGAAGCAGCTTTTTATTGTACTCTAGTCATCTCTCAGCCCCGCTACGCTCATTTACCTCTCTCAGTCATCCAGAGAAGTCTGTCCCTCAAGAACAACACGCATTTCTCTTTGCAGAAGTCTCTGAGACTGTGCATATGTACACTCTGATGAGGTCCCTGGGACAGATTGCCCAATTCCTAGTGCATCTTCGTAAAAAAACCAAAAGCATATGAAATATTATTTCCCTGTTTGTCTCTCCACATACACCACAGATTTTGATACTGGCTTGGTTTTCCCCAGACACGGTACCCTCCAGTTTGCTTTCCACAGGTGCTTCTTGTTCTCTTTCAGTTCTAGCACTGCCTGCATTTTACACACATTCACTATTCAGCTACATCCTGGATTTGCAGTGGAAATCATGATTAATCACTTCCAAATCTGTCAAGTGGCCTCAACAAAAAAAATACAGCAAGAGGAGAATCAGAGCCTCTGGTTCAGTCTTCCCAATGTCTATTTTACTTACGCTTACACTCTTTACTCCTTATAAATAGTTGCTGACACTAACAAGACTATCAGTTCAATCACTTCAGATTTTATTAATCTACAGATTTTTTCCATACTTGTATGAAAATAGTCATGAGCCAAACCCAACTTTTCTGTTGCCTATACACTAAGAAGGCAAAGTTTTTACCACACATTATCTATCTTTGTGGTTTGGATTTAGGGGAGGTTGTAAACATTTCTTTTTGTGGCTAGTATAACCCTTATAAAGTCAAATTTGATACTTTAATATAAATGTATTTTTAACCTTAATTTTAGCTAGTCTTGTAGTAAAACATAGTGACCACATTTGTTCCTTACTTCTCATTAGAAAGTGTACAGAGCTAAGTTTGAAGTATTCTGAGGATTCTTTGGAAATTCACCATTGTTGACTCTTTTTTTGCTCAGTTATTAACATTAGATTTGGACTATCCTCTGCTTACAAAAGTTTTAGATCAGTCCTTTATTTTTTTTCCAGTGATCAAACTTATTGTTTCTCTTATTCTCGTTAAATCATGCTCTTAGAAGGCTACACTACTCTCTCCTCTCTACACAGCTTTGCTTGCCTTTTGTTTGGTGGTTTTTTTTTTTTTTTTTTTGNGCTTTTTCAGTTTTTTATTATTACTTGGAATTTTGTTTTAAGACAGGATGCAGCATCCTGAGTAATTCTGCTGGGAAAGCTTTCAAAAATACATATAAAGCATATAAATAAGTTGATTTGCATAAAGGCATTGATTGAATGAATCTTTCATTATTCTACTGGTTTAGGACAAGAAAAGCCATTTAGCAATTCTTCCATTTAAGAAGCTGAGTGGCTAAAATGTCCCTACTTTGTCTATTTTTTGTGTGTTTAGTCTGAATGCCCATAGGGGGCCTGTAGGTTTTAAATCTCAGTTAATAGGGTTTTAAAATTTGACAGGAGGTTGCCAGCTAGTTCTAGAAGAAAATGCATTTTGCTGTTTTTGTGCAAAGCTGCCTGTATCTGGTATGAACACAGCCCCCCAGGATGTCTGTCTGTCTCTGTCTGGGGGGCTGCAGTCACACAAGGTGCCCTGTGCAGGACCCTGCCACGTGCACCCCAGAACAGCTGCCCGGCGTGGGTGTGGGTGCTGCACCTCGGGCTGAGCACTGCTTCTGCAGCAGTCTTGCCCTAAGAAGTTAAAAAATCAGGCACCAGGACAGGCAGCAGAGCTGTGCTGCCCGTGCTCTCTTGCCTGGGAAATCAGGAAAAGGAGGAGGCAGCCTGTAAAGAGGTGGGACACAGAGGGATTAGGGTAAGTGGGCAGTAAAAGAAAATGGTGAGGTTATATGGGAGTTATTAGTGTATGCATTTATATATCCATACATATAAATACATGCATGTGTTTTGGATCTATATCTGAAGAGGCATGGCACAGGACTGGATAGAAGCAGAGGAGGATGGAGAAGGCCAGAGTCCATCCAAGATTTTTACCCATGGAAGCAAAACTAAGGAAGGGTCAGTCTCTCTTCAGACACATATGACAAGCACGGCATCTAAGAAGTGCAAAGAGATTTTGCACAAGGTTTTGTGACACAGCTATTCTTTATTTTCAGGTGCTTGTTAAAAGAGCTGTGCATACTTACTCCAATTAGCAGATGGACATACCTTTATCTTCCCCCACCTCAGTTCCCATACAAGTCTGCAGCACCCTTTCAGAGCACTAGGTACTACACCTTTTCCTCAAAACCAACCACTTTTTTCCCCTTGCCTAGATCAGTTTGCTGCCTCTGACACTGAGTCACTACAATAAAACAGAAATCTCCTGAAAGAAATCCAGCCCCTTCCTCTCTCTAATTTGTTCTAGTTACTTGACAGTCTCTCCTGCTTTTCTCCTCTATTTTTTGATCTTGTTCTTACTGTATATCTCTGTTGTTTGGAGTCTTCCATTTTCATATTCCTGTGAACAGTAGAACAACCCATGGCTTTTTTTAATAGCAGTACCCTTTACCAAAATGTTCAGTGTCTAGTAAATAGATAGATGGCATTCACTGATGCCCAAGCATCACTGACAAGCATTTTTCATTCTGCTATGGCGACTCACTGAAAATTCACAATTGATTTAGTCTTCAAGCACACGTATTTTGTAAATTGTGTAAAAATTGCTCTCTTTCTCTTATCCAGTATATTGAATACATTTTGGTAATTTCAATTTTAAAGGTGTTGAACCTGTTTCTCTTTAGAATGAGCACTGCTCAAATAACAGCAGTTTCATCTGCCTCATTTCTAGCACTGAGGAGAATGCTCCACCATCTACTGTATTACATATTCTTGTGGATTTTCTCCAGCAGCTACTTATGACAACTGCAAGCTTGTTTTACCCTGGGGATATATATGTATGTGGCCAACTGCTTCAGGTCATATTCCTTCCAAATGGAAGTCAGCTTGACAGCTGTTAATTTGCACTTGGCCATTCCACGTGTTGTTTTGCTCTAATTATTGGTCACTGTATGGAACAGGTGACAAATGCCCACATGAGAACCCTGTAAATGACTAGATGTACAGTCATTAGGAAAACAAACAGGAGAGGTCATGAAATACTTGGTCATTTAATACTGGTTTTCTCTCCAGCCCCAAAGAGAAATAGATTTTAGCTGGTTTTGACATCTGTTGGAAAGGGATGGAAAGAGGTGAAAATACCTTACTGTTTGTGAAACTAACTTCCCATTCTGTAAGTGTCCTAGTTTCAGGAAAAGAGGGGAATTTAAGAAACATACAATTGTTTTAAGACCAGATGTAGAATCTGGTTTATCTAATGATTTTGTCACAAGGCTTGATTAGGTTTCTTTCCCAAGTAAAACTAAATGTGCCTACCAAAATATTTCATCTGACCTTCAGCTACTACAGCTATATTAAATTAAAGCAGAAAAAGAAATTTCCTTTCTGAACAAGACAGTACTTGCTGAACAAGAATGGCAAGACACCATTATAGTGAGCTTTTCTTCTATTAAAGTGTGGCATTGCAGAGGATATTTAAATGAAGTCTTGTTTTCTCAGGCTCCCAGGGTGTAATTTGGACCTTAATTTCAGCCAGATTCTGTAAGGACATAAGCAGAGGACTTGTTTTGTTCTGGGAATAGTAATTCTTGAATTTTTGCAAGATTATAGACCTGTCTGATATAAAAATTATGAATCATTTATTTGTTCTCAGTGGAGGTGCATGAATGAAAACAAGATTCAGCATCTTGGAGTCTTAGTGACATTTCTGCTCCTGTGTGAGCTGAAGATCTGCAACTTGCTCTTTGGAGGGATATCTTGTGATGTCACGCTTTCATGGTAGGACAATACCAGAGGGACAACACAGAAATGAAGCAGTTGCCATAGGACATGCTTCTCTAAAACTTCAGCTTAAACTCGCCTCACCTCTAAATAATATCCCACTTTGTTTTATTTTTGCCTTTTAAAATTAGGTGTAAGTGCAACCTTCATGCTACTGGCTGTAAAGAAGAAAACAAAAGACTACTTTGTGAATGTGAGCATAACACAACGGGCCCAGACTGTGGGAAATGCAAGAAGAATTATCAGGGCCGACCGTGGAGCCCTGGTTCTTATCTGCCTATACCTAAGGGCACTGCTAATATCTGTAAGTAGTTTTGTATAATAAGGATATTTCATTATTACAATTCTGCCCCATATCATGACTCTGAAGGAAGATTAATGTTTGCAAAGGTTTGTCATTTCTTTCTGACTCAGCGTGTACAATTGGACAAGGTGTCGATTTATAAGTGCTAATTGTAAGTATACATCATCTGTGCTCTCACATGGTTGTAAATAACTTCCAGGAGAACCACATGTTTATATCCATAGACACATCCCTGGACACTGCACAGAGAGGGCTAAGGAATGAGAAAATTAGGACTCGTCACATTAAAAAAAACACACAGATGAGAGAAAACAGTGGGAATAACTGCAGTACTGCTCCAGCCATGGTGCCCTCAGCCCTCCATTCATACCTCCTTATTATCTTGAGTTTGGTGACACTCTCAGCTCAACATGTGAGATCCTTGCTCATTTTTGTCCATTTGAAAAAGGGAAGAAAAAAAAAAAACTCAGGCCAGATTTTTCATATTACTAACTTAAGATCTAAAGGTTGGGAAACATTTCCCTGATATTGACCTGCAGTCCAGATTCAGGTGCACTCTTGTAGATCAAGTGTTGAAGAGAGAAAGCAAGAGCAAAACCTGAGGCTTTGCATCTGCTTGTTTCCAGCTAACAGCGACTCCATAACACACATTTGTACTATTCCAACACACTTCCATATTAGCCAAAGCAAGAAGTTACTGACAGCTCTATTTCCTGGTCCTGGACAGGAGTGGGTCAAAATAAAACATGGTGCTGAAAGAGAGGGCACAGAGACAAGTATGACCATCAGTTCTCCCTTGCATGTGTATATGAAATACACAGGGATTCAGAATCCTCCTGAACTGAGTAACAGACTTAAATTCCTTTGAAGAAAGGACTGAAAATGAGGATAAACCTTTTGACAGAAGTCACTAGCTTCTTTTAAGAAAAGAGTTCACAGTTTTGCCCTGATTAAAAGCAAAACACTCATTTTAAAATATTAGATACAACAATTTATTGGAAAAGTTATTTGAGAGAAACAGAGCTATGTATGCAGCTGAATGAAAAGTTTAAAACCAGGAGCAGTGTGCAATGTTCAGAATGTTATCTAAGACTTCAAAGCAGCAGCTGTGAAGAATCAAAACTCAGAAATGAAGATCATAGGAAGCAGGACCTTATCAAGTAAAATGTGAGAGTAATAGACCAAGTAACAAACCATGAAGTGTGGGGGCATGAAATTATGATAAAATTCTTACTGAGCAGAAAAAAATGAACTTCCAAAAAGCAGGGAAAAACATTTTGTAAGAGTATTCACTTTTTTTCGCCTGTTATAAAAAGTGAGTGTGGCTCACTTTTTTTATACTTTAATATTAATACTTTAAAGCTATGTTTGGGAAATATGGTGAGATTTACCGGGTTGATTTTAGCTAAATTCAGCTTGCTGTGTCATTTACCTCATTCCCAGTCAGCTGAGCACACACCAGACAGAACAGTGGAATTAGCACCTACTGAAAGAGTGTCTGAAGCTTGTTAAATCAACTTTATCTTAAAACAACATCTGTGAATTTCAGCAAATATACAGTTTTATCAAAAATCAAACAGTTTTGTAAATAATACGTAGTCATTTCTGGGGTTGATGATGATGATGATAGCATCATGAAAACATAACCTTGTTTGAGCTGACAAATACTCCACTCACCCTCGAATCCTGACTTCAGCAGTCATCAGCAGCAGGAATTTATGGCAAACAGGAAGAAGCATGAAGGATTTCTTCTTCACCTTCTCAGTTACCATGAAATAAACTGGCTTTCTGAGCTGGACTGCAGGAATTGCTTGCTGCTGAACAGAGAGAGACACCCAGCTGACATAAGCTTGACCTCAGTGATACCTTATGGCAATACATTTCAAATTTTAGTGAGACAATGAGCGAAAGGTATTTTATTTTGCTTGCCTTAAATGTGTTTCTGTGGTTAAGCCAGTACCTCCTTAGATAAGGAAGGAACAAAGAATAATGCACCTCTGTTTACATCTGTTACACCATTTTTCATTACACAGACTTGACCTTATCCACTCCTCCACTCTTTTAAAATGACAAATCCTGATCTCTTTCATCTTATTATAAAACCATGCCACATCTCTGGTCATCTGTGCTTTGTCTTCTGGTTCTATGATGTCATTTTTTTTATTTGGTGAGGCTAAAACTACATATGATATTCTAGACATGACAACAACATGGCTCCTTTACAGTAACATAAAAATGGGCCTCTTATATTTTGTTACTCTCTGGATCAGTCCTTGAGTCCTTTTTAAAGACTGTACCACTGTTAAAACATTTCTTCTGGCCTCAAGGCTGACTTAAATGACAGGTTATATGCTACAATAGTTCAGAAACATCATATTTGAGTTCCTTTAAAATACTTCTTGGGGCAACATTTCCTTATGGTAATTCTTGTTCAATACCATTTATTTCAGATGCTAACAGACTTTGAGAAAATTCCTCAGCATGTGAGAATCTCTCTTTCTTTGTTGTGAACATCAGGGAAAACAATTAATTTAGTATTCAATATTAAATTAATTAGTAATTAGTCATAGTATTAATAATACCTCAATTGCCTATCTTTCCAGTTATCTCTCTGGGCCTCCTGCTTCTAGTATGATTGTTTTAACAAAAAACAATTGCTAA
Organism: Leptocoma aspasia; assembly: GCA_013399835.1. Lineage (NCBI taxonomy): Eukaryota > Metazoa > Chordata > Aves > Passeriformes > Nectariniidae > Leptocoma > Leptocoma aspasia. Next base: position 1,323,199 of record VXAX01004318.1, on the reverse strand, counting down.
CTTTTGTGTCCATAGGAAGTTGATTCTCAGCATACTGTGGTTTATATTTAAATTGGCAGATTTTATGCTTTTTTTCTCATATCTTTCTCAATTGAGAAGACTTACACTTTTGAAGAGTATCTTTCCAAAATCATCTACATTCTGTTGTTTTCAATTTGGCATTGGGGTTGGGATTTTTTTTTGCTTATAAGAGAGCTAATTTTTATAAGTTAAAAAAAAGAGATGAGTTATATATGATTATTCTGAGCCTCTCATACACTTGTCTCCAGCTGCTTCCATGCTGTTTGCATGCATATCTTTTTAGATGTTCTTTTTACTTTTCTTTTATCTAACTTCCTCATTTTCATTTTCTCACTCTCTTGAAGTTAAATATTACTGCATTGGATTTTTTTTTATCCTTTTCCTTCTCAACAAGCATGTTGAGTTTCAGTCCAGAAGTGGTTCTCTGATAACTACTTCTTGAATTGTGTCCTATACACTGCTTCAGAACTAAATCAGCTTCTCTTCTTGTGGGTTGTCTAATTCCTTCCTACAAGCAGCAATCATTTATGGTATGTAAATCTTCATTTCTTTTGTCACTTCCTGATTTAAGGCTGCATGTGTTGGAGCATATGAAGTTATGCATTATTGTGTAAACTCTCTGCACAGCCAGTGTAATTTCACTTAACTTGTTGTGTTTATGGGCATCGTCTCCAGTCGTGTGCTCAGCAATGCAGCCCTGGTGTTACAGTCTCCCTAGTCAGGTGTGGCTTCTGAAATAGTTCCTGGAATGTGATGATAGAAATAACTTCCCTTCATATGTCACTTCAGTTCTCTGGGGGTACTTTGTATAATCCAGTAATACAGTGTCCCTTTGATACTTCTCCTTCCTCCCGTTTTCAAAGACCATCTTTTTCATCTAAGACTAAATTATTTAAAAATTTAAATATGTTTGAAGTTTACATGAATATGCTTAAATAGATACAGTTTAAAATAGTTGTATAAATGAAACACTCTGAATTTTTTTTCTTCTTTACACAAAATAAAAATATATTCTTTCTTGAGATTCTCTGAATTTGTGAAATTTGTTCAGACTCAACAAGAAGCTTAATGTCTATTTCCCAATCTTTCCCACCTGGAGCTTCTGTTATTTCCATTGCTCTGTTTCTGCCATTTTTTGTGGCCAGTAGGACTTCATCATACCTTTTCAAGCTACAGCTCGTGAAACAGAAGACCATTCCAGATTATTCTGTAGTCATAGCAGAAACCTTGACACAAAGCTGCTTTATTTATCCATTTATTTCTTTATCATTTTAAGTCATCCTGAGTTTTTCAGGAGAATGCAAAACATTTTTCCATCCTTTACCTGTGAAAGACAGCAAGTACTCTGTTGTTTACTGGCACTAACAATATTTCTCCATTTGTCTCCACACAGCATTTATTTTATATTTCCGCTCTATCTTATTGACTATTTTGTGATTATATTCATTCCCTTGTGCTGCCACATTCTGTAGATAGTTTTTTCTGCAATATATTTTGACACACAAAGTGAACTTATTGAATTTCTCTCTACTTGGTATTACAGGATAGCTTTTCTCCTCAGCAGCTGTATGTGTCTGACAGCACTAGCCCTTTTCTTCCTCCTGTTGTTTAGATCATCTTTGGCACTTATGTTTTTTGCTCCATCAGACAGAGCTGTCTCAGACTGCACTGAGCTGCCATGGATCAAAGCCTGCTCTCTTTGTGTCAGTCTCTTCACCACCAATAACCTGTATCAAAAGTGCCCGACACTCAGCGAAACCCCCTCCCAGCTGTTGCATGACTTTCCCAATTCATAGTTCAACATGAAACAAAGGACTGACCAGGACTTGGGAAACATTGGTGGTTCCTTTCAGTCAAGATTCAGGCAGACAGTCTCAGTTTACTGAATTTCTCCTGCAGTGGGTCCCCCTCCCATGGTACAGCCTCTGTCTCAGCAGCACAGCCTTAAACCTCCCTGAAAGGGAAAAGATTCACAAGGCATCCATGGAGCACAGCTGCCACAGAAACAGTTTCTGGCAAAACTTATGGCACCTCCAGAAGTGCACTGGTATCACCCTCACTGATGTTCAGTTTTCCCCATAAATATTTGCTGACACAAAGCCATCTTGAAAGACCAGCATAAATGAAGTTGTCCAAGAAATTGTGCTTTCTAGTCAGGAATCCAGGTAACAAGGATCCCTCTAACTGAAAGGATCACACATCCTACTTTCCAGTCAAAGCAGACTCATAAACTAGACAGTGTCCCATTTTCTAAGGGCCCATTCTCCCAAGTAACTGGAAGTTTTCCAGTGCCTTATTCATGACTCGATTTGAAGGAATGGGACACTTAGGTTGAAGTTATAAAATATTGCTCCTTGATGCTTTTGACAATGTGTTTCAAAGAGAAAAGGGAAGCTATCAATCAGTAAATTACAAAACAGCAAAGCTTCATATTGCTCCTATTTTATATTACATATTAATCTTAGCCTATTAAACTTACAGTAGGTATAAAGCCACAGGAACATGTCACACAAAAGGCTGGGAAACCTAGTGTGAAGGCAAAACTGCAGTGTATCAAGAGCATTCAGGTAAACAGGTGTGTCAGGAAAAACTGCAAAAACCTGCAACTGATAAACTCATTTTCCTTCAGCTGGGTATCCAGTGCAATAGCCAGCAAAACATTGCAGGTACATACCTAAAAACAATGCACCATAAATAATGTGCTGTATTTTTTTTAAATAGGGCTTGAAAAATGATCCTTCAGCACTCTACCCTCTTGCATGACCCTGCTGAGCTGGTTGTTTGTGCTAGCTATGGTGACATCTGTTGCTGGGAAATGAATTGTTTCCATACGTCACTGGTTTCAAACAACTCTATTTTTGCCATAATCAGTGAAGAGGTGAAATGAAAGAGACTTCTGGTCCTTAAGCAGCAGCAGCATGGGAAGGCAAAGTGTCTGTTTTAAGATATTCAAAGTGCCAAAAATGGTCTGAGTTTCAGGCTTTTCAAAATTTCTAATTTTCTATCAATAAATTATGATTACTTGGAAAAAAAATCCTTTGATCTCACTGAATGTTTCCTAGACAGAGTTTTCAGTACTGGTTTGGACCCACTAAAATATAACACGAAGAAGTCCAAATTTTAAAAGATGTTACCCAATAAAACAATAAGTATTTCCTCTGTCCCATTTATTTCTGGTGATATCGCTTGGGAAAGCAGAGGTGAGGGATAACAAACTTCATAAAAGCAGTTCCTTTTCTATGAATTCAATCTATACAGAGAAATTGCAAAATTAACACTAGCACGAGTTCTGGGGCTCTTGCAATGAAATAGATAAAATTTCCAAAGAATTTTCTTTCACTGTATGTAAGCCTTTGTCTGAATACAGGTTTAACAATACATGAAAAGTTTACTCCTATGATCATAATGATCACTCCCTTTGAGGGATTACAAGACACCAGTATCATCGAGCTTCTCAGGGCTTTAAGTTGCTAGAGAATTCAGAAGTTCTGAAATTGATGCTGAGCATTTGATATTGCAATCATTCCTCAATGGAAGAGCTGCAAAGGGAAGAAGGATTCACTGCAGGGAGTGCTGTCATGCTGCAGGGCAGATATTCTAGCAAAAGATCAGATGAGGCATTAACATCCCTGCTCTGACTCTGCTATGAAAAGCTCCATATTTTGTTCGTGTTTAAGAGTCCTGACAGAAGCACATGCAGGCATTGACAATGGAGGTGCTAAGAGGGTCTGCAGGGTATGACCTGTCCTGAGACTGGAAGCAGCAGTGTGGTCCTTCTCACCAAAAGCTAGATCCATTTCTTTGTGTTAAGGATTTCACACTGACACAAACTAGAGACAGAATCAAAAACTTGCTTTCTTCACTAGCATCTGATTTGCTTTTTTCTTCATCTCAATAGCCATGCTAGCTAAGAGCTAAAACAACCCATTTCTGGAAGCATGGGAGATGAGAAAATTACAGGGCAGATGCAGAATATCGTATGAAAGGAAAACACCAGATTTTTTTCCTCTCAAGTAATGCATATATATTTAGATATACTTACAGTGAACATGTAATATACCAAACCACCACCCTCAAGTCAAGTCAAAAATAATAAATACTATTAGTGACTTTCTCCTGCCATTTCAGGGGCAGTACCAACCTCTGAACTTTTTTGCATGCTTTACTTGATGTCCCCTCACTATAAATCTATTACCATTAATAACCATCCCAGTGATTACAAGTGAAAGATAATTTAGGCTGAGTACTGCTTTGGTTTAACAACTGAATAGATATAAATTCAATCCCTTTTTGTACCTTGCTCAGTAGAATTGTCCATCAAAGGAGGTAATGGGCCTGACCCTTCATCTCTCTAACCTGTCCCCATCACTTCACTGCTGCAAAGTACTCACAGATTTCAGTACAAGGCTGACTGGAAATGATCCATGCTGTGTACAGACCAGGGTCAAGCCAAGGGCCAGCAGTGGGGAGATGACCCCACAGCCTGTGGCTGTCCCCAGCAGTGGGGGGATGACCCCACAGCCTGTAGCTGTCCCCAGCAGTGGGGAAATGACCCCACAGCCTGTGGCTGTCCCCAGCAGTGGGGGGATGACCCCGCAGCCTGTGGCTGTCCCCAGCAGTGGGGGGATGACCCCGCAGCCTGTGGCTGTCCCCAGCAGTGGGGGGATGACCCCGCAGCCTGTGGCTGTCCCCAGCAGTGGGGGGATGACCCCGAAGCCTGTGGCTGTCGCAGCAGTGTGGCTGTGCTCAGGCCCTTGCCTGCCTCCACACTGATAGAAAGGGAGAGCAGAATCACACCTCCTGTGTCTCGTTACCTAAGGACTTGCACCAAATCCAGCTCAGCTGAATTCAAGAGCTAGCCTCAATATGCAACTCCAGATCTCACACAAACACTCCTTCTAAGAATAATTTCCCCATCATATGTGCGGTTTTCACAGAGTGTTAATAGATCCTGCGTCGTGGCCCTACATAACCAGCTCCTTTCCAGACAAACTCAGAAGTGTAATTCTCACTCTCTTTAGTAAGAAGGGCATAAAGTAGTGCACTATCAAGGCCAGTCACCTCACACAGAGATACCTGGTAGTACAAAAACGAGTCTGGTTACAGAAGACCACACCAACTAAGAAACTCTGTACAGAAATAGCAAAACAGCTTTTGAAACAGAACCTGAAGATATCTTTGCAAGGTTAATACAGAGCCCTCAGGCTAGCAGGAATCTTGTGTTCATTATTCTCTGCCCAGGAAGCATTTATCACTATGAATTCATTGAAAATGTTGAGGTACAATAATATGAGGCGAGCAGACTTGCAGGAAAACCTCTTCCTTTGCTACAATTTGTTCAGGAGAGAAAGGAAAGGATACTTAGTATGTGTGTGTAGGAGACAGAGGGGTTTGAGGCAGGGGAGTATACCCAGAGGAAATACAAATACCATTTCACAGTGCAAGTGTGAGTGCAAGAACACAGTTTTTGTCTTTTTATCTAATATTTGTGTACGTTCCAGGAGTGTATAAAGGAAAACTAATCCTGTTAACTTAAACCAGCTACAATGACTTGCAAAAATTTAAACAAGCTGCTATTGAAACTTCAGGAAAAAATATTTGAAAATTGATTGTCTTTTTGACATTTAAAATAAGGGGATAGATGTTCTCTTTAATTATCCTAACTAAAAAAAGCACTTTTTGTTACTATTAGAACTAAGACCGGATTGTTTTATTATATTTGCATTTAACTTTCGATACCTCATGGTGCTAAAATTTTTGAAAATACAAGTTCATCTCAGCAGAAGTAGAAATAATTCAGCTTGCAAACAGCATTGAGTGTGGGGCTGGGTGAGCAGCAGGTGCTGTTTATGGTGCTCTGCCAGGCCACGGCTGCCACAGGATATGAAACCCTAGAGCTGCAATTCTGACATGTGCCCCAGGATTGATGGGTTGAAACATAAAAAAAAACTGGGTTTGGTCCCCATTCTGCAAATTCTGTTACTTCAGCATCGTCTTAACCATGCCACAAGTTAGGATTGTTCCCAGCTTGACTCTGCAACCTTGCTTACATTAAATCTCATTTATTCTCAAAACATTCCTTCACCTAATTGCAGAGTGAGGTCCATGCCATCTCTGAGTAAGGGAGAGCTTCAAAATAGATGTTGAAGGAAGTTGAGAGAGGTTGAAAGAAGTGTAGCAGATGTTTAATGGAGAAACAGACAGATTTCTGCAACAAAATGCATGCCACAAAAGTCAATAAAACTTTAAAAAGGCAAACTGTATTTAAGGAAGAGGATGCAAATATCCAGGATTTCAATACTGATCTGCAGTTTCTGACTAACCCAAGTGATGAGCCACAGTCCCATTAACAATGGCATTTAATCTTAAGAAAATGGCATTTCAGGAAAGATTTCATATCCATGGTTTTGTGCTACACACAAAGCCTAGGTTTCAGGGCACACCTGACAAGAAGATAGTTCTTGGGATTGCATTATACAACATGAGATCCCACACTACTTACCCAGTAAAGGAGTTGTACTCGTTAACAGCCTCATCTCTTATGGTAAATTTCACCTGCCTCTGGAATGGTTTCCTTGCATTAATTCAGTTTAGGAATTGAAATGAACACAGGAAAAAAAATAAATCAATGAGAGGCTTAATCAATATGGCAAACCTACTGCATTAGATTGTTTCACTCAATTACATTTCTTTTACATAGCTTAATTTAGATAACTGTCAGGTAAAAGAGGGAAAAATAGTTCTATACAATTAATGCAACAGAAGGTACCAACTGATTTAAGCAGCTGGCCAAAGCAGTTAGGAATGCATCTATCCCTTGGTTAAATTACTCTCCCAGATCTGCATAATACATGCATGACTGATATTTTTATCTAGAGCATTAAACCTAATGGCTGGTTAGTTGAAATACAAAACTGTTCTGAACAAATTCATGAAGTTCAGAGAGCTGGTATAGATCCCATCTGTCAATGCATTTTAGTGGTCCCTGCAGCCCCATACTGAAAAATCTAAAATACATTTATAAAGGACTGGGCACGTAATGGCAGATGCTTGAGTTTAACTATGTATTGATAAACTATTCTGAAGGTGTTTTCAGAATCTTAGCTGTAACAGCTCAGCCAACCACAGCAAACAGCTAACTACACTTCTTTGTGTTTTCTTTCTCTGCAGGTATACCCAGTATTTCCAGTATTGGTAGTAAGTAATGAAACCAGTATTGTTTTGCATTGTCATTCAGCTTCATGGATCTGATTTCCCAACATCCCTTTCTGGTGTAGATAATGTTTCTCTGACAGCATGCCCTGAGGTGCAGGGGCTGTGTATTGGCCTTCCTCTCTGGCATTAACATGTGGTCAGAGACAATGTCACTCCTTACATCTGCATTCAGCCCAAGATTTTCTGATTGATTCTTGTCAGCAGATGAGCACTGAGTCCTATAAAACTGAGCGTGATAAAGAATTAGGACACTTGTAGAGAAAATATTTGTTGAGCGTTTTGAAGAAAAGTGTTTGCTAATAACAGAAGTATAGGACCAATAATTTTCATATATGTGTACGTGTGTGTAAATTCAAAGAGCAAATGGAAAAATTTATAAATGGAATAGCTTTCATTTCTGTGAAGTAGATTAGCAAATGCAGCATATCTGTTGGAATCTGCATTAACTCTAGCAGGCTTTGAACTCAGCTTTACTCCACAAAATAAATAGTATTGCGTTCCTTCACAGAAAAATGCTTTTCTGTATGCAATCAAAGGACCCAAATACTACTCTTAAACTATAACAAAACCATAACACTGTTATGTAAAGAGCTACTATATCAATTAAAGAGACGATTACTTAAACAAAACACATGAGGGACCAAGTGCACAGCAGCTGAGCTCTGAGCCTCGGCTGAGTTCCGCAGCTGAGGAGCGCACGCGGTCATGGCACGTTAGTTAATTGCCAGTAAAGCAGGGAGGAAGAAATGGGATCCTGCTGTGGCTCAAGGAAAGAATATTCCCCACAGCCTCAGCTTTGCAGATACTTTGGGCACAACCTGCTCAATACAGGACAATCACAGTTATAAAATATCACAGTTGTTAAATGCAATTTGCCATACCCGATAGCCAAGTGAAAAGTTTTTAATAATTTGAGTAAAACTGTCTCACTTCTTATGATGCAGGTCAGGACTATCAATTTATAATCAACTCAGTTTACTTAAGCTCATGAATAGCACTGATTTGTTAAGCTCTAGACAGCCAAGTTAAATGCCATCAAAGCTATCTGCCTTGCAAGTACAAGCAGTGTTAGCAGCTGAATGCCACAGCATCTGTTTTCTGCTTTAAATAGCAAAGCAGCATCAATAACAATAATGTGCAAATTAAAGCCTTCAATCTTAATAATGTCATTTGCCTGCTCTAGTGTCTCCTCTGGTATTTGCACGCCTGCAGATTCATAGTGATGTGCTATTTTCAAAACTTTGTGTTTATACATATGTTTCATTACAAAAAAAAAAATTTAACTAAATGAAAGAGAATAAGTTTATGTCACCAGTCTCAGAAATATTCCTGCCATTAATAACAGAAATGGGATGAATGGGAAACAGCTCTTTGGAGTTTGATTGTGCTATAGTATCTTAGTACTACTGTGTTGCATGGTCTATATGGTTGTGTTTTCACTTCACACTCCATACAGCCTACGTCACCACATCTACCATTTCTGAGCATCAGCAGATGTTGGCCTTTGAAAACTTAATAGGGAAACTCAAATACCTTTTGAACAACGGTGAGCTGAAAGGATGCATTGTTGACCTCTTTGTATTTTACACTGGGTGATTAGTACAGTTTATTTATTACAAACAGAGAAAATTGTGTTTAATATTCTATAGGAAATACAAGAGTTTCTGCAAATCTATGTTTTATCTTTAGTCTGCTGTAAATGTCTTGGGATAATATGTGGTAGAAATTCAACATATTTCTTTGCCTACCTGAAAAGGGTAAAGTATGAGCATCTCTTCATGAGCACAAGTAAATACTGATACTCTGCTTGTTTTTTTCCATGTGCTTTTTCTCAAATAGCTCAGGGGAGAAATAACTCTACTTGCTTAATGTTCTGAACACCTTCCCTGTAACATAGGAATAGTAGAATTTTTGTTAAACAAGGATAGAATCCATAAATTTATCCTGTTCTCAAAGAGAATTTAACAGAAGTCCAATTAACACACAAACAAAATCAAACAAGATTAATTAGTTGTGGCTGCTTTAATGGATTCTGCATGATTTTTGTTTTGTCTATGCTAACACAGTATTTGTTTTCATATCAGCAGAGTTTTTTCCCATCTGGGGACAGGAAGTTACTCTTGGGAGATACAGTTTGGGTTTCATTTTGCCTGGCAGCAAACACCTACAGGAGGGTATTGGCTTTTGTGTGCTCCCAGCTTTTTCTAGTTTATAAGGAGGATGGGGTTGGGGCAGAGCGGTTAGAAACACTAAACTTCCAGCATGCAAAGAAGATGTCAAACAATGTTCATTTAAGCTTTTTTATGACTGCAATGAAAGCCAGCAAAGAAAAACAAAATAGATTCACCTGTGTGCACATATACGTATTATTCTCTATTTTCCTTTTTTACCTCAAAGGATTTTGTATTAAAGCAGCTTTTCACTAAAATTTGAACACAAAGAAAGAGTGGTCATTAGTAAACATCCTTTCTGATCATCTAGAAGAAAACAAAACAAACAAAAAAAAAAATCCCAGAGCTTTCCCATTAAGGTCATTTGTACCTGCTGTTGTCTATGAGTTGAATAATAGGTTCTCTGAACATTTCCAGCATTCTTGATTACAATGCTGGCTCTTTCAGCATTTTTCAGCCATGTCTGAAAAAATTCTGGTGAAAGTGTTAGCAATTAATGAGTCCCAAAACTCTTTCATAATTTTAAGCAATGCTTATATACAGTTTGTAAATATTCTGAAAACTACATTATTTTACTCGCTAAAATAGTGATTGTACAATTTTACATAGATCCAGTGCATCAAAATGTTCATTATTGTGAGCAAATACCAACACTGCTAATCTGTACATGTATGCCTTCAAAAAGTTGAGTCTTCTAAACTATTGCTTCTTTTTTTTCCATAAAGCTTAACTCCACTAATTATGCTAAACAGTTTGTTATAAAGGGTATAATTAGATAGAGGATAAGATAGACATGATGTGCAAATAGCTCTGTGTGGGCGATTATCACCTTAAAGCCTGCTGCTGGCAGATGAGTCAGAGTTTAGAGACAGACCATGCACCCAAGTGCAAGATGCAATCACAATAACCAAACGGTATTTTCTGCTTTGTTCTCTATGTTTTTGTTCTTCCTTATAGTCAATTTTAAATTAAGAGAACTTTTTTTTTATGATAATGAATGCAAGATGCAGAAGTTAAAAAAAAAAACACTGAATGGGCACTTTCTTATTTTATTGTTTTCTTAACCTTGAAAAATCTCGTAGGCATTTTTCTGGAGCTAAAATAGTGTCTGGATGAGTGTAGCTTTATTTGTTTTTCACATTTGTAATGAAATTTTAATGTGGTAAATATATATCTTAAAAGGTGGTGAGAGCAAATACTAGCGGATTTTTTTTTCTTTTTTAATAACAACACAAAGTATTTTGGACCTGATTTTGCCCTTTTGCAGTAACCAAGAAGCTCTCTTATTAAACCTTCAGTCGTGTCATCAAAGCCAAGCTCTGGACTAGAGTCTATACCCAACACATGTCAGCAGGGCATAAACATGCATAACTAGGTTGTACATTACTTTTGCATTATTATTTGAGGTCAAGTTTTACAGAAAGCTGTGCTATTGAGAGACCATTAAGACATTTATCTCCTTAAACCATTCAAATATTGTCTTCAGACTGTATCTATTATTTTGGACATATAAGCAAAACGTCTCATTTCAATTTAATTTTATCCAAATCTGACCTTCTAATAAATAATATTGTTGATCAGACTTCCAGTCTAAGGCAATCACCTTATATAGATAACTGATTATAATATCAAGCCAGTATTTGTTTTCCCTCCTTTAATGCTTTGAAGCTTTTGAAATCTTTTGCTTTAAAAATTAGATTTTACACTATATTAAAACATTACTGAGCTGAAAGAAAATACAAACAGCATTTGTGCTATGATGTGCTCATTTGAATACTGGATCTGAGAGAAATTTATACTCCAGATAATTCCATTATGGGTAGTTTTGCCTGGTAGGAGCCCCACGGAAGGCAGCATAGCTAGGCTGTGACCCCCGAAGGTGAGGAAGCAGAACTGAGCCCAGCACGGAGCAGAAACCTCCTCCTTGCAGGGTCAGAAACCCCCAGTGCTGCCCCAGGAGCACTGTGAGCTCCTTGGGTGGGATTTGGGGGAGCCTTCGTTTCAGTTTTGGTTTTGCCAGATCCACCAGTTTTAACAGATAAGAAGAGCTGTGCCCAGCAGTCTCACAGCCACTGACAGTTCAGAGTTCTTTCTCATTCCTCTTTCCAGTTTTCCATCGTCGTCTTGAGTTAGTTTAAATCAGTCTACCAATCACATTGTGTTTTCAATGCTTTTTGATTTGCTGTAGTATATAAAGAACTACTCAGCTCATAGTTATCTTTCTTTTAACCATGAATAAATAATCCAGTGATAGGATACTCTAGAAAATAAGATACCAACATTCCAGTATGCACCATGGTACCCATGCAAGACACGTGGCACTTGCAATATGCAATTGAGCTCAGTTACTCAAGGAAGTTTATAGAGAGTAGACACAACCCAAAAAGATATTTTAAAATCTAATTACCTATAAAGCTTGGGGAGAAATTGCCAGGAAAAAATGCATTTCTATGTTACCCTCATCTTTTTCTTTCTGTTCCTTAAGACATGTAATCAGTTTATCAGTTTATTTCACAGACTAAAGCAAAGAACGAGGTTTCCAAATCAGCATAGTGATTTAAAAAAAAAAAATCTTGATTTACTGTGCATCAGTTGTCAATTACTGTACAGTAATTCCAGGCAATCAGCCAATTTTAGCATTTTTATAGGAAAAGGCAGAATCAGTCCAAATAAAAAATTACAACAAAACCCCTGCAAACTATCAACAAAGTAATTATTTTTTTCATGAGAAGGTACCTAAATGTTTCATTCCAAAAATACTTGAATTCATTGTGCACTTCCACAAATATTTTAGTGAAAATGCTTAAAATTGAAGAATTCCCTCAGCCCTCACTATTTTGAGAATCAGCCAACAATTTGCTCAAATCAGTGGGGTTTTTTTTCTGATATCTGAAGGTTTCCAGAGATGGATCCTTGGATTATTTTTTAAACCTCTGAAAAGATCACTTTCTTTTTTACTCTACAAGTTGACACATAAAGGACTAATTACATTTAAATTCTTCCAACAGTTATAAAAGCTGTTATGGCTGAGGAGCTACCATAAAACAACCACATCTTCACAATTATGCAGAATTCTCCTTTCTCCAAAGGAACAGGTATGAAACTTCCTACATTGCTCCAGGAAAGATTGCCTAATATTGGCCAAGTAATTTTTTTTAACTAATAAAATAAAGGGTTAATTAAAAAAAATCAGCATTTCTCTCTTTCAGTGATTTAGAATTTGCAGCTTAATGCAAGTGCTAAAAGACAAATTTTATGTGAAGTAGATTATCATAGTTTCAAAAAAGACCAAAGGAGATAGAAGTGCTGTAACAATGATATGATGATTGCAAGAAGTGATGGAATACAATCTGATATAAACACACTCCATTATTCCAGCAGCTACTAAATCTGCCAGTGATTTCAGTGAGCATTATTTCTTAAAAATCCTAATTTTTTTTTTCAATATTAGCACCTAAAACTACTGTCATAAGTCCACTGTCCTCAGCAGACATCTATAATTGAGAACAGATATTTACTGCTGCCTACTCATGGTTTAAAATAGGCAGTGGCAAGGCCAGCTTTCTATGGCTAGAGACATGAAGTTCTACTGAATCATTAACTTGATACTGATACATTTTTAATTTTTTTTTAATGGAAAGAAAGTTAGAAAACATCTTAATCAGCGTATCACTGGGGTTCCTTATTGTTATTAAAAATTAAATTAATAATGATAGTTGCCAACGGAAGTGCTCCCCGTCTGCCACTAGTGAGCATTATTTAAGACTTAGAGATTTATGGGCAGTAATTCCCAGCAGATGCATTGTTTGTGGGCTGGGCCAGCAGAATCACTTGAGGAGGGGATCAGGCACTGCCGGCTGCAGAGCGCAGGTGCCCAGGCAGCAGCAGAGAATTCCTGCACTCCATCACCTCTGCTCTCACCCCTGAGCAGGGATAGCCCCTCTCACTGGGAATACACTTTCATTTTACTGCCAGCTCAGTTCCTGGTTGGAGTGAGAAACCAACAAAATGCCCATTAATTTCTGCCAAGAACGTGACAGGCTTTTTTCATGTGCAGCTGTCTGGTTGGAATTAGGCTGAAACTACCCATTCATTTCCTTTATTTCTCCAGTTTGAAACCATGATACAGCCCATGGTGCACACTGTACTTCCAGTGAATATTTGAGACAGATTTTCTTCATTTAATATTGGAAGTAATTCTGATACTCTATATCAGGGAGGAAATAAAAAAAAAAAGATTAGGAGGAGAAAAAGGAAATTATCATACATCTAATAAATATAATGCAGTAAGTTTTTCCTTACTTCATGAAAGTAAAATTTTTTTTCCAATAGTTATTTCTACATATAATTGGCTTTGGAACAATAGTAACTAAAAATGCAAAAATATCCAATGCAAATTTAAAATGTCATATCTGATTTTTTGCTCAGTCACACCGCCTGCATACCTCAACTCTTAAAGATGCCTACAGTAGCTGCACTTTTAAATAAAAGCACCTAAACATACATTTAGAAACTCTTACATATTTCTTAGCCTTGTTTGCCCAGAATAACTGTCACGGAATGTTTTACACTAGACTGAAATAGCACATCTTATAGAATACCTACACCAAGATTCATTTATTATTCTGGTAAATAATGACTCTAATCACAAAATGCAGTTTCCAGACATGGAACTGTTCTGGAAAAGATTGGTTTATCTAGTCAACTTCTCTATAAATAAAGCCCTTAGTGGTAATCATCAAGGACTAGAAATATTTTCACAGGTTGCTGTGAAAGAATAACTAGCTGCTAAATGAATTTTCCCAGTGTCTGTTCAAGGGATGACTCATCTGCTCCAGTGTACATGTGGGAATGACATCCAACATTCTTGGACTTGGACACCTCACCTACCTTTTCAAATAAAGCATTTAAAGTCATCACTATTAAAAAAAATCCAAGATATGAAGAAAGACCTTTATCAAGAAACCTGTAATCTTGATGGAAATACAGGCCATGAATAAAAGATATGAGAAAAATATATCCTCTTTACCAAAGATTGAAAAAAGCACATAACAGAAGCATTAAGTCTAAGGAGCATTAACCACATTACTAAGCACAGCTGGTCTCAGCTGGATATGACCCTCAACAACCTCATCTAACTTTAAAGTTGACCCTGCCGTGGGCAAACTGTGGAAATAAATGACCTCCAAAAGTCCCTTTTAATATGGTTATAATTATCAGTAATAACCAGTAATAATCACTAGTAATAATACTTAAATGGCAATCTCCAGGCACTGTAAATATGCTCTTTATTGTTTTGGGTGCCCATTAAGAAACTCAGTTCAGTGTTATCTAATTTAAAGGGTCAGGGAATTTTAAATTATTTTGCAGTAAGTCACAATCTCCATTTTAAGTAAGTTTGCTAAAACAAGCACAGATCTGTAGCATTTATAGAATTTCTAAGTATGTAAATATGATTCTTTTCTGCCTTACAAGGAATGATTTTACTTGGATATGATATTACTTAGAGAAATCATAATCAGGATAAATTATATATTAAATATTACTGATTACATCAGTTCAATTATATAAAGTATCTGATTTACTATATAGGACCTACAGTTTATGAAATTACAAATTCCAGAGGGTAAGTCCTAAGGCATCCAGAGTTATTTGACACTATTAATTTTACCTCTGGTAATACCTAGGCCTTTTCAGTTGAAGATTACTTTACATGTGAATTTTTATAGCAGGTGTGCCACACTGTACTCAACAACACAAGTAGGATATTGGAAGCTCCAGTCTGAAATGTGACCAGTTTTCTGCAACAACTCTGACGCTGCACAATGGCTGAAAGAAAAAAAAGGCTCAGGGGACAGCAGGACAACATAGTCCATAACGATTACTTTTCCTTTTTTAATTCTTGACAGGGAATTAACTGTACAAGTAATTTGTCAGTGAGTGTCAGGAGGAAGGTGATCTCTCAGGTGCATGGTAGCAGTCTGTCAGTGGCAAGGGTTACTACACCACCTCACCAGGTACAGCTTGGAGACACTTTTGTCATCCATGCTGGCTGGGGCGTTTGCGCTTCCTATATGTGGGAATTGGTGGATCTGACCTGTAGAGGCAGGTTAATGTTAGTCAATATATAGACTGTTTGAGAAGCTACCAAACTGACTCAATTTTTCTTTCTTCTGTTTTCTTGATTGATAAGGAAAAAGCACAAAAATGCAAGAATCTGATGTAATTATGTGATTAAATTACAACTTGACCCGTTCAATAGCAGAAGGCTGCCTAAGAGCGAATGGCACAGTGCAGGTCCCCTTCCTTTCCTTTAATTGTGGGAGGACTTTAGGGACAGACAGCCCCACCCAGCCAATTTCTTTTCACCCTTGACAAATGGGTCAGAAGATACTTTGGGATGTCCTCCTTCCATATCAGATGTTTGAAGCCCCAGTCCTTTTGTCATAGCTTCCCCTTAAGGTTTTCCACTAAGATGGGTGCAACAGGGAAATTCACCATCTAGATAAAGATATACAGGCCTAGCCCCTTGATGCCAACCAGGTTATGACAACTGCAGTCTACTCACTACCCAGCTGAATTCCTCATACATAGAAGAGAAGGAATAGCTCTCTCCCCACTAATATCACCACAGCAAAGGCTGATGTGACCCTTAAGAAGAATTCTGTTTGGTTCAGACAAGACACAACCCCTGCAGTACTTAGAGAAGATTACAAAAACATGGTCCAAGTCTAATGTTCAAAGCTAGGCAGATGGAAACAGAGAAACAAGTTTTCTTTCCTTCCCCAGAACCCCATCCCCTTCACTTTCAGCTCCAAGACGCAGCTCCATTCTGCTAAGGGTTGTCACTCCTCACTTTCCCAGCCCCAGAACACATTAATCAAAGGAGATGAAGCTCTAAAGAGACACAGCTAATTCGATTGCTCATACAAAATGTTTCATGCAAGTAACACATTTTGTAGAACTTATAAGAAATTTAGATATTTAACGTTATGACAAAAAAAAAATCAAGCTGTAAAGTATATCAGCAGAGATGATAGGAAATAGATGAAATACAGAAGTGTGAGAGCCAAAGAAAAGGCCCACTCTACTGGTAAATATATTTCTTCTGATAACAGATGTATAATTCACTCAAAAGGCCCTGAAACAGGATGTTACAGTAAGATATGTGTCTTTGGTAAGAAGTCCATATTTGTCTGATACTGTCGTTTTATCTCTGAAGAGCAGATTTAACACAATATGTTCCTGTTTTGTTCCTGGTGTTAGAACCATATATATTGGCCTAGGATATCTTCTCATCATGAAAAATTATATTTTAAGCCACAGAAGAGAAATTGTTATGCACAGTATTTTATGTCCATGTGGTGTTTTGGGAATCATCAGTTGCTTGTTTTCTTGTTCACTGTGGAGTCGTGTTCTGTTCTAGTGCAACTTAGACTAGTCCAGTAATAGCTGTGTGTAATCTCTGTCTTTGTCCATATGCTTGCCTGTTTAGAACAATATCACAGATGTAAATAACAAAACCTGATTTTTCCTGATGCATGCAGATCCTCCAAAGTTTGATAGGATATGGCCGAATATTTCTTCCCTTGAGGTTTCTAAACCAAATCAAGGTAGGATGCTGTAAAATTCCTAGTGATCTAAAGGTACTGAAATTGCTCTCAATGAGTCCCATGTGGTGGCAAAAGTAGTGACGATCATAATCCAACTCATTTTTCTCTGGTGCTAAGTAATGCTATCCCGTGAGAAAATAACTATAAAACAAACCTCACCTGAAAAGGGAGTCTTTGAACACTCAGACTGTGCACATTACTGCAAATATGGGAATAGTAGACATACACAATAAAATTTTTGATACACAGAAAGCCCAAGATAATTTTGGACTTATTTAAATAGCACAATCTGTATTTTGAGTCAGTTTTGAGATTTTTTAGTGAACAAAGGTTTTCATTTGTCAACATCAAACACATTTTTAATGTCTTGTTTCCACTTTGTTTTCCCCAGTGAGCTGAGAAGCATTCTCAGCTTTCATGCCATCCACAATACAAGCAAGTTCTCTGCAGGACAGGCCCATGGTTTTCTACAATTTGAGTGCTACACAAAAAATTACTCACATACTGTGATATGATGATTAGCCCTGAAAGAAACCAAATTACTTTTTAAGATGACTAATAAAAGTAAGATTCTTTGTTAATTGAAGAAGTATTCAGCTATACTTCACGTTTCAAAGTGATTGCTCATTATAAAAGTAATTTCCTTCTTATTTTCTGCCCTTCCTTGAAAGTCCCTGCAGAAATCTGGCCTGTGGCTTGCTTTCGTGTTCAAAGAGTGTCCTTTCTGTGCTATAACACACAGAGGTGGAGAATAAAATTAATGAAAAGGCAATCTAGAAAATGGCCACTAAACCAAATGAGATGTATTGGGAATCTGTTGGGAATTACACCGGAAGGGCTGTAATTAAATCTATGGATCACAATCACCAAATCAAACATACACCATGTGCATGTGAAATCTACCATGTTATAAGTGCAAGTTTCTATGTGCCCAACAAAACAGAAAATACTAATTGATCTGTGCTCTCTGTAAGGATTAGAAGTGTACTTTTGTTTGGATTATTCACCATATATTTAACACTGACTATCCCTGATAAAGTAATACCTAGCATTCCAATTTCATTTAGCTCCCACTGTATTTTCCAAGTTTTTGCTTGTCTTTTTTAAACAAATAAAAAAAACCCCACCCAGATTGATCTCTTTTCCTCTGCTATCTGTAAGGATTAGCCAACATTATTCAGAAGAATTTTAAATCAAAACATTCCCATATAAATTATACTTAGCATTTCTAATGGATTTCATTGCTTAATTATACTGTGTGTGATCTAAGACCTAACTTCATTGCAAAATAGGTCTTGAACAGCACAGAATTATTCAGTGTTTCTTCCCCAAAAATAAGAGTTTAAGTAAATTTAGTTCTGATATTTTGGTAGGGAGCACAAAACACAAAAACTTCAAAGCATTTGTATTCAGCTTTTGTGTGTTTGCAGAATATTGTTACAGTGTTTAACACATAGTGTAGATTAAATATTTCAGTTAAGGATAGTGTACTAAAAGAATGATTACAGAAATCTGCCTATATCTGATTATTTTATTGTGGGGTTTAGATTTATACTATTTGGCCAGAATAAATATGCATTCAAATTCAATAAAACCCTTTTCAGACCACTCTGGTTACCATATAGTCATTTGTCATGGACTGGGAGAAACCACCAAATAACCTCTAACACAAAACTGCCAAAGTGCATAGATGTGAATTACATTCCATCTTGATCTTGGATGTTACAGCTCAGATAATTCAATAATTGATCGTGTATAACTAATTTTCTGTAACTTTACCCTTTCCTTACACAAAAAAATAACCATTGTTAAATTCAAAAGTTAGAGAATAAAGATGTTTATTTTAATATTTTGATTTGTTCCTATATGATACTCTTTCTAATTTGCTGTTCATTTTATTACCTATCCAGTTGCTCCCAAATTAGCTATGTCAACTGTTTCTTCTGTTCAAGTTGCAAACCACAAGAGAGGTAGGAATTCTAGGATTCATACAGTGATCCCATAGTGCTCTGTGTTGTGAAAACATTGCACTGTATGAATCTGGAATATCTGTGGAGTGTACCCATTAGTTTACTGGTGAGGCATCTTCATTGGATACAACAGAAGCATTAAGTCGCATAAACATAAGCCATACAAAGAAAAATAAATATGCTTCTTAGACAGTTGTTGGTGGCAAATAAAGCGACATGGCATTTATTTTTAAAGGAGTTAAATGTATGAATGTGACTATTCAGATTCTTGCCTAGAAAGCAGATGTTTACTAGAGTCTTGTTTTCCTCAGTGATATGCATAAATTTTAAAAGAGGAAACCTAAGCAGATTAGTTGAGGGCAAACAATCCATAAAACATCAATTGTCCATGTCCTCAAGAAGTATCTGTAAATGCCATGGAATGTAATGCATTGTTGTGTCTTTTAATGCATTGTAAGTGTGCCTTATGTCTTCATTTTATTGTAAGTGTGCAAATTCAGAGTGCAGGCATTACATTTTGAACTGATGTTCCAGTGTGCTATCAAAATAATGGAATTTTATGAATATAATAAAGGATGCCAATATTCTTTCTGACTTACAGGCAACCTCTTTCATTTGCATATCTGTCATTCACAGCCTGAACCCTGAGATCTTTTCATTGTTTTTCCTCATCAATTTATCTGTAAAGAGTATGTATGAAGATGTTTTGTCTTTCTGCAGCTATTGTGAATATCTCATTATTCATGAAATACATATGAACAAGGAAAAGGGTTATTAAGAAATGTTTGAACTTAGTTTGACCCGTTTGATGAGATCATGGTAATGAGCCATACTGTTTGTTACGAAGCAGGTAATTTCTAAGGTTACAATGAACTCTCCTTTGTTTGCCTTAGTGTATGGAGGAGGAACACGGAGTGACTGGAAAATGAAAAAGAAAGAATAATTTAATGAATTGTGAATGCACTTTTCTTGAAATATGCTTTGTGCTTTTAATTAAAAAGTGACACTGATAGCTATCTCATGGAACCTGTCTTAGTTTAGAAATGATGCTACCCTTCCATGTGTGTTTATCATTGTTTCATGTGACGACATTTCATGTTATAATGGTCATAGCTGAAGCTTCAGCTGAACCTGGTCCCCACAGTAATAGTATGTTATCTCAAAGATCTAAGTGCATTGCATTAGAAGGGGGGGAAAGTGTTCCATTTATAGAAACAAAACAATTAGATTATCAACTTCGTGAGCCTGCTTCAGTGGGTAATTTTATCATGCTTTCTGCAACAGAATCAAGATTGTTTCAATAAAATCATTGCATTGGAAAATAGTCAGGGAGGCTCAGAGAGTCAATGCTTCTGTGAGTTTGCAAGGGATTTGGCAGTTCCTGAATCAGCCAAAAACAGTGATCACATCTAACATGGCAATCCCTTTTTCCTTCACATTAAACCCATCTAGCTGTCTCTATCTCTTCTCTGAGATTTTTAGTTTCTGAACCATTCACTCCTTATTGTTATTCAACTTATCTGTGTCTTTTCTGACATGTGGAACTCATAACTGAAAGCAGCATTTTCTAACACTGTAAGAAGCTCATGTCATTTCACAATGGTTGGTAAACCATGTGCAGCCTGATTTTGATACTTTTCCCTTATCTTCTTCAGCATTTGCATGACTTTGCCAGTGCGTGACAGTGCTTTAGGCTGCTGGCCAGAGCTGTGTGCCTAAAGTCCCTAAGCTGTGCTTCTGACGGGTCTAAAAAGCAGAATACTTTCTGGTTAAGGTGAACCACACGATGTGCTGAAGGGCCATACAGCACTGACAGCTTCCCAGCTGGCATGGTGCTGAATGCAATTCTGAGTGGTTTAGGGTAGCACCTCATGTAGCCAGTAGAGAAAGTAATTCCATTTTGATCATAGGAGGACATTTTACATAGCTTATTTTTGGAAGCACAGAGGGATGTAAAAATTATTCACTGACCAGGCCAACAGCAAAAAATTATTGCACTAACAATGTGGTGGGGAGGCAGGGGGGAAGCAAACATTACCACAAAATTGATTTAATCGTTACCTGCCATTTCTTTTTTTTCCTTTTGCCATTGCTAATGTTTGATCAGATGTTGGGCTATTTTCAAGTTAACTGTGATTTTTTCTACACGATGTAGCATTTACTAGTCTGATCGAGACTCCTAGAGCACTCCTGTACCTTAACATGAGTTAACTTTGAGGCAAAGAGTTTGTTTCACACAGCACAGTTGTTACAAAAGAGCAGTACCCATAGAAATGCAACCAAGTTTAAGAACCGATCTCATTGTTTACCTTTCATATTGATGACCCACATCTGAACTTGGGCAGTCCTTCTGCATAGGTGTCAGAGCGTGTGCATACATCAAGTGCTTCATAATTATTAGATGTTTCTTCACTCCAAATCGTAACTTAGAGCAGGCCTTGTGTTACAGAGTGAATTGCTTAATGTGCAGCTTTGTTTTTTGTGCTATTGTTACGGCTAATTATGTGTAGTAGTAATATAATCGAAGGTTGTATTGCAGTTTCAGAGTGGAAGTAGTGCAGTCATTCATTCATGAGCTATTCTCAATTTCTTTCTGCTGCCTTAAATACAAAAGATAATGTATCATTTAGCTTTTCTTTGTAGTATATAGGCAAATTATTTCCTCTAAATTCACCTGGAGTATGAAAATGTTTAGCAACAAGTCTGACCAACATACCAATACAGCATTATCTCACCAAAACAAATTCTCTGTTGGTAGCAGAACACAGGTCCTTTGTCAGACAGAAAGACTGACAGCCTTGTTTCTGAATCTTGGATGCAGAAAGATCAGATTGCATTGCTTATCACTGGTCAGTCTTTCTTACTTTAAAAATCAAACACATAAACATAATCACACCAATTTTCCATTACTCCTGTTTGCTAGTGCTATTTTCCACTTTTAGATCTCATCTGTTCCACACAGGCAGTTTTCACTTGAGCAAGATAGATATACTTGGGGAGAAATGCTGCAGGGTGGCTGGCTGAGATGCTGAATCAGACTGACCAGCTGCAAAAGACAACAAATATTAACATTTTTTTCCTCCCTACTCAATTGTGTCAAGTGGTAACATACTGAGACTGATATAACAAATGTTTTCCTGTACTCCAGCAGTTACTGGCATCAAAATTATCAGATTAGCACAAACCACAAAACACTGGTTTCGCAGAATAACATTGAAGAGAACAAGAAATATATGTTAACTAAATGCATATATGTAAAATGGATTAATGTTTTCTGGCAGCAGAAAGGCAGCTCTCAAGATTGAAACATATGTTGTGCTAAGTGTCTAAAAAAACTTTAATCTATTTACGGTGCAATCTATTTACGGTCCGGTACATCAGACAAAAGCCAAAGAAATATCCATGTATTAGGAGTGCAGAGCATACTCAGAAAGTGCAGAGCATACTCAGAAACATGTACTGCAACTGTTGATTCTTTACAAAAATACAGACAGGCTCAAATACTGTATGTGATGCCCTACTCCACCAGTCAGGGGGATGATCAGGTGCCCCAGCACAATCAGGAGCATACCAGAGGAAAGGCAGCACAGGGGACTTGGCCTCTGTCATATAAGGAAACATTTTACACCCTCTGCTACAGGTTTATCTAATTACAAGACAACTTCAAGACCTCAAAGCCCTTCCAAGTCACTGCATGCATGCTCCATTATTGCAGGAAACATACTGTAATTTATTCTACCAGTTAATAAACTACATCTGTAAAGCATCAGTATGTTTTGCCACAAATGGAAAGTGTTCAAGAACCTCACTGCCCCAATGCCTAGATACCATCTTCTAATTTCCAGCTGAAAATTTTCAGTAGCCAGTTGTTCTTGTGCCAGTATTGTCCATTAGGATAGGATCAGGCTCAGCTCTTTGCTGTATTTATAGCCTGGTGATACCTTTTATCATCAGTTTCCTAGACTAAACAAGCCAAATTTTCCTAGTCTTCACTTTTTAAATAAACTCAACTTCTCTGATCATCCTAGTAACCTTTCCTGCATTTATTCTGGGTTCATAATCCAAGAGTTGAGCGATCAGGCTTACACAAGTGTTGTACACAAAGCAGAGCTGTGTCTTCTATAATGTTATTGATACATTTCTCACTTCTTTGTTCTGCATAAAGCCAAGTATTGGTTGTGATTAAAGACTAAAAGGCACTAGCATTCTATATTTAATGCTTTAAATATAAAGGGGTTTTTTTAAGTGGCTGTCATGCCAACTTCATTTCATATGGCTGCAGTAAGCATGCTTTCTAGTCAGTACACATTTCAGAATTTTCATAATCTTTTCTAACGCAACTGTTTTTCATCTCAGAATACAAAAAACGGTTAATGCTTACCTCAAAAGTACAGTTGATGTAGTTCTCCAATAACTGTCTTCCTTCTTTTCTTCACTGTTAATTGTTTTAGGAGGTGTTGGCCAAAATTGTCAAACTAGAGATTTGTTTGGCCATGAAATAAAACACTCTGGTTCTCAAGGTGCCTACCAGTTATAGCACCCCAAGTTCAATAGCATTTTTAAATACTCGCCATTTCTGTCAGAAAAAAAAAAGGATTTTATTTTACTTACAGTTGAGGATTTAATTATAATTAAGTTTGACAATTTTGTCCACTGAATGTAACATTGTTAATATGAGGAGGTTTTTCCCGGGTCTTGATTTATACTCATCTCAAATGTACAAAAATATGTGCATTTCTCTCAGCGGAAACTGAACCACCAGTAACCCTGAAAGGTTTACAACTGCAAATGCTTCAGTTCCATCAGGTCTGCCAACAACAGCCAACCTCCGACGTCATGCCATGGTTGTCGGGTCACGCTAACCTGCCTGAAACCAGCTCCACTTCCATTGCAGATAAACATCTGCTGCTGTCCATGTTACATTGATTAACATGTATGTGCCATTCATTCATACTTCTGCTCATGGTCCATTTTTTACTAAGCATGTAATGTGCTGTTACTCTGCTGCTGTATACACTTTGTATACATTTCTGTTCTTCCTTGAAAGACTGTGAATGCTTCGGGCACTCCAACCGGTGCAGTTACATCGAGCTGCTCAATACGGTCATTTGCGTGAGCTGTAAGCACAACACTAGAGGTCAGCACTGCGAGTTATGCAGGCTGGGCTACTTCAGAAATGCTTCTGCAGAGCTGGACGATGAAAATGTGTGCATAGGTCAGTCCCGGGATAACTGCGCCTTTTCTTCTGTGCCTTTTCAGCTCCTGGAGCTGCTAGGGACCACTGCTGCTTACTTGCCACTTCAGCCAGAATGAGCTTTTTCAATGGATCAGAACATCTGTGTAGACTTCTCACCTCATTTCTATTGCCCTGGTAGCCCCAAGGAGGCATTTTGAATCCATAAATGATGACGAACCTCTCTGGCGACAGGTCCTGGGTAGACTTTCCCCAGAAGCCCCTGAGAAACTGGATGTGCCGTCCTTAGGCAGGAGGGAGCCACACTGGGATCGAACACGAAAATTGAGGGGTTGAGTCTTAAATACCTGGTCCCAATCTGACTTTTGCAATTACTAGTACAGACTCCTGAATACCTGCCTGGAGACCTACAAAAGTTGTCAGCTGCATCAAGAGGAGATGGGGAGGGATTTCTGTTAATCCCTTTTATTCACTAAATTTCACAAAAACATGTTGCAGCTAATTCTGCTCCCAGGCACAGGGTTGTAAATGCAGTGTTACCTCCCCTCTCCTTAGAGGAGAAACTGAAATGATGCCCATGAGGTTAGGAACAGAATTTGTCAAATCAGTGTGACATGATGTCAATTTAGAAAAGGGATTCCTAGGTGAAAACAGTGCTTTAGAACAAGCATCTGCTATAAATATTCAAACTGCAGAATTAGAGGAAGTGTTAGAAAATAATTATAAAAGCATATTAGGAAAAAATTCTTTATCACCCTAGAAGAATATGCCTTGTTCTCATGCCACCACAGACAGTGTACAGCAAAGTTAGGACACTTTATGTGAAGCCTGAACATAGTCAATAAAGGAAGTTTTGTACAATGGCCAGTAATTAACAGCCACTAAAGACACTGTTCTAATAACAAACAGAGGTAGAGAATTTAATTATATATGTTTCTTATAGACATAAGCATCAGTAGGACCTGTTCTGGATTTTCATCGTGATTTTTTTTCTTTCCATCTTCGAGGAAGCAAAGAGTAGTTAGCAGATAGTGTGAAACCAAAATAGACTATGGGTGAATAAATTATATTTTAATTATTTTTAATCCATTGCTGAGATTCAAGCCAGAAACTATTTAGGTTACTATTATTTGTTTCAATTTGTAACTTGACAGATTTACATTTTTATCTTGTGATAAACACACAGATCCATCCATGCACTACATTTCATGTGTCCTTCTTTTAACTTTGCTTGGCAATGCATTCAGGAAATGCATGATCTCCTTTGCCAGTAATTAGTCAGAGCTAATAAGAACTTTAGTAGGCAAGTCATGATTTTGTATGACTGTGCTGAGGAGATTAACACAATCAAATGTTCTTGGAAAAAAACTACTGTTCCACATATTTGTTTGATGTAGATGACAGACATCATTGGTATGACATCAGGGCTGTATAATTTCAGCTGCCTAAATAGGCCTAATGAATACGACTCTAAATTGCTCTGTTTGGAGTTTTTCATCAGCTCGTTCAGTATGTTGTTTTCCCATATACACTGAAATGCTAAGACAGCAGCTGCAGCAACATAAGACAATGAAGTTAGTAAACAAAAAGCCAAAAATAAGTAATTTTAAAATTATTTTATAAGTGATGTATTTAAAACGTCATGGTAAGACAACTGTGCACTTCGAAATTGCCAAGACACTGAGGAAATAAAATTTTTAAATCTTTTATTTAGCAAGAGTCTGGGGGAAAAAAGGCAATGTGAAACATTTGCTGACTTTCCATCTTAATGCAAGCAGAATTCTCTTGGGCTCCCATGAGAATTGTGCCATGTGAAATAACTATAGGATCAAACCTGGGTTTGCTACATATTAGGTAAATAATTTGAAATAAATAACATTCGTGCTGGACTAAGACAGTTTTCTGGATCACAGTTACCATACAAAATGTATGTTTCCCAATGTATGTGTCCTAGCTGATGTGCCAACTTAAGAAGTCTTTCCTACTTCTTGTGTAAAGTCAGTGAAATGAACACCTAAGCACTTTTCAGAAAACAGAGAAGTTTGTTCTTAAAGTGCTGTCTTGATCTGGGGCTCCTAAGATTTAATTGGGCAAAACGTGGAGTATTTTCACCTGTGAGAGTTGATGGATTCACCACCCTTCTAGGTCAAGCACAGTCTTGCTCTATTGGAAATGCTCATTTCTCTTTTCTCCGAGTTTAAAAGCAGTGATCTGTGGTTTAACTACAAATGAAATGTTGGCATGAACATTTTAATAAGCAGATTTCCAGTGATATGTGCAAGTCTTATTCCCATATGAAAGTCATTTTTTCAGGCTAATTCTTTCCTCTTCAGCCATGTATGTAGAAAGGTAACAAATGTCTGGATAAGCTAGTTTAATGGCAGCTAATAGGGCTTTGGCTCTGATCTGTCAAAACTGCTTCACAGTTTGCAGAAATACATATGGTAAGTACATGGATAACAAATCTGTGAATCTTAGCTGATGCTAAATCAATGGAGAAAATGTAAAATGTTTCATTTTTAAGACTAAAGAATTCAAATACTGAGAAAGTTTTTTACCAGTGAGCCAAATGCAATGTATTATACAGTGGGCTTAAATCTAAATTCTTGATGCCCTTAATTTCTTTAGAAGCAAAATAGATTTTATTTCCTAAAATGAAATATCAAAAATTTGTGGATTTGTACATTAACTGTAAAATTACCTCATATGAGCAACTACAGTTTCAGAATAAATCAAGGTATTCTGAAGTTAAAAGTTATTCATTTGGTGTGAAGAAGAATTTAACAGCTTGAAGAGTTTTTTATTTCTTGATAAAGCCCTAGTAACTTTCAGTGAATGCACACGCTGACAAGCAAGGATAGCATGGAAACGACCAAGTAGACCCAGAGTAATAAAATATGGCCTTTGCCTCACAGCAGAAATAGTGAACTGGTGACTGCTGTCACACTTTTAACAAAGCCACCCTTGCAGTCAGTTAGGCTTAAGCTTCAGTTAACACCAGAAGCTCAAATGACACATGGGTAAATGAACCCTGGGGGTTGTCCTGTAGCCACTGTCAGCCCAGACTAACAAGCAGCAAGCCTGCAAGCCTCAGCCCATTTCCCCACCTCCTTTTATATTTACGTTCATTGTGTTTTGTTTGAAGCATCACATTGATAGAGTGAGCCCCAGTGAACAGATTACAATTTCTGTTATCTTCCTATCCTTACAAATAGTTACCAGATGGAAATTAGGATGAAAATTCTTTCTTGGTTCAGATCTGCGGGGGCTTTTTCCCCCACCCTGGAACCTGTGTGTGGTTTGCTTATTAGGGTGATCTGGGAATGTTAGTTTAGTGGTTTTTAGTGCCCTGTTGTTGTAAGGGCATTGGAGATACTCGCTGCTTCCCTGTGACACACTGAAATTGTGACCTTTGAGATTTTAAGTATTTGGTAGGCCTTGGGAAGTGTTCCACAGCCTGTGATATTGCGTTGGACAATGACCCTGAATGTTCTGTGGGCCTCTGTAGGTTATATTACTGTGATATCAATTGGAAAAGATGAAACCTAGAATTAGTCTGTTGGGTGTTCTGATTGGATCTACTAATTTTGCAAAAGGGCCTGGCTTAAAGCTTTGTTTCTACTATTTACTGTCCCTTCAATAGCACAATATGAGCCTGGAACTTCCTACATGCTTGTGTAGGAAAGGTTTCGCTGGCTCAGGGCCTTGTTCTCTGGAAAATATAACATCCAGTATCACAGGCTATACATTTCTTTCACAAATACTAGTTAAAATCACTGTAAATTCATTATGCCTAACAAAGCTATTTTTAACAAGAATTGGGCCCTCTGTTTTTAATGTAATTGCAAGGTTTTGTCTTTAAAGGTTTTCTATAAACACTCTCCAAGCAAATTTTACTTCCTGCATTCAGAATGTATCTCAAGTCTATGCCTGTTTACATAAACATTTGATACATCTGATTAACATCAGAATTCCCAGCTTTTCAAATGGCACTCACTTTGCTGTAATACTCAGCCTTGCACAGTATTTTTGGCATGTCAGTTTTCCGCTTCATTAATGAACGTTGCCAGCTAATTGACTCTATTATTATTGTGGAACCCTTTTGCCAAAGGTAACTATTCTTCAGCATCCCAAATGTTCAAAGTGCCATCTGTAATTTATAGTTAATAAACAGTGAGACAACAGATGACAAATGTATTTCTGGTAATTTTTTTCCTGTTAGTTTTTTTCATTGGAGATATACACATATGTAACTTCCCAGTTCAACTCCATTTTTTCGTTTCTGGTACCATTGAGGTTTAACCTAATGCTAGGTAACAATTGGCAGATGTAACCATCAAAGTAGCACTGATTCACAGACATATAAATCCAGACTCCCAGCAGGCTGCCCCAAATCAGGAAGCAGCAGAGATCAAATGCTTCCAAAAGGTGTCTGTGGTCTCAGTTAACAGTGAAGTTACTCTGGGTCTACATGGGTTTACATACAAATAAGATAACCCTTCATTTGAAAACAAAAATCTAAATAACCAAGGTGAAGAACAGGAATGCCAAAAATGAGCTGTGTGAGCTCCTTGCCTTTGTTCAGCTGGCTGAAAGCTGAACACAGATATTGTAATCACATTAAAGAAAAGGGCTGTGAATGAACAACACAGTAAGTGTTGTGGGAGGTGTTACCCTACTTATTCTTTAATTAGCTGAACACATGTGAAAAATATACAGCGGGGAATGAGCCTCACTGCATTTTCCATCTGCACGCTGGGAGGTGAGAGAAATTAAAATGGCTGCATAAAGCCCGTTCTGAAAGATTTTGCATTACATTAGTGCTCACCTCAAGCTTTTCATTGCAGAATACGCAAAAGGTGTAATGTCACTGATAAATCAATCTCATCAATTTAATGGCAAATATTCACTTAAATTATTATATTGCTCAAACCTATAAAGGAAGACTATCTTGGAAATAAGTAAAGTGCATTTATATAGCCCTCTAAAGACATCCAGCACTTCTGAAAATATTGAGTAATACAGATAAGCCTATTTTAATAAAGCGAAACGTTTCACCCTGATGGCACATGGATATATCCATACTATACAAAGCTTTTCTAATGTTCACTAAATTGTCAAAAATATTCTTGCCAAAGAGAATCTGTTACAATCACTTACCCTCAAAGACCGTGGTATCTTCTGCCTTTATATCTTTTCTGTTTACTGTTTCTCTTTGCATCATAAAACGTCTCTTCCTGAAATGACACGAGCAAACAAATAAATGGACAAGTAGTAATTATATTCACTACTCTAGATATCCTTAATAGACAGTCTTCCTTTACCTTTAGCCCTGGAAATGCACCCTTTATTGGTATTGAATGAATTATCTCCACATGTTGACCTGAATCCAGTGTGTATGTGTTGTCTTGTTTCTGCAGACTGTTATTGTAACCCTTTTGGTTCAGTCCATGATCGCTGTAATGACAGAGGATTTTGTGAGTGTAAGGAGGGAACATCAGGGCCTAAATGTGATAAATGTCTGCCGGGATATATCTGGCACAGCTTGGGCTGTCAACGTAAGTAACTCTGAGAGTCGCCCCTCTCCTGCAGCTCCGCTGCCTCGTCCGTGTGCTGTCATGTGCCAATTCTTGGGAGCAGAGAACGAGCGAAAGCTCTGGGCTGTACCAGTGCCATGATGCCTGAACCTTGGGAGACTCCCAGCTGAGGGCACTGTGCCATCCAGTTAATTCAATCTACTTTCAGTGTCCTCTCTCTCTCCCACTAACGCCCAGAGGAGCTCCCGCTGGCATAGGTAAAAACACGTACCTTGGCAAATGTGAAGTAAGTTTTGTATACTAAAATAGCAGCATATTACTTCCAAATTCAGAATTCCTACTAAAAGAAAGAAGGTGATTTCTCTGCATGCTCATTTTTTTCTGTCCTAAACTTCAGCTTCTTGACTAAGTTAATTACGCTTTAATACCTTTAAACTATCCCTGGACAATAACTGCAAAACACTGGCTTGGTACCTGTAATAATTAGTGAAAACTAGATGAAAGCTAATGGTTGGGAAAAAAATGGATGTATACTTAACATCCTTAAAAATAAGAGCTGAAATTTTCATTAAATGGTGCTAGAACACATGTTGTTTCAATGCTTAGTTATATATTTTGCTTCTATTATGGTTAACAGGTCTTGTAAACAAGTGAGTAGAAATATCACTTCAGTATATACAGGATTAGATTTCTACTGCAAATTTTCTTTGTAGTAAATTCTTAAGATTTATTCTTTTAACAATTTTGATCATCTACTTCCAGAAACTCTGGAGAGTCCTCTCACATTTTTCTTTCACCTACTCTCACTGCCTCTCTGCATTCTTAACCACACACACATTAAAGACAGATTTCTACAAGACCTCGCCTTTGATTCTTAAGACTGAGAAACACAAGAAAATGTTATTACTGACACCAATCAGACAAATATTATAAAATTGGTCAATAGCCATACAAATGCTCTAAATACTCAAAACCAAATTCAAATCTTATATAATAAATTTTTAAAATAATAAGAAAAAAAGGCAATAATGCTAGAGATTACCACTGCCTCTCCAAGTGATGAGTACCTCTGAATCAGAAAAGCTGGACTTGTGACAACTCAACAAATTATATCTGGAAAGAAAACCAACAAATAATTTCAGGAAATAATTGTGATAATTAACCAATTAGCATTAAAGATAGTATATGAAGAGAAAAGAAGCTTGCATGGGCAACACTGTTCAGTGCAACCTGAGAAAACTGGACTTCCTCAGCCTCTACCAGCAAGCTCCTGTTTGTATTTGACAGGGCATTTAAACCATACTTTTCACCTGTGGTTGTTGACTGTGTTCTCATTTTCCAGCTGCTTCTACTTGAGTTATGATTCATAAAATTGTTGGGCAGTTAGAGTTGCAGCAGAAAGCAGGTGAAGTAATGTTTCAAGTTTCAAAGTTCTCTATTACTAATTCTTCACCAAATCAGATCCCAGTTACCACCCAAAAAATGCACTCAGAAATAAGAGGTCTCCCTCTGCCTTGCACCCCACATGCAGAAGAAGGTTATCACCACCATGTACCTTATCCTAAATACTGGCAAAATGACCACTGGAATTTGTGAAGCATTGGAAATATTGCAGTGACCCAAACTACCAGGGAAAAAAATCGAAAACAAAAATCAAAATCAAAAATGGTTCTCTGCATAGAATTTGAATAAAGAAAACTTAACACTGTGTCCACACACTGGGTTTAAAAAAGATATTAAGTAGCTGAGATACTGAACAAGTCTGGAGGACTGTTGAGCAAATTTTACAGTAATATATATACACAAGCTCGTCAAAGCAATTACTTATTAATTTCAGTATTTCCTATCTTTTCAGGTTTGGACATTGTAAGACAAATGATGTTCTTTTAATGAGGAGTTTTTTCAGCCTAGCATATAATTAGCTTGATTTTAGCTGAATCAAGAGTATTTGTAAAAGCTTTGGACAGTTTCTGGAAATGCAAGCTAGTGCCTTTATATTTGCTGACAAAACTAATTGAGTTTCCCTCACTATGTTGTAATTTTCTGAACAAATCTCAGTCTGATTGTGTAACTGTCAGATATTCTCCAAGTTTGAACAAATTATCTGATCAATTTCAGAAGAAAAACAACTAGATGCAGTTGTCAGTTTTATGGAACAGACATCAAATTGTCGTGTTTTACCAACCACACACTGATTTAAATCTCATTTCAAGTCTTATCATGGAGGAACAGAATTCCAATCAATTTAATTTTCTACAGTGTCAGTCTGAGCTTTGTTATTTTCCCATTGAATTCCAAACAAATGACCAGGCAAGCAAGCAGACCCCAATATACAAGAAAAATAAGAACTCATTCCGTTGCCTTGGCAAAGCTCAAAAGGATTATTTGTCTGGACACGTAGCATGTGGTTTTGATCTGCTTTTCCCTAAGCCTGTGCTGTACAGGAACATAGATATGCAAAGATGGATACACATACTCACTTGACAGACCAATATGTGCTTGTTTACTTCTTGTTATACATAGGCTGTTGGTATTATTAAGAAATTCTATTCTTATGAAGCTTTGTTGCTAAAAATCATTGACCTAGGGCAAACAGAAGCTTGACCATAAATAAACAATATAAATCTATACCATAGCTTGTTTAATTACATGTATGATTCTATAAGTAAAGGGAGTGCCGTAATGTTATATATTAGTAAACCTATTAGGGAAAAAACAACACAAAAGCCGAGTTGTGTTTTCCAAGACCCGCAGTATATCATTTGATAAATTACAGTTTGGAGTCTACTTTGTACCACACAAAGTAGAAGTCACAGAAGCTATTATCCTCAGAACTATTTATTTAGGTACCTCACTCTTAGTGATTTAATCTAAACCCTGTGAGGATCCAGGCAGAGCGCTCCTCGCTGGGCGCCTCTGCACACACCGAGGTCAGATGCAATTTTAGACTTTGCCTCCCAGATAAAAGCGCTGCGATAGCAGCTGTTATCTCCCTGCATTCAGGGTTGGTGCTGCAGAGACGTAGCGGTCAGCGGGGTCTGTGTGGTACAGGGAGGTTGGCTGCCCTCAGAAGAAGAGGCACAATGGATGTGGCTGTGCCTGGCGCAGCTTCTGAGCCCTCCCCAGAGCCCCTGCGGCCGCAGGCGCTGGGCGTGCGGGGAGCGTGCTGGGCTCAGCGGGGCCTCCCTGCCACAAACCCACAATGGATTTCTCACCAGGATCAAAGCACAGGGAATGAATTCAGAACAGAACAGTTTGGTCCTGAAACCCTTTTAGAACTCCTGGAACATGAGAAATTACACAGCATAGCATATATTTGATTTTTCTATTTTATAGAAACTGAATGATTTCCTTTAAAAATGAACATTAAAACAGAACTAAAAGCCTCAAGCCTGGCAAGAAATTTAACCTGCAACTACAGTTGATTTGGGCCAGTTTTTAACTGAACATAGTGGGTTTTTTTAAAAAGGAACTTGTATCAAAAGACAAAAGCATTTAAACACAGCCAAAATATTAAGTAGGAGCATTCACTTGATTTTCTACATGTACTGCTCACAGTCTTGCATCTTCTGTATTTCTTGACCATGACATTTCAGGTGACTAAAGTCCATTGCATACATACAGCAGCATTTTAAAGTAACATCTTTTAATTTCACTCACAGAAGCATTGATTCCAAAACCAGCTGCATATTTATCCAATCAGGCAAAGAAAAAGTGACTCTTTTGCCAATATTAGTTTGGCAGCGCAGCTCAAATTTTAATTAGCCGTGTTCCTCACTGGGGAAAAGGTGAGGGAAGGTTCAATGACTAATATTATTCTCTATCTCCCTTCATACGAGAACCAAGTAAACACATTGAACCCACAGCACCACAAAGGCCTGGAGTGAGTGAGAGTTACCAATGGTAGCTGGCACCCCATAGCGAATCAGTGTTTTAAATTATCTTGGTTCAATGGTGCTAATCTTAAACAATTAGCAAATGAGTTTTCAGCCAGATGCCTTATATCAAGGTCTGAACAATCTATCTCATTTTTATCCTTTCTTGTTCATTTAAATAAAAACAGGCAAAGGATTGCACTCTTATCTTCAATGCTCAAATTGGACTCGGTGCTTGTATCTCTCTTCCAGACTAAACTTGTATTACTCTGCAGCCTGTCAGATAATTCATATTCTGTCACAGCATGCATTTAACTTATCATATGATTATTTAAATATGAGCTTTTTTGGGGTGGATTTTATCATGTGTTACAAATGTTAGAAGCTGGGGCATTTGATCAAAATCATCTTGCAGATTGAGTTGCCAAGGAAAATCAAACTTGAAATTGTGAACTTGGAACTTAGTATTAACATTTGCTTTTGGAAGATTGGATTTACAATTCAGTAAGAAAAGAGGAAAAGACATATACCATCTAATTCTTTAAAAATCCTTTTTCAAAAAAATACACCCTGCACTTCTTTCTAGACAGATTAAATATATATAAATGCAATTGTCTACCCAATGAAGGTTAGTGATCTTTTACACGTCTTTACACAGATGTATCCAATACCTATACATTGAACTTGTGTCTAGGGGACAAGACAAAAAAAAAGAAACAGAAATTCAGAATCATGGTGCCCTGCTTTCCAGTTCACCATTGCAACTGCCTGTGTGGGAAGCCATAGAAGAGCCACCTATCTATTTTTATATCTTTTTACCAATAGCAGTTTTAATGCTGTTAGCTGGTCAGGATACAGTAGGACTCCCCTCTGCACAGCGCTGTATGTACTTTCAGTTCTGGTGTGCTTTGGTGCCAAGGCTGGTGCTAGTAAGCACACTTCCACACTTGGAGCTGAAGGGAAGTAAAATATGAAAAGAATTTATTGAAAAGGATAAAGTTCTGCTGGGGCTGAACATTGTTTTCCTCAGGGAACAGTCATCTGCCCTTGGTCTTTATATACAAAATACTGCTTTCAAAATACCTATTTTACATGGTTGTTACACAGACTAAAGAAATTGTGTGTGTACAGGGGTTTGGATGCAAGAGGAAGAGACTCTCCTTCAAATGGCTGCAAATTTAAATCCAGAATAATTCTCTTTACATTAATCCAGAATCCAACTGCTGCAACTCACAGCAAAGTATGGTTTACAGATGTAAGACAAGCAAGGCAAGAATACAAATAAAATTACAGCATTATCAGACCTCAGATGATGCACAACACCAGTTCTGCTTGCCTCAGGGCAAGTGTGCTGGTGACTTAGAGGTGGAATGCCATCCTGATAGCCTTTTAAAACCAGGGACTTTTAAACCTGAGAAACAACAATGCAAATGTGCTTATTAATGCATTCCTTCCAAAATACAAAACCCACAGAATAATCACACAGATATTGGGATACATAGAAAGTTGTTCACCAAAGTGTGAATATCATGGAATGTTATTATTTTTTAATGAGATGCTAGATTTGAAGGAGAAAAGGAATGTTGATCTCTCTCTGGGGAGAATATATTTTAGTCAGAGTAAACACGTCAGAACACAAACACTGTATATTAACAGAAATGATTAAGTGAGGCACCTCTCCTCTGGGAAGAGCACAGAGGAGATGAACACGTAAGATGCTCTCAGAGAGTCATACACATCTGCATAATTCCTGTAGCATGTCTAGGTTGGAGACCATGCCTTAATCTTCTTCTAGCACTGCTGCCTACAGAGTGTGTGGGATATTGTGGAAATAGAAGAACCTGCAGAAGCAATAGACTAGAGGGGTACTGGGGAAAGCTCAAGGACTTTATCTCAGTGTCTCTGTGCTGGAAGGCCTCTGTGAACAGGATGGGGTTGTGAATTAGTAATATCTGTGTGTGGAAGCCAAAGAAAGTAACAGGTAAATAAAATCAAGCAGAGAGTGAGGCTCAAAAGAGGGGACTAGTTAGCATAGTTACCATGTTATTGAGAGGCACCAGGCTCCTGACAGACTGCAGCTCTTCAGGAGATTTACTCTGATAACCTGGTGATCAGGAATTGCTTTCTCCAAAGCAAAAAGAAATGGCTCAGTAGCAACATTTATACACCTGACCTTTAACAGAACAATTTTTCCCCAGCAAGGTGAGGGATTGGATTGGAGCAAAGAGGTTGTTCTCCTCTTGATCTTGCCCAAGTGTCAGCTTCAAAGCTGTTATTTCATGGCTGTCCAAACTGCTCTAATTGCAAGTGCTGCAATCCCTCTTCTCCCAATTCCCCACTATTTAGTCCCACACCCCTAGCAATCTCTCAGGCACTTGTTTGACCTTTCACTGAATGATTTCAGATCTAACTCAGCAGGACACTAACCAAAAAAGAATAGTTTTCTGCTGCGTTAGTTCTGTGATATGAATCATCCAGTGGTTGAACAAGCAGGAGCACCCTGGGAGAGCATAACCCGTGCAGCTGGGGAGGGATGGGAGCCTGGCAGCCAGTCAGGCTGGGCTGGGCTGCTGTGCAGCCGTGGCACGTCTGGGGGAGAAGTGTTCTCCTCTCCCCATCACTAGATCATTCTACCCTCTAGGAACTTGCCAGTATTTTTACCTGACAAAGCCACAGAATTTCAAAAGGATGAGCAGGTGGATAATTAGGGAAACGTCTTAAAAATGTTACCCTTAAAAAAACCCCCAACATTCTGTACTCTCCTAAAATAGTTTTTAAAATCCACTAACCTATAGAAAAAACAACAGCTCTCTAATATCCTCTTGTACTGAAGCAGAATCATAACTTTTCAGACAACAAAACTAGGATTCTGCATGCAGAACCAAATTGGAGAGTGGTGATGGATGCGAGCAGAGTACATTTTCAAAACAGCCCAATTCAAAGAGAGTGAATACAATTTGTAGCATCTTGTGTATTTTTAGTGCTATATCAAGGGGGAGTTCTGAACAACTAAATATCAGGAAATTCATGAAAACTTAAGCAAGTAACATTATTTGTTTTCTTCAGTCAGATGATTTTAAAATGGTTAATATTTGATAGCACAATGATAAATATTTTAATAGAGTATATTGCAGTCAGTTAGAAATAGATCAAAAAGATACAAAGTAAGCTCCACTAGATAAACTTTTATTAGGTACATGAAATAGAACATAAAGCTTGATAGCAATTACTATTTAATCTATTCACATTTGGAAACGTATTGAAGGGGAAACTTATAACTCAGTTGTTATGAATTATTAAATGTTCATTTGAACAGTGATGAGCAGGACTTCTTTTCCTCTGAAAAATCTGTCACGCTTTCCTTTTAAGCCTGCTCAGTGGCCGTAGCTTCTGTGTAATTTGCCTGCTCACTGCCTTTTTATGAGGACAGAATAAAGAGATCAATAGCAGCACAGACACACCCAGATAGGACATTTTTATGAAGGGGCTTTAAAAGGACCATTTAGGAGTAAGTAAAGTAATCTCCATCCTACTTAACTGCGGATAAAACTTACTGACCTGAGGCAAATAAAGATAGCCAAGGTTTCCTGTCTGGGCACTGATGCAGCTGATGGCGTTGCTGACACCAGCACCTGCTGATTATCAAGGCTTCAGTAGCTGTTGTTTTAACTTCTTCACACACGTGCAGACACAACAGTATGAAAACCAAAGTTTCCTTTAGAAGGAGGTGATGGGTTTTAACTTGCAAGGTGCTGACAGCCTCCACTAGCAGAAGTTAAGATCCCCCAGTGATATTAAAAGCAAAAAAAAATGCCTTTTAATTACACGTGAATAAATGGATGCCATGGAAGTAGGTATGCTATGATTTTGTCCACCTGTAAATTTAGATTTTAAAAGACTACCTTGCACTTCTGCTATATTTCAGTTACTTTAGATACAGAGGCACACCTGATGTTAAGGTGTGTTTCTGCTCTGCATTTAAACATGCTGAATGGATGTAATCCTAAAATAATCAGCTTTTCTAATGTCATATTTGTACTTCTACAGAGCTGATTATTGTAGTATCTAACAGCTAAGGCGTTCAAAACCTTTTTTACATACTACTATTTGACGTACTTGTTCAAAATATTTTGGATGTCTTGATTAACTGACAGTGTTTGTTATGAGTAATCTGTAGAGGTAGGGTTTAAAAATTTCAGACTGAAGGTTTTAAGGAAATTTATTCAAACTAAGGGAGTTACTATTTAGTATCAATAAATTGAGTACTTCAGCAAAGAATTTCTAAATATAATCAAGACCTTTCAAGATCTGAGCTCTTAACTAAAACACTTAATAGAAGTGCCTAATAACTTCCTGAGACATTCATACTTTTGTTATCCAAATGTTTTGGGCAAAAGTTCAAAACAAGAACAACAACAACAACAATAATAATAATAGTAATAATAATAACAAAATGTCTTTGTTTAACTGGTTGGTTGTTCCTTCCTGGTTCTTGAGAAGAAGAATAAATGAATAATCATTTCCAACTCACCTTTTCCATAATATATGTGATTTCACAGATGTATATTTTATTTTCCTTCAACCTGTCTTCTCTTTCTGACACTGAAGAAACATAATCTATTTAATCTCTCCTTTTATATGGTCTGCTTATAGCTGTGACAGCTTTTCATTCTACCTTTTATGGTAGTACTACATATATATATATATCTTTTCAATATCAGAACTTCATGCAGTGTTCAAGAGATGGGCACATCATGAAGCTATATAGTGATGTTGTGGTGTTTCCACTTCACTCTTTTCCTGTCTTGAAAAATTCAATAATATACTTGCCTTTCTGACTGATAAAGAGCATTTAGTCAGCATTTTCAATAAAACACCCTAAACTACTCTTTGGGTGCCTTTTCTAAATGGTAAAGCCAATTATCTGTAGGAATACATTACTCTTGAACACTTTATTTCTGTCACCTGCACTGTAGAAATTCTTCTGAAGGTCTTTATAGCCACAATACCTTTATAGTCTAAGCAAATTTATTACACCATGCTTCACTCTAGCATGCTTCATTCTAGCAGAATTCTATATGTGTAAGTCCTCATAAGACTGATCAGTAGTTCCTGACATCTATTCTTAGCCTGTTTCTTATTATTCAAGCTATGATTTTTCCATAAATAAAAAAATGAAAAAAAATGAAAAGCAAAAAAAAAGATCCTTGCTGAGGCATCTTGGAAAATACTTTTTGTAGAGTAAGATACATTGTCAACCTGATCTTTTGCATCCATATGCTTACCTGATTCCTTAAAAAATCTTTTACTAGGTTGGTACATTATTATTTCTCTTTCATACTTACCATGTTCACTCATCTGACTGCTAGTTCTGTTCTTCATCACAGTTTCCATTAACTTGCCTGCTGCAGAAGTTCTAATTGCCAGTCTCTAGTTCCTCTCCATCTTCTTGAAAATCTTTATAAAAATCATACCTGCCACAGGTCCTTTTTTGCAGTTAACCAAGCCCATCTTGACAATTAGAAAAACTAAGTTAGAAAAATCACAAGTAGCAGTGAAAATTTTGTTTCTGAATTTTTTAAACAATTCTCAGACCAATAATATTTGCTTTTGGTGATTTGACGTAACAGACTTCCATTTTTAAATAATGGTTTGTATAAACTTTCAGACACAGTTTGTATAAACTCCAGAACATGCCCCCATCACCACAACCAGGAGTCTGGTAACCTCCCAAAGCTCTTCCATAGTTAATAGATTTTTTCCTTCCCTACCTAACAAAGCATTTATTTGCCTTACAGCCTTTCTAGAAGGCCTGGCTTCTCCTATGTTTAAAAAAAAACATGAGTGGCTAATTTTTATGACTTTACTAAATGGCTCACTCATTTCTGGCCTACCTTGGTACTTTAACCAGTTCTTACAGCTCAGTTTTGAAAATGTGTACTCTTTTCTTTTTTCCTTAGTTTCATCATAACTGCACCATTTTTATTTACTCTTTTTAAATGTATTTTCTTATAAAGTTTTTTTATTCTGTTGCTAACTGTGTCATTTTTATAAGAATCCTTTTAAATAGGTTTTGGGTTTTTTTTCATCCTCACTTTACTCTGCATCTCAAATACAACCAGCTCACCAAATCACCTGCAAACATTCTGCCCCTTTAGCTTTTCCTTGCATTTCTCTCTAATAAGTATCTGCATGATCATCTTCTCCCAGATCCATATACCTGAGACATGGACCAGCCCTTCCAGCTATTTCAAATTCCTCTTCAGGTTAAGCACACAAGGAAAGATT
Organism: Leptocoma aspasia; assembly: GCA_013399835.1. Taxonomy (NCBI): domain Eukaryota; kingdom Metazoa; phylum Chordata; class Aves; order Passeriformes; family Nectariniidae; genus Leptocoma; species Leptocoma aspasia. The sequence continues at coordinate 1,283,315 of VXAX01004318.1, read as the reverse complement.
TTGACAAGGAACATGGGTATGATAAAATCAGAAAAAAAAGCCTCATCTCATAAATGTCAGTCCAGCTTTTTGTCAGATCTTTGACTACTACCTTTTATAACACAAATTCACTGTGAGAGTGAATAGAGCTTTATAGGATTTACGGTATAAATTTAGAGGGGACTCATAGCCCATACAAAAGTACCATGATGTTCAGTAAAATATTAACAACATTGCTCATTTAATTTCCACCAACTCTGCACAATTTTGAGATATGGTTTTGTTGATTATGGTCTGTTCTTCTCTCATGTTGGACTACAGTCAATGGTAAAATCATTAAAAAATACTTTTGGTAGAAGCCAAGCTCCTTATAATTACCTTGGCTTCTAAAGAGAATAATTAAATTGTTAATAAAATTGTTACCTGTAATCATCAGGTGAGAAGTGACAGTGCTGGAAGTTTGAAGATGTTACAGAGAAGAGGGAAGAGTTTGATTGCAATTCAGTTGTTGGTAATTAATTTCTATAGAAGATTACTTGTATCTGAAATCAACTTGTAATAATTATATGATGATGTATAATATATAATATAGATGTATTCATTAACATCGCTGATATCAATGGGCAGCTGAGGTTCAGGATGATTGAAGTGTTATACCCAAAATTATGTTGTGTTTTTATAACTACACCTTGGACAAGTACTTCTTTATATGTTTCTTTTCTTGCCAATGACTTGTCTGTCTTTTTGTTGAGATGGATGTGGAAAGCCACAAAGTAACAACTGCACTGATGCCACTGGCTGAATCTAGAGCCAATATTTTGATTTGCACTTGTCTGTAGATCAATTTACCCACATTATTCCCTTTCTAGAGACTGAATGGAATAGTTTTCCAAATCTTTCACACTTTTTAGACATTTATCTGTATTTTCCAGATTTATAAATCTCTCTGTGGATAACCCAAAACATTGCTCCAGCTCATGGAACCAGTATCCAACACTAGCTCCTGTTCTTACTCTATTTCCTGTTTAAATTTGAAACCTTTTCCAATAGACCTGAGGATCTATTCTTGCCCTTCAAACCTTCTTGGTTATAAGGAGTTCAGCCATAATCTCTTTGGAGGATGAATTTTCCCTTTAATAGGTGTTTAGGTGAGCCTTAAGAAGCAGCACCAATCAGCTGCACATCAGGGGCACACAGGGGCTAAAATAAAGAGCTACCAGGTTTGTTCCCCACATGCGCTACCCAGTCCCCAGATATGCTGACAAGTGCAGGAGGAGCAAACTCCAGTGTCCTCAGAATAGACATAGCAGTCCATGGGAGACAGTTCAGTAGGGTGTTCTGTTAATGAGGTGCTGCACCACTGGGCTCTGAATGGTACACATACTTTAAATGGGAATTCAGCTATCTTTTTAAGCCAAGCAATCCTTGAAATAGGACTCTTACTTTGAAGAATTTAGAATTTCATTTCCAAGGATTGTAAACAGAGTTTCATCACATGTAGTTGTTCCTTTAAAGAGCTGAAGCTGCATTTTGATCATGAGGCAGTAACTAGCATCCAAGTTACTCTCACAAGATTTAAAAACCTAACTTACTTCCTATTGGTTTCAGAAACAGGAGAATCCCACAAAGAGATTTGAACTGGGGCTGTTAGTGGAAATTCATCTTGAGGGCAAGCATAGCATCCTTAAATCAGCTCCATTATGTTGACATTATGCAGCAAAGCACAGCTCTCTGCAAGGAGGCTTCAGCTCTCAGAAGGAGCATCCTATTGCACATATCTTAGAGGCAGATTACAGCAGCATACTGCAACAGAAACATCTCAAAAATTGTGCTGGATGCTTTGAAATGCTTCCAATTACTTTTGCACACATGCTCTTTGGTACACAGCTGGGGAGGAATATGAAAGGTAGCATGTACACTGCATAACTTCTGCAAAGGTATGAAAATTTGGATTGAGATTTACACCACCTGTCAAAATAAAGCCATGTACTGCAATAATTTTTCTGCAATGACCTGAGAGCTTTGCTAGTTCATGTTAAACCATTACTGATTTAAAACAAAGTGCAAAGACACTTAGAGAAGTGTACTCCAGTTATATCTTTTATTCAGTGGCAACATGACAACTTGGTGATGATGCTGCAGCCCACGCTGCACTGCACCATTAGAAGGACCCTGAGTGTTTTGCAAATACAAAACATTGAGCCAGCTAAGATGCGTTGAGCACCTCCCTCACCTACTCCCACCAGCCCTGGCTTTAGCCCAAACCCCTCTGTTCCAGTTCCAACTACTTCCCTGTAGCACTCCTCCTGCTGTTTTAGCTAAACAGCTACCCATTCCATAGCTTTCTGGCAGTCTTCAGAAAACCAGCATCCCACTCAGATCTGCCATGTTACCACTTCAGAAATGCTGTCTCACAGCAGAAAATCTTTGCCTTTCACGCTCCTGTCATACCCTCACTACACTCTGGTGCTGTGTTTGAAACCTGAGCAGGCACTGTGCCATGCTTGCCTTGGGGTTCCATGGAGCAGGAGGAGGCTCCATTGCTGTTTTCCCCCAGTGTTTGTCCCTCACAAGGCTCTAGGCCTACAAGAATTCATCCTACCTGGAATGACAGCCTTTCCTTGCTCTCCACTAGCACATGCAGCCAGCAGCACAGGCGTGTTGCACATACCCTCCTACCACAGGAGTCGATGTCAAGGAGCACAGAGTTCTCCAGGAGCTGGGATCTCATCAGTCAGATTGCCATTGCCATCACTGCCAAGGCTGCTGGAAGAGAAGCACAAACATGTGATAGGATGTGATAGGAGTTGTGGGAGTTTATATGTAATGTAGAGGGTTCTTTGGGGCAGATGACAGGACTGGACCCAATGAGATAAACTTGCCAGGAAATATAGATCAATCATCATCCCAGTTCTGTTGGGCAGAAATTTGTCTCCTTTTTCAGAGTTCTAAAAGAAATATAGTCAGACATTATGTTTTAAAAGTACCTTCTCATAAAAACAGCATTTCTTGTGTGACCCTTCCTTTTCCAGACGAGAAGTTTGTGACATTGCTGTACACACAGCCTCTCAGGAGCTGGAGAAAATGACCAAGGTCTTGGTTTCTCAGCCTTACGTGCAGGTGGAAGACTTTTTAAGTAACACAACTATTTCTTTCCATCATTAAATTTGAAGCAAATGATACAATATATCTTTAGAAATATCTAACACACTATCTAGAGTAATTTATTTGATCACAATTGATGGAGATATCCTTGGTATTTTTCAACTCTGGCATGACTTAAACTAAAAATTGGAGAAAATAATTTTAAACAAAATAAGGAAAGTACTTTGAAGTGAAATCACATTTGGCAGTTATCTATTCCTCAAGGATCCCAGGTTATTTCAGTCTTCATTAATAATTAAATTTTAACACCTTTGTGCACCACAATTGATAAACAGAAATGTAATTACATTAATCAGCATGTCAAAAGTAATGCTAGAACCATATCAAGCTCACAGGGAAACAGCTCTTACTCATGAGAATATTTTACTCTGGTCTTTTTAATATCCTGAATTATCTTAACACTGTCATAGTAAGCAATATCAACATCCTTGGTTAGAGACATTATCTTTAGTTTGTGTGCTGATAGAAAGAACTTTTCAGACATAATCCCAAACAGACCATGCTATGTACTCTCCAAGACTGGTCTATGTTTATTTAGATATTTTTCTACATTGTAGCAAAACTTTAAAGTTGATTAAATAAGATTAATATAATTCTGTTACTATTACAACAACTTATTAATGGTAGCCTGCATATCAATATTGTGAAAAACCTGTAGGTTGCCTTTATGCTTGCTTCAGCTCTAGTGTGTAATAATGAACATCTTTCAGACATTTTTGTTGAATTGTGTGATAAGTCAGTTTTTTAAGTGTTTTCAGGTAAAAAAACACTGGCTAAGACTATGGCATTGGTTACACCTGGTAAAACATTGCAGAAAAACTGGTGTGCCTGAAGAAGATTGTGTTGGAAAGAGACCATCTGTTATCTGGGCTTTCCCATCTAATGGTTGCTCTGTCATGAAGATAAATGCACAATGATAACCCAAAGCAAGTCTGTGTGTAGCAATAAATATTATTGATGAAAACTCACATGAAGCAACTAATAGCTTTAATTGTTTGATACATTAATTTATTAGTTCTTATTTTTGCAGAGTGTTACATGCCAGCTGTTTGAATCATCTTATTGGTATTCTGATGAAAAGAGTGGAAAAGTAAAGCATTGCACCAATTAAAATCCCTCTCACAAGAGAGCATGTTATCATCTGGTATATCTCAGACAGGAGTTAGGATATAAAAATCTGCCTGTTGAATTCATTTTTTTAATTTTACTGTAGTACAAAACCAGACAATAACAGGTAATATTTTTATAGATCAGATGAAGCAGAGTGGATAAAAAATTTGCAAATCTTTACTGTGTATGAATATGAAGCAGCTGAAGTTCTGATAGGTGAGATTAGAAGGAGATACGATACACAACATTGGTATTTGAGATTGTCAGAGTATTTAATCATCCTATGCAATCATATATGACAATTGGACAAGATTGTATAGTCCTTTTTTAAACTTCATAGTTTAGAAACCTTTTTAAAGCTGCTGTCAGCAACTCCCCTGGAAACAATAATCAGCTCTGCTATTGCATTTATCTAATCAGCAGTGCAATGTAGTAAACAGAGCAGGAATTCACAGGACCTGCATCATTCCGTCCTTTTGTTTGCACAGGGAACTCATTGGACTTTCCTTGGCATCAACTTCCCCATTGTTCACTAGCAATAAGAAGTTTTACTCTGAATAGCTTTGACACCTATAGGGAAGTGTTTTTATCCCCATTCTAAAGCTGGCTCAGCAAAAGCACTCTGTAGTATTTCATCCACACTCAAAACAATAAATCAATGTAGATTCATTCAGAAAGATCTCCTGATTCCCAGCATTGTTACTTGAACAAAAAACCCCATCTCTCACTTCATATGGGTTGTAGGAATTATGCAAATGTTTTACCTTTGCATTGTAACTAAAACTCCCATAAATTCTGAATGTTCATCTCCTGAGAGATTCTACACCATTAACTTTGCACATTGGTGTTTTGGTCTCCTGTAGGAGAACACTGTCCTGATATCCTAAACCTTTCTTTTGACAAATGCACACAGAAGGAATATATAATGACATATAAATACTAACTTGGCGTTACCTTTCCTTGTGGTCACTGTAAAAGAGCTTTTGTTACATACCCATCCCACTTCAATACCTTTGATTTTTACTACAGTGCAATTAAAGATGGTTGGTGTTTCCATTACAAATGCTGGTTTATGTAGTTTAGATAGTTTGATCGTAACATATATTTTCAGTAGGTTTTTTACCAGTTGTTCAAAAGCTCCCCTGTAATTGGCTTTCAGCCAAAGTAATGAGAAGAAAGTTTGCAACTTTCAAATTATTTTAGATCACAAACAACTTTAGAATAGCAGTGATTATTAACAGAAGCCTTCAACAACACAGTCTGTCACTCTCTTCTACCCCTTTCCTTAAAATATTTAGGAAAATACTTATTAGAATAATTCTAATCCCTTAAATCATTGGGAAATATTTTCAGTTGCGATAATCTTGCCTGGTTTTGCTGCCAAATAAAGTAACCCGTGTTTGAAGTGTTTGGGACTATTTCATGGATTTTGAAAGTGTTCAGGGTAGTGTTCACTGGGAAGAATAGCCAAAAGAAAAACTATTTTCTCTGTAACCAAAGACAAATTCTTTGCATTCTTTTGTGTCCATAACATTATTCCAAATCAAACACTTTAGCAGCCAAGGATGCTGGAACATTCGACCTTTTATATAATTCATAATCATGTATTTGAATTGCTGACCTTTGCGTGATCCTGCTTTGGTTTGTTTTCCAGACTTTCTCCTGTGGTTCTGTGCTCTATAAAAGCAATGCTTGTTGCAGGTCTGTTTCATCATTCTTGGGAGCTTCCAAGAAAATCCTGTTGTTGCACACGAAGCAGAACACGCTGCTGTGCAGGCAAGGTCACCCTGCCAGCCCTTTGGGTAGGACTGAAGTGGCAGCTGGGTGTTCTCCCAAGTGCCATCGAGGCAGGAGCAGGACAGGAGGGGTGAGGGACAGCAGGACAGGGAGCTTCCCAGCACCCAATCCCCAGGCCAGGGGAGCAGAGCAGCTCCAGTGGCAGGCACAGGGTGCAGCCTGCAGAGCTCAGCTGGAGCAGGGAAGCCGTGCCTCAGATGGGAAGGTGCAGCAGGCAGAGCCTGCCAGCACAGCAGAGAGCCCCTGGCAGCCCTGCTGCCCAGCCAAACCTCCCAGAGCTCCTGGACACACCTGCCAGCTCTGTGTACATCCCTGAAGTGCCTCCTGGCATGGATAATGGCAGTAGCTGCTCGTATTTAGGGAACCAAATCCCATCTCCCAATTGATAGGGCCTTCTGATGACTTCATCTTTTGCATCTGAGCACTTTTTGTGCTTAACCAGTTTTTATTGATAGCAGTTACATCTAAACCCTGACCTTGCTGTTGACAATAGAAAAAAAAACAATAAAAAAACCCAAAAAAACCCCAACAACTCTGGAGTTACAACTGCTTCTTTTCCTAGTTAAGGGAAGAGAAGACAGGTCATGTACAGAATGAACAGAATGTTCATTTTTCTCCAGGCAGAGAGAAATAATGGCACTGTAGCTTACAGCTTTGAACTATGAATGATAGGAGCATGTAGTCCCTTCTGAGCAACTAAAGCTAATATGTAGTTTATTGTTCTCCTGAGATTACCCTAAAGTATGATCAGGGTCATATAAATTCAGTGGTGCTCCTTCATAAGCAAAGCAATAAAAAGAATAGGAAAATCTTTCTTCTCCCCACTTTTGGAATCATCCTCTTTTGTAGAAATATGAAATTTGAACCATCAAAATCAGAAAACTGAAAGGTTAAATCATTCATTTCCTGAAACCAAGGAAGATTGAAAGGTATTAGTTCAACTATAATTCTTAGATAACTAAATCTGGATTTGTTTTCATCCATTTTAATACACAATCACGTGTAGTTTCCACCAAAGCTACTATGGCTATCATGTAAGAGTATTGATTCTAAAATTGAGTTCTCCCTCGTGTCCTTCTGATGGGTTAGATGTATTTCTTCTCATTATTTTTATTAATTAAACCCAAGGATTTTAGATTAAGAATAGAGATGAAAAATGAGAAAGCACAGACACAACCTGTGAAGAACAGTAACTTTATACCTCTGCTACCTTCATACCATGGTTAAAAACCTCCACATAGTCTGTACAGGATTTTGCACTTTCAGTGGTGAGACATAATCAACTAAGCTTACCCATGTGGATGCTAGGATAAACTGCTGCCTATTTGCAGGGGAAGGGAATCACCATCCATTCTCTGGCTGTGTGCTGGGCAGAACTCTGAGTAATAGCTACATCTTCTTGTAGAAACTGAAGACTTCGCCTGCAATTTGATTAGAACTGGCTTGGCTTTGAACTGCGTGTTGTGCAGAAAGAACAGAAATTATATGTAGGCAAACAATCTAAAAATTCTACTGGAAGTTTTCAGTGAACACAGTATTTCCATTACTCCCCTATTCATTCACTCTCTGATAATTTAATAAAACTGGTTTGATAAAAAAATCAAGTGTCATTTCAATTGTGCTTCTAACAGGCATTTCTAAGACAAGTCAAGATGGAGATGTCTGCCTTTAGAAACTACTCTCACTTGGTCAATGTTTATTTCCTTGTATTGCTGGCAATATAATTAATCACAACATTGTTTCAACTTTGCACCAGAGATCTTTGTATTAATGTCTGTCATTTTGTGACCATAATTTTGACACAGTAAGATATGCTTTAGGCTTGTACTTGTCTGCAGTGATTTATTTTGTCTTAACTTAAGAATGTGCTTTCGTAGATAAGTACAAACCAGTTTTATTTTCATGCTATCAAAGCATCTGCCTTGTCTTGATTTGACAGTATCCTAAGATAGTTTTACTACTACAGCAAATGTTGAATTTGTGTCACTTCCGAACATAGAAATTATTGTGAATATCTCATTTATAAAAGCAGTAGCTGTTTTTCACATCAGGTATGTTTGTGGATTCAAAGCACTGAAGAAGTCTGATCAACACTGACACATATTCATGATAGTAAAACATTTTAAAGTCCTTTGGCAGTAATGTAAATGGTAACAATAAATTAAATTCTAAACATTAGAATAAAATAAGTAAAATAGGTACCTCTAATTGGAAGGCAGGCAGGGGAAGAAATCTCAGTGACAAAGCCTTCAACTCAGTTATTACTCACTGGTTATTCAAATGAGTAAGATACTTAAGCTATAAAAAGTTGAAGTTTTGTCATGTGCTGTGCAACACGAACTGTAACAGTAGTAGCTGTAACCTTTCAGGAGAAGCCTGACTACTATTTTCCCCATGCCCTTATGTCCTCTTACCTGACATCTATGCTCTGTGGGTGAGAGCTCATGAGTCAGTGGAGTTCCATGTAGAGATCTTCAACACACAACAAGTATATATTGTATTTTTAGGATTTTTTTCCAAATAATGAAGATATTCGTTGCTGACTCTGGCAATTTGAAATATTTTGACTGCGTTCACTTGTGTCCAACTGGAACATGCAACTGGATACAACTGGAAAGAATTTCACACCTTTGCATTTGAATGAGACTGTCTTTTGCATTCCCCAATTCCATTTCTGCCTATTTGACAAATTGTGGGGAAAATAATTACTAATGATGTCACAACTGCAGAGGTTTCCTTGCTATATATGTATGTGTAGATGCCCACATTCTTATTCGGCATACACACAAGCTTCATTCAGTGCAATTTCTTTTATATTCTGAGATTGTTTTTACCATTTATTGATTAAATGATCACAGATTTAGAGCATAATGCATGTTAGTTACAGGCTCCTCATAGTATTCACAGGAACTAATTCTGCATTTGACAAGAAATCGTTGTGCTTGGCCTGGATTTACTGAACTTATTTATGCAGCAAGACGAAACCTCCCAATTTTTTCATGGCATTTCAATGTGCTGTTCAGTGTCTATATATAGACAGCCACTGCATATGTTGGAGCTACCTATAAACATCATTACTGAAAACATGGGCTTCACTATGCTGGGTTTTTACTCACTTATGCACAGACAGAATATTCTGTTAGCGTGTGTGCTGAAATCTTCCTCATTCATGAGTTCAAGTAATATTCTTTACTAAATAAGAAGTACCAAGGAAACAAATGCATTAGAGAAAAAAACAGCCAAGAATAATTTCTTCAGCCATTTCTTCTGCATGCTCTCAAAATTATGAACAATGGATGGAATCCAAGGTCAAAAATTCAGTGGTGCCAATCACAAAAACCACTGACAAACAGTATGGAAAATTCACTGCAGCAGAAGTCAGGGCAAAGCTTGCATCAGTGCTTTAGAAAAGACAAATATGTTGTGTAATATATTCAGAGCTGTCAAACCACCAACCTGTCCAGGGACTGTGATACTCATGATCTGGGAGACAAAAAGGAGGAAAGTGAAGGGATGGTTTTAAAAACAGAGAGAGGGAGAGAGAAGGCTGTAACAAATGATGCCAAAAAAGGTGCACACTGAAGGAAAATAGTGATAGAAGAGAATGTAGAAAATATGGTTTGAAATTTAATTCTTCAGAATTCAAGAAAGGAAGCAAGGACCTCTAATAAATTTTTTTCTTTCTGTGACTTTATCATTAATGATCTTTATGTTGTTCCCACAAAGAAAATTTCATCATAAATCCAGATTTTGATGCAGAAGGAGAACACCATCTATCCCAGCTCAAAAAGTGTGTCAATAGCCTGTCCCACCTGATTAAGTTGCTACTGCAGGCAGGCTGTACAAAAATTAAGGTAGCACAAAGAAAGGTACAAATTTTGTTTTCTCCCCTCTTGGATGGCCTTTGGGAAAGGCAGGAGTGTAGAAAGAAACTGTATTTAAGTTCTGTAGCATTGTGTTCTTCTGTCTGGGCAGCAGGCAGACATAAAGCCCTGGGCATGTGCTCTGCAGCTGCCCAGACACAGTAACAGAAGGTCCTTCAGCCAAGAGCACAAGGCTGTGCCTGAAGTGCCCCTCCAGACTGAAGAGAGCAACACCTGTGTTTCTTGTTCTCTGTCTCTGTTGCTGCTTCAGAACTAAAATCAGCCAGAGCTGTCTAACTGTTTTCTTTCAAGAAGCTGCAAAGATATTAAAGTTGAGTTTTGGAGAGACTCAAGAATTTTCATGTATTATTCAGATTTGAACATTTAAGAGGAAAGTAGTCATTTGTCAAACAGCTGTGTTACTAACAATATTCCATTTAATACCCAACATAAATTCTATGAAACACTAGCACATCTATGACAGGCTAAGACTATCCCTTGAGCCAGCTCAAAGATGGGTATTTTTCCCTTGTTTTCCTTTTTATATTCCATTCCCAATTTATTAACATTGCAATTAAAGATCAAAAATATTTTGTGACATACGGCAAGGCATGTTGTGCCTTCTTTTCTGTCTCTTTTGTGAAGTGTTTTAAGGATCCTATAACTGGGCCATAGTTAGATCGTAAATTGATGAATTATGAGAATAACTTTAAAACAATTTCCTTTAGTTTACTGTAAATATTTCACTTCATGCAGTAGCACAGATCTGGAGACTGTGCTCAGTCATATCTCTCAAAAAGGCCTGCAAAGCTCTCCAAAACAAATGTGATACCTGTTTTGGTTTTTAAGTGACCAGTTTGATGTCCTGGCTTCTAATTAAGGAAGATCTGCCAGCAAACCCACAGCTAGTTCAGCCACACAGGTCTTAATAGTCTTCAATGTGATGACTTCAGAATTAGGTCTTTACTTGTGTCACTTCTCCATGTTTCATTCTTTGGTCAGAACTTGGTACCTGATGCCATTCAGGTAGTTATTAGTCAATATTAATGTTTTGAAAGTAATCCTGACCATACTTTCAGAAAAGTGAGAATGGTATTAGAGTTGATCAGAATGAAATTAAAACAAATTTGGCAAAAAATAATGGGATTTCGTAACATTTCCAGATTTTTTTCATTTAACTTTCAGCTCACAACTGCTATCTACACAATACATATATGTGCATACATGTTTGTGTGCAAGAGAAAGAGATACAAGCACAAAATTAGGAAACCTGTGGCAACACAAGATCAGTAATTCCAGAATTTTCAGCTATATTTGCTGAAAACAATAAAATCTACCTGCCTTCCTGTGGGCAAACATTTAGAAGCATATAAGGATGAAGCTTTTGATCCATCCCTTCTTTAAGCACATTTCAAAAACTTCCTAATGAGAAAGAAATGGTCTGATTTAGAAGTCAGCATCTATAACATTGTCTCCAGAATTTTGTAGATGGCAGTGTTTGGAGGCATCTGGTAGCAGTCTGTATGAGTGTGTCAGGCAGAACAGCCAGCGTGGAGCAAAACACCTCTTCAGCCACCTGTAACTACAGACCACATCTGGGCTAAGGGACTCTCCAAATAACAGGCTGCAGTCTGCAAAATAAATTTTAAAACAGGAAAGATATTTGTTTTATAATACATTTCTTAAAATATTACATTTTTTAAAATAATTTTTTAAAAAGTTTACTCAATACTTGAGAAAATTTGGATAAATTGTTCCAGGCAAAATGTGACGTGAAACATCTCCCCTGTTGTTTGAGAAGTGGTATTTAATAAACTGTTGACTCCCACTGAGTTTGTCAAGGTAAACAAGGGTCTGGATTGATGGGGCAGATATTTCAGTTTTCACTGCCTCAGCAGTAGGAAGCATCCCAGCAATGAGTAGCCTAGAACGTGCAGATCCATTAGCTCTTCCATCAGATAAAATACTTTGATTTTGCATATTGAGATGACTAAATATATACTGTCTGAATAATAAAGTCAACTTCAAAGATATATAGCCTCAGTTATAAGAGATGTAATGCAAATATTGATTTTTAAAATACAGTTAATATTTTCTGCCTGTTACCATGGTATTTTCTGGGTTGTTAATCTCATCACATTTATTTGGTGGTGACTTACTGTTTCTTACACATTTTTTCTAATGTATATGTAGAACATTAAAATTCAGACATACAATCATCAACAAGATGTGTTGCTGTACCTTACTATTAAATTTTTTCCTAAATTTTTTTCCCTAATTTTTTTCAGTTACTATTAAATGGAAATTTAGAAACTGGACAATATTAAATCCATAGCTCTTAGTAAAAACCCTTGACTGCTAAAGGAATCACTAAAAAAATAATAATTTACTGGTCCCTCTTAATTACATCTACAAGTTTCCAACATATTGCATTATTTGGCCCACTTAGATGCAGAACATCAGAAAGTAGTTATTGGAGAGACCTTCTAGGGTGAGCAAATTATTTTTCTGAAAGCAAGCCAGGACAGATAAGATTACCAGTGAGGGCAGTAGTGCACAAAATTGTACAGATTTATGTAGAGCTACACCACTTAAGAACCTGGACTATTTCACTTGTAGTTCTCATGATATTTGGACTGCTTTTAAAAATAAGTAAATTAATATTTGCAAAACTGTACTACTTTGTAGCAAAAAACAGTAATGTTTAAGATAAAATTAACAATACTTTCTCAATTCTGAATTATTTAAGAGTATTTCCAGGCTAAGGTTTACATAAACATCATATGATGTTGAGTCTGCTTCTTAACCAAATAATCTTTTCCCTAATTCTCTAAGTTAAAATTTTTACTGTTACCTTCTACCTAGATCATACGTGCAAGTCCTTCACTAAAATTGTCTCTCTGTGGAAGGCAGAGCTGTAATCCAACACATATCATACTAGAGATATCATCTGAAACAAAACACAGATTGACACATTTAATTAGTATGTTGCTCATACCTCTGCATTTTCACCCATGAAATATTTGAATTTATATTAAGCAATAAAAAGTAAAGCTGTCAGCTTTTCAAATCCTATAATATTATGCAGATCTAAAAGTTTTGCCTCTGTTATTTTCTCTTAACTCCCTTGTCAAATGTGATTTCTGAAGTTATTATCAGGCTACAATATCTAAGATATCTAAGATAGCTTTAAGATGCGATGTACCAAAGCAGCAAATCTAATTAGGATGAAATATTTGATCTATAATGGAAACAACATTATTTTTTATTTCCAGATGTCTGTACCATATAATCCCCGTCCAACAGCATGCTGAATTTCCTGCCTGTGCTTGCTTTATCTTTTTTGCATAACTTTTTCAGATCATTAATACATGCAGTTCTTGATTATAAAACCTTGCCCTCTCATGCAGATCTTTTTACTTCAGCAAAGCCATATTGCATTTTTAACCACTGTTCACGGTTTCCAAAAGCTCTGGATACATTGCTCCTTTCAAATAACACACACCACCTACAGTTCCAGTTCAGTAATAAGTATAAAGATGCAGACATTAGCACAAGGCATATATTAATATTCTTATTATTTTATTATTAAATAGTCCTTCATATAAAATTAATCAATACTATAGTCGATGGTGTTAAGTGAGTTAGATGGTTTTCCAAGAATACAGCCTTAAGGGGAAAGAAAAAAAAAATCCAAGTATTTGAAAAAGCACAGCCCCTTTTCATATGTCTCAGGAAGAGGAGGGAGGTGGAGCCTCAACTCTGGTTCTAGTGCATTTCTGCTGTAGATGAGCTCACATTTGCTCTCTGCTCTCTCCCCCCTTCCCCTGCTGTCTTGCAGCAAACGTGTGTGACAATGAACTCCTGCACTGCCAGAACGGGGGGACCTGCATCAACAACGTGCGCTGCCAGTGCCCGCCGGCCTACACGGGCATCCTCTGCGAGAAGCTCAAGTGCGAGCGGGACCCTGGCGGCTGCGGCCACAGCTCGGCCCAGGGGCTGGTGGCACTGGTGGCACCTGGCCTGCTGCTGCTGCCAGCCCTGCTCGCCACCCGGGCGCTCTGCAGCTGCTGAGGCCTGGCCGGCCGGCGTCACACTCGGACTGTGCACGGCAACGTGCCACGTGGGAACGGGACAGAACCCAGGCGTTGGCCACTGGAATCCCAAAGGGAAAGAAGAGTAAAAATAACCACATACAAACTAGGAAAGCCGAACTGAACTAAGCCATATCACTCAGTCACGGACAGGGCTGCGAGTCAAGACTGTTCACCCCGACTCGAGACACGCTGGCAGCTGCCCGTTCTGTCAAACCGCTCAGCGCTGGCTGCGGGACTGACCTGGCTTTGACAGCCCCCAGAATGGAAGAGAATTCCAACAACATTCGCTACTCCTCTCTGGTGCGCCACCGCACCTCCGCCCGGTGTGTGGACTGACCAAACCAAGGCATTCTTTGCTGTCAGTGCATTGTGGGTATAAGGAAATCTGTAAAAGCTGCCATATTGGCCTGCTTCAGTCCCCAAATCCTTTCCAACCTGTGCTTTAGTGAACGTTGCTCTGTAACCCTTGTTGGTTGAAAGATTTCTTTGTCTGATGTTAGTGATGCACATGTGTAACAGCCCCCTCAATAAAACTCAAGCCAGTCATATCCTTGTATACCTTAGCAGCACTGCATCAGTAAGATGCTGTGTTCACCTACTGTACAAGAGTGGCTATAGGACAAAAAGTGTATTTATCCTTTTGTATTCAAATGAAGTTATTTTTCTTGAAATAATGTACAATGTAGATTTTTTGTATTATTGCCTATTTGTGTTACCAGACAATTTATTAATGTATTTAATTCTAATCAGGTAAGAGAAAGCTATTACTTTTTATTTAGTCCTTTTCTTTTTCCTTTCATTTAATTGTGCAGAGATTTCTCTGTATGGGCAACGTGCTGGCATCAAAGAATATCAGTTTACATATATAACAAGTGTAATAAGATTCCACCAAAGGACATTATAAATGTTTTCTTGTTGCTTTAACACTGGAAGATTTCAAAGAATAAAAATTCCTGCATAAACAGTTCCAGGATGACGTATTGCTCTTTCTTAAGGCCTTTTTAGAAAACAAACACACAAAAAAAGTTTGTGGTTTTACCATTCAGTATCTGGAAGTAAACCTAGATTTAAAGGTGGAAATTACATCATAACACTCTAACCTAGCTTTAATTTTACTGGTGTTACTTTGCAAACTTAAAATGCTAAGGGCAGGATTTGCTCAAGGAAGATTTCATCAAATCTGAACCTTGAAAAAGGTATGAAAAGTTGAATAGTCCTCATCTTTGTTCTCTCAACTAATCACATACATTATTCCAAAACTAAATTACAAGGTGTCCTAGAAGCTGGTCTTTAATTCATACCTTTTTTGTGGATTCTGGCAATAAGAAGATAGATCCACAGCTTACATTATTTCTCCAAAAGCTTCACTTAAAAGGTATGTTTATATATGTACTAGTCTGCTTAAGAAAATGCAAAAACAGCAGCAATCACAAAAAAGCACCAAGATTTAACTTTTAATAAAGTCAGATTTAATATTTAGAAGGACTGTCAAAATATACAGCAGCGAGTAGATAAAAAGTGCTGCTCCAGCAAATAAAGTTTGTTTCAAGTATCGCCCAAGGTGTAATAAATTCTTGTTACTGCCTTTTATTAGGCCAATTACTGAGTGTGACAGAAAAGAATAGCAGGACTAGAGAGGCAAGCCAAAACCACAGTAGTGTTTCAAAGTCCTGTGAAAAAAAAAAATCTAAAGGTAGCAGGACTGTGTGAATTCATTTCCTGGCAATTTTCATCATAATGGTTATAAATATTTTACCAACATAATACCCTAGTGTGGAAAACAATTAATCAGCAAAAGAAAAATTCCTGAGAGAAATAAATTCTACCTGGCTGCCTCTTTCAAATGGTGAACAGCAGAATTTAGGGCACTGCTTTTTTGGAGAACCTCTTTCCGCTGAGGAAGCAAGTTTTGCAGGACAGTACCCAGCCTCCAGAAGTGGGTAGGGAAACCAGGTCTTCATTTCTAAAAAGAAATAGGATTCTAAAAGAATACTATGAAGATGCTGATGACATCAAGCTGTTGCCTCTTCAGGCTGTCACCCTGACCCTCCATCATGTAGAGTTTGCTGTTCACATTTGTACTCGTTTGTGGGCTAAATAAGATAAGGCAGAGAGAAATGAAGTGCTTTGCTGGTTGTCAGCCATGGCCTACATGAGATTGCAGGTATATTTTAGAAGTATGTTCATCAAATAAACAGAAGAGTACACTGAGCAGACTCAATGAGGAATATAAATGCTAATACAGGTGACATACAGAGCTGGAGACTACCTAAAACTAAGTGGATTTCTGATATTAAGATGGGGGATTAAAATTTTCTTATATTATCACAGACCAATTCAGATTGTGTAATTATTGCAAAAGAAGTGCTTTAATTGTGATTTTAAACTCAAGGCTTTGTCAAAGTGCTAAGTAAGCATGTTGTGCTCATTTGGTTAGAAGGGCTTCTGCCAGCAGTGCTGCAGTATAATGGATGTAAGATCACAATCAACTCAGCTGTGTTTCAATTTCATATACTTGGGGTCTTCTAAACCAGAGCAGAGTATATGGCTTTCCACCTATTTAGCCACCATTTTGTGCATTTTATCCTCCCTCACCTATTAATAAAATTACAATTTTATACAGGAATACATTCAGTGGAAAATCTTATCAGTCATGCTTTTCTTCAGCTTCATTATTTTTTCCTCTAAACTCCACAGGACTTTACTAAATGAAAGTTTGAGTGTAAGTTTCTGCTTCTGTATTCCAAGTATATTTCTAAACTTATGTGTGCATCTTTGAGAGATATTTACAGCACTCAGCGTCACTTTACCTGCAATTTTTTACTTAACTCAGCGTAAAATGAAGGCAGAACTCGTTCTCCATTTCAGAAGCTGTGAAAAACAACAGATTCCTTTTCCTGAGTATGCAGTAGGATCTCTCCATGATAACATGCAGTCGTAGCGTCTGCTTTCTTTTTCACCAGAAAATGTAGACCCCTTCCAAGATACTGAGGTTTCTTGGAATGGGTATCCTCTCCCTGTGAATGCCTGTAAAATAACACATTCATGATACTGAAAAAGGCCAACCCAGTCCCTAGGCTAGGATTTTGCTTCTCTATCAAAATGCAGCAAAAGAAACCTACTATGGAATTATCTTTTTCTGTCTGATACTTCTTTCCTGGAAGGTTTCTCATCCAAGAACTGACCAGGCTTTAGATTGCTGAGTTGTCCAGATTATAGTTCAGAGTACAGTGACCCTAAAACTAGCATTCATCATAGGTTTATTCAGTTATATTAGTTCCAGCTGCTTTGCTAAATCAGTCACTCCTAGCCAATTTGCTCTTCCAGTGTTTGTACCTAGAGAATTGGTTCTGATCCAGGATCCACATGTGTTTAACATCTGAAAATGGGTAGCTTATGCCAAGGTGCTGCTCCCTGACAAAAGAACTGCAGAAATTTCCACTTCATGCCAGCCATCTTTATCACGGGGAAATTAAGAGAGAGGCATCTTTGTGCTACCTAATTGTTTCAAAAACAAACTATCCAAATGGAAAAAAAATCTAGTCAGATGCAAATTGACCCCAGATATTGCCCTCAAAAAATAATTAATCTAATATTTTATCATGACAGAGCCAGAGGTGAGAAGTTATTTCATGTAGTGAACAGAACAAAACAATAATGTGCAAAAGACTCCTCAAATTTAGAAAGAGCTCTTCTGCTTGCATATAATTTTATACATCTTTCTCATAACTCCAAGACACCAGGGGGATTTGTTATAACCTCATTGGGATTCTAGGTTTATTAAACCATTGAATTAACTAGATTCATCCATGCGTGCAGTTTATTCACCTGTGAGAAATGTGAGTAATATTTTTCATAGAATATGCAAGACCAGATTTTCAGGCAACCTTCAGCCTAGCATTCATGTTTGTCCTTGCAAATGCAAAGTTACAGATGTAAATATTAAGACATAATCAATTCATTTCAAAGAAAAACTGTAAGTTTAATTATTTATGGATGCAAATATTTATCCACTACAATGCAGATCTAGTATTATAAATTAGAAATTTTATATTAACCAACAATACCTTTCCCACCCTCACACAGTATCAAAAAGAGGATATAAGTGTATGCAGAACAAACAAGTAGAGATGCAGCATTTTGCACCATATGGTGCATTTCATTTAATGAAATGAAAGTTCATCACAGAGCAGTATGTTCACCAAGACACCATTTTGCCATAATATGCAACAGATAAAATTCCAGTACAAAGCATATGTTTCCCTTTATTGTTTTTCTGGCCATCATTATCTATACAGACACAAACATACAGACAATGGAATACTGCTTGAGACTTTTTACAGCCTCAAATAGTACAGGCAAGACTAATTTATGCAATTGAGACCTAAACAGATTGTAAAGGCTTCAGGCTTGAATTTCTGCATACATTGCTATCCAGTCTCTTCCCTGAGGAGGACTGGGGTAAAGATCACACCATGGAATGCAGTGTATGGGAGTCCCACAGCAGGCAGAGAACCAAAGTGCCAGCCCAGGTAGGGAAAGCACCCCAGCAGGGTGTGGGGCTGGCACGTCTCACATGGGGACACGCCATTGGGGTGTCACTGCCCCATCAAAGCCTGGGCACCTGTGTTTGCTATGTGCTTGTTCCACTTCCAGGACACCTCCTGAGTACACAGTGCTGCCCAGTGGAACTGCTGGACACATGCTCAACTCTACAGTTGTCACTGGAAACACACTTCTTGTACTAGAAGCAAACTGTTGTTGAGAAAGTCAAGTAATAGCAGTGTTTTCTGGGGGGGAAAGAGGGTCAGAGGTGAGTTCTGGGGATATGCTTGTCTTTTTAGAGAAAATGGGACTGCTTTGGGATGAGTATTTTCCATTTCTCATATACTGTAATTTTCACCCAAGTACTCTGTGGAAGTATTTGTGACATCCAAGAACAAATAAGCAAATTCTAATGTTTACATATATGAACATGATTCCTCATGAACGAACCAAAAAAAAAAACTCCCCAAAAAAAAAACCAAAAAAAAATTCTCTGATTTCTGATTCAGCTCCATTGAACAAATGGATTTTTAAAATAAATTTTTCTGGTTAGGACATCAGTTGTTTTGAGATTAACACATTCTCTGCATTCAGAAGTGCAACACCATTCCTCCACAAAACTACCTGATGAGACGTAGATAATTCGGGTCCTTACTCTGACAGTTTGTGTAAGGCATATTCTAAGTTCCCTGGTTTTAGGAAGCCTTGATCTAGCTGATGTTTTAACAACTCTCAGTGGCTAGACTCAGTGTTACCTGGACAGATAAATGAAAACCTTTCAAGCCTTGTACACCTACTGGAAACATGGTTCACTTTGCACCTGAAAATAATTGTGGATCCAAAATTAGTGGCTGCTGCCTATATTAGTTGTTTGCAATTGACAATACCAAGAAATCTCCTTCAAAGGCTTGGGCCCCTTTGACTGGATTCTGCAAACACATTGAATGAAAAAAATGTATTTGCTTGCTATAACTAAATAAATACAAGGTTAAGTCATTCTTACAAGATTCTAATGACACTCAAAGTGAAAGCACTTCCATTTATCACAAGTGAGATACTTCAAAAACCCTCAAAGATAAAATAGGGCTAGACTTTTATTCTCTACAGTCTATAAATGTTCAGATACTTCAGGTATGTTTTAACAGAGATGAAGAAACTGATTCAGAGAGGTAAATGAAGATGCCTGAAACAACTCAAGAAGCAGCTGGCAAAGTCAAGGAACAAATTCCCCACATTCAAGCTTTGCAGCACATTGAATATGAATAGTACTACACAACAAGAGTATTGAAAACTTCTTGGTAGCTCAGTAAGTTCAATATAACGAATATAAAATATAACGAGTCACATTTATAAATTGAGATTTGCTCATCTAAAAAGCATTAGCACTAAAAAGCATTCACAGGAAATGGAATTAAAATATTAAAACAAAGTTTTCAGCTTCACAATGTAGAAACTTAAAAGGTAAAACACAGAAATGAATGTTGGAACCCACACAGCAGAAACAGGTTACTGAAGATGCAGACCAGCAAGATCAAGATGAAGCAGAACTAAAAATGTTGTTCTTACTACCAATCAGACACAAATTTTACCTCAATCCAAACAGAAGTGTATATGAAAGGTACTGGAATCCAGAGGGAAACAAAGCAAAAAGGAAAAATAATCCACTTTTATCAAGACTTACAATATTGTAAGACTTAAAATGAGAAAAACCCAACACTGAGAGAAGGAAAAGAAAGAGAACATAAACCATGCCCAGACTAAAAATATGCCATATCTCAGGAGAAAAGCCAATCTAGGTACTACAAACAAATTCATACAGAATCATATAGATGCTCACAAATCTGTAGGCACAGATTTTAGCATTGTAATCACTGATTTGGAAATTGCAGAACTTGAGCCTCACACAGACAGGGCAGTCTTCACTTGAGGATTTCACCTTCTGTCTGGGTGATACGTGGCTCACTTACCTGCTGGAAGAGCCCAGGCCCATCAGCACCTCTGCTTTGTCTTTGCTCCAGCTGTGCACTTTGCACGAGTCTGGCCATCTAGTCCAGATGTTCATGCAGCAGATGCTTTTCCACACATCACAGGCCTGGCTGAGGCCACAGCACAGTAAGCTCAGTGCAGGAGAAATCCCCTTTGCCAGGATCTGTGTAATGCCAGCAGTTACATTTGCTCTTTGCCACAAACCTCTGAAATGTCTAAAAGTAATTTTTATGAGGACATAGAAAACTAAATGTGTTCAGAAGAGAATATTTTCCCTTCTATAGGCATCTGCAGTCACCATGTACAACAAGGGACTGAAAGGCCCTGGATGCACTGACTCATTTGATGCATGTCTTGTTAACAGCTCTTACCTCCAATTACTGTTGCTTGGAAGGATGGGAGAACTGGCATGTAGAACACCCTGGTAGTTACATTTATTATACTGCTTTCTTTTGCCATACTCCAGCTTGCTTTCTTCCCTCATGTCAGAGTTTTTTCTATGGCCTCATAAATTATTTTCTTACTTTGCTCTGCAGATCTCCCACGGGCACTAAGTAGGTGGATTGGTACCTATGAATTAGTCTTGGCAGTGCTCTTTTGCCTTCCCAGATCTGGTAGAGGCACAACGACTTTTACAATTCGCTTGTTGAGTAGGATGTAAGGAACGATGACTAAACTATGTAGATGGAGTGCTGAACAATTTTTTGACAGTTTTCTCATTTACTGACAATATCTAACATCAGAATATCTCCCAGACTGTACTGAGGTTAGCCTCACGACACTACTGCAAAGCAGGGAAGCATGTTATTTCCATTTTATTCATAAGGACTGAAGCTTGAAGATGCCGAGAGACTTACAAACTCAATTACAGAAAAAGAGATTAATTCTGACACCTCGTCCACCGCAATAAGTACTGAGACCTACAGTTCCCTACTCTATCCCAATTACACAAATCTGAAGTTAAATAGTCTCCCATCTGCATCTACTTGCCACCCACTTACTTCAGATTATCCCATCCAAGTCTATTTTACATGACATCTCCCAAAACATTGGAGTTTCAATGTTGTGATATTTAACACGCATGTGGTTTTGCTGATTTGATTTTTTCTCTTTGGCACTTCAGTTCAAGACTAGAAGGAAACCACAACCGCTGTTTTGTGAAGGGATGTTATATATGAGTCAAAGTAATTGGATGCATTTTAAGAGTCTGATAAATTAAAATACATGCATACAGACAAATAGTAGAGCACTACAATTCTCTTCCAAAATAAAGAGATTATTATGGGGTTTCTTTTCCCGCTCCTTGTCTGTTACTTAACTGGGTACATTAGAGCTCACATAATAATAATAATATTATGACTTGATAAATACATATAATATATTTTATGGCTTGAAATACCTATAGCTTAGGCATTTAATTTCTTCTAAAAATATTTAGATACTGACCCAATTAGATTTTGATACAAAGATACTTCTTGCTTACTGGAAATCTGGTAGCAAAAAGACTCTACATTTTGAATAGGCTCATAAATATATATTGAATTTAATTTTTTAATACACAAAATCCATTTTCCTATTGTTTAGTTGTTTTGCTGATTGCTTGAGAGAAATATTTTCTCTAAATATTTTTGTTTTGTACAACTAATTAGTCCATAAATCAGTACGTTGTAATATGGCAGAGATTACCCTCAAGCCAATAGAGAACAACTGATTGAATGTACTTACTTTCTTTGTAATTCAGCTGTCTCCAATGTCTCTGTATTTTCTTCTGCTGCTTTCAGACATTGTCTTGCCACTCTTTTCTCTCTTCTTTTTCTTCAAATGTACATTATTTAGCCAATAAGCATTATTGCATTGTAAGCATTTGTATTAAACACCAGATTTTTCCTGTGTTTTGAACCAAGCACAGTGGGCTGACAAAGTACATAAATAAATAACTAGATAATCACAGAGTAATCAATTTGATTCTGTAGTAGGAATTTTAACATGCTTTCCAATCTCACATTACTGGGGCCATTTACTGATAATAAAATTGTACCAACTCTTAAGCCAAAAAATGTCTCTAAAACAGGTGAGATGAAAACTTCAAATGTAAAATTCCCGTAACAGAAGTCAAAGACTGAATTGGAAGTCAGGTCAGGATGGTAACCATATTTAAAAAGTGAAGTGTAAGCACATGCTGAACTTGGAGCATGTACTTTAATAACACCAAAGTCTTCTTTAGAGTATTTTTTTATTTCCTAGTCTATAATGCCAACTTTATTTTCCTCAAGTGGCTTACGATGGCTAAGAACAGGCAGAATCACTCTGAGACAGTATCACCTGTGAGCTGTATGCTCTTTGTCATCCAGCCTGCTCCAGCTTTAAAAACACAAAAACCAGAGAGGCAGACAAACAGGGACAGGCATGGCTTTGTTGTTACTTCTGGGGACTTCAGTTCTGAGTGGCAATTCTTGTCTGGCAATTAGTCAGCAGCCTTGCTACAGCTGCTAATGGAGATGTACATGCTGATAACAAAAGCTATCAGTGGATTTTTCCTCAGCTGTCAATCTTAGCACAAGAAGCCAAGGTGAAGTGAAATGAAGATGAACTAACCCTGCATATCTCAAAACCAGGCCTCAGAGAAGGAGGAAATACACTTACAAAACACTCTGAAAAAACACAGAACTTCAGAGTAAATGGTGCATCTATTCTGTGAACAATTAGGTTTCATTCTTCAAGGAGAGACCAGTTTGCATTTGTTAACAACCTGTTCCAGAATCCATTAAATGCAAAGGAAAACCTCACCTTGATTTCAACAAAACAGAATCAGGTTTTAAATTAGATTGAAAAACAATTTCAGGAAAAGAAAAAGTAATCCCTTAGGCATTATCTCTCTGATCCTACTATAATCTGTAGCATTTGTACAGTTCCATGTACTATTTATTGTGCATTATTCTGTTGCAGCACTTAAATTATTCTCATTTGAATGTTTCCACAGACCCAGCAGTTCTGGTGACAAATGTCTTAATTTGAGATGCTGGTCTGTATGGCAGGCACCATTTCTATCCAACAGCAAAAGGAACTCCCTAGCTGAAGCTGTTTTCACCAACAATTTGTTTGCCAGCAGCATGTTTTCCTGTTTAATCCATGTTAACATTTTGTTCACAGTTACCCTAGCTGGCATGTATTCTATCTGATAAACATCTCCTCTTCTCCCTCACAGAAACATTATTTATTTATGACATTATTGTTACAGACAACTAAACAGCCAAGAGGGAAACACATTTGCTTTTCTACAAATACCTGCATATGCTGTTAAAACAGCATAATTTTTCTTATAGAAACATTTAAAATTTGGTAAAAGGCTTCCTAGGATGTCTTTGGTATCCACTGAGAACAAGGAACAGAGATAGACACAAGCAGCAGTAAAAAATCAGCAAGGGTTCAGGAGAACACGAGGAAAATAATGACATTTTAGGTTGTTAGGCTGATGTATGAAACCACCTCCTTTCCAGCCCAATCTGTCATGACTCCACAACTAAGTGAACTAAATGGACTTGAGATAAAATTATTCAAATCAAGAGTCTCAAATCCATTAATGTTCTCTGTATCTTTGCCAGCATAGGAGCTGGGCTGGCTGCTGTATTATTAAGAACCCAGCACCCAGACACACACAGCGTGAGCCAGCACCAAATTATCTCTGTCAGAGGTCACAGTGTCCCCCAGGCTCCTTCATGACTGACACTAAGTTAAGAAGGAATAGTATAAATCAAAATTAACAAGAGCCTGAGAAGCAAATAACCTTAAATTCCCTATCACTTCACCAGTTAGCACCACATGTAAATCCTCAGTGACAAAAACACTATTCATTTACAAAAGGACTCAAAAACCTACATCTGTTTTACAAATTCCACCAGAAGTTGTAATGAGTCAGCAGTTTGAGTCTGTACTTTTACCAGTATAGGAAGATTCTAGTGTGTCCACTTGTAGTTTTCCCACCTTCTTTCTGTGTTATCTATGTCTAAAAGTGGAAGCTTCTTTACCACATAGATGTCTTCTAACTCTGCAACACAGTTCAAGACATAACACATATCCTCAATTACTTTTAACTGACGTATCCTTGGATCCTGTCACACTGGGCTAAAAATTTTTCACAGACAGAAGGGCTACCCTCTGTACAGGCTCAGGTCAAAGGAGCAAAACAACAAAACCTGGGAAAAATGGAGTGCATAGATTTAGACAAGAACTTAGACAAGAAGACAGACTTAGACAAGAAGAACAGAGGCAGTCTTTAAAGATGGACTCAACTGTAGGTGCATTATTTAAGTAATTCACCAAAGTAAAAAATTTTCAGTTTAGGCCTGGAATTTTTTGCTGCACACCAGTGCTCCCAAGAGCAGGTCAGGTTCTGGTTAGTGAGCCTTGCCTGCTGAATGTCTTGCAAAAGAGCAGGTCTTCCAAAACTTAAAAGAACTCACCCACAAACAAACAGCAACTTGTCCTCCCCTGCACAATCTAGAAAAGCGTCTTGCTTCTAACACACCTTAGAACTTTATAAACCTCTTTCAACAGTGCTGAGCAAGTGGAGGTAGTACTTATAAAGCCTTCTTAGAATCATGTGTTGGTTGCATTTTCAGATTCATTATTCACATAGCTCCACTCCCGGCTGAAGACAGTGGGGCACTGACTCAAAGGAATAGCGGCCAAACTCCAAATCCTTGTACCCAGTGAGAGAATCGGGCACTGTGCACTTTATTCCTAATCATGTCTCAGCACAAAACAGGAAGGGCTGAGAGTTTTAAATAATTCTATGTAAAGTCTTTGGGCTTTAGAAAGAACTGATCATCTGGCTTCTTTAGCAGCCTTTAAAAATCCAAGATTTCCATTGTTACCCTCATCATCATTTTCACTCGAACACACAGACACGGAGATAGACAGGTAGAACACTAAGCCCACCACTGCTCCTCAGCCTGACATCTCGTGGCTGTGAGGGACATAACACTGCTGAACCAAACACCCAAATACCCTTGCACAGGAGCAGAATAATGCCTGTATCATTTAAGCAAATACAAAACAGCTCTTGAGCAATGCAAGACGATTATTGCATTTACTTAGATGTGATGTGGTGTCAGCATCATGTTCTGGTACGACAAACTGGCACAGATTGTAAAGGTAAACCACAGTTAAAAATAATGCAGAGCTTTGGTTGACTGGACTACAGCAGATGATATTTTGCTCAAAACTGTAAACCTATTGAATCTGAAATAAGAATTTCTGGAATATCTGCAGTTATTCTTTTGATACTATTAAATATTAGTTCAATTTTTGCCACAGGAATGAAATCACTCCTGCTGCAAGAACAGAATTTGAGTGCAGCAGACTGCACAAGGAAAATTAATGTCTTCTCAGCCAGGAAGAGAAATGAGGAAACAAAATGTGGGTTTGCCTATATAAATAGGCATAGCATGGATACCTGCCTAGCAGGGGAGAGAGGCGAAAAGCCCATGCTATGAAGAGTAACTGCTTTTTCTTTTCCTAAAAAAGTTACGCTTTTGATTCATTTTCAAGCGAAACAACTCAAAACTCAGGGGAAGAAAAAGACTCTTCCTTTCAGCAGGATTTGCTGCACTATCTGAAGAGGTTTGACACTCACCTCCTGTTCTCCTTTTCTGGCACAGAGAACAAAAATCAAGCAATAACACAGAGAAAGTAATTTCTGCAGTTTGATTAGTTTCCACACCAGATGTTCCCACATATATTCACATCTCCCCAACTCCCCTTCTCCAGCCAAGAGTGTGTGCAGCTGCTACTTACCAAAGCTATTTAACAGAGTTATTAGCAGGGGGTTTACATTATAGATCCCACCACTAGTCTCTAGGGGTCTGCTTCTGTTCCTATTGAAGTTAAGGCATCATTGCACTCATTATCTTCAGAGAGCCAGAGAACATTGCTGGAATTTTTTTTTCTACTCTGTTACAAACCTGCACTTTCACCTCTTCCAGCCTATGATTTTTGTTCCATTTTCTTGCTGGTACTGTAAGGCTGTGCAGCTGTTCACTGGCCAGCTCAGGGTTTTCATTCTTTGTGAAACAGATTCCAATAGCAAACAATTTTAAGAAGCATCACAACAGGTAAGAACTGTTGCTTGTTTGTTAATTAAGCTTTAATGACTGTAGATTTCAAGAAATGGGAAGTACAAATTTGCATCTCATTCATGTACCACTGACTGAATAAACCTCAAAGGTGGCCATGGGCATTCCCAGATGATGACAACATTCATGGGCTCAGGAAAATTCCACCAGGGCAAGGAGTGGTTGGAAAGCCAGCCCCTCAACTCTCAAATGGGCACATTACAATAAATTACAATTTCTGCTCATTTGGGGGAAAAAAATGTTCTTACTTAATACTGACAAGAAAACTGCCACAGCCTTTGAGCTCTGGGATTTGTTCTAATTGCTCTGGTTGTGAGTGAGAAGCTTCCTGTAACATGCAAAAAAAGAGAAATATTTACTACTCCTTCATATCTTATTAAGAAGGCAATTATACATGTTTGCATATCTAGGAACTCAGCATCTGTATAAATTCTGCAGCCAGTTTGTCTTCACAACATATGTGCCTTGTTGCAGAAGACATGTGGAATTTTTTCATTTATGCCTTTTTGATGCAAACTAAAGGTGATCTGAGGTGGATATATGCTGGTGGAATCATTGCAGTAACAGCTGGGAAGAAATCATCCTGTATACCCACAGAACTGTCCATGGGGATTTTTGGCCACTGGGTTCTCAGAGAATGCATCTGAGGACCAGTATTTCCCTGGGAATGATCATGTGGAAAACAACATTGAAAATCATCCATTGTTTGCCTTCTCCTGGCTAAATAGGCAAAGGAGAGTAAAACAGCACAGAATTAGAGAAAAATTACATGGCTAACAATGTCTCTAAACTAATCACTGAGAGCAGAATTAGCAAACACAGGCATCCATATTTAGCATGTGAAATCTTGTTTTCCTGAGCTTTCACGGGTTCTGCCATTAACTACAATGTAGCCACAACTTTATCCAGAAAAATGTATCAGCTCAAACTGTGTCAGAAAACGGACAGAGGTAAGATGTGAGGAACACTGCATACTTCAATCTTAAATAAAAAATCTTTGTGGTGAGAATTTTTTTCGTCATTGGAAAATAAAATCACTCTGCATCATACCATCCCAGTAGCTTCTTCCCTTCCCTTCATGTACAGCTGACTATAACTCCCACTCTTCCTGTTATAAGAGAGAAAACACCAGGGCCTCTTGCAGCTGCATCAGCAGAACTGTATTTTAAAGCTCCAAAGATGCAGAAATCACATGGAATTCCTGAATGCATCTAAAATCTGTCCCTCAAGTCCAGTGGCAATAAAATAAAAAAAAGGATGTTTTATCATGTTCCAAATCTCTCGAGAGGAAACAAGTGAAAGCAAGCATAACCTGAGTAGGAAGGATAGCAGGATCTAGAAAAGCAAAAGATATCTTGCACAAACTGAAATGGTGCAAGAAAATATCATTTGGTCCCTGCCTCCCAGTAATCAGAAAGCTTTGTCATCACAAATGCTTAGGGAGACTACATGGCAACAAAGTGCTTCCCCTTCCACCCCCTTCAGCAAGCTCATTTCAGTGAGTTATAAAACACAAACATAAAAAGACTTCAATGAAACTAGGAGAGAGCAGATGTTAATTACAGCAAAATGGTCTCAAAGCCAAACTGAAATTTGGTTTGGTTTTGCACAATTAGTTGGGCAGCATTCCCAAACAGTGCAAACTGCAGGGCATGCAAACCCTGACCACTTGAGGAAGATATATGTAGAACCTGCCCATCCTATGTAACTGAACATCACCTCTGTAGTTATTGCCAATTGCCCTTAAGCTAATGCATCATATGTCTTTTTGACAAGAGTAATGGCTGGGTTCTGACAATGAATAATTGCCATTTCAATTGAAAATGTTAAAATATAACTGAAATCAAACATGAAATTATCAGTGAAAAATGTAGGAGAGATGATGGAAGTATATAACTTCACTGCAATTATCAGTAGCTTGATTGGCATTGCCTTAGTTCTAATAAGGATTCAGTACAGGAAAAGTCACAAAAGCAAATGGAAATGGTAGTTACAGCACTCAGAGACTCAGTGACTAAGAGCTTCACTGCTAACCAGAGAACAGCCAAGCTCCTAGACTGTTTCCATTCTCACCAAATCTAGTGCTTAATGGCCTAATTCCTCAGCTTTAAACTGTCAAACTATTGAAAAGGCTGAAGCTCTACACACTGTACCAAAATGAGCAATAAGGCCACGTCCCTCAGGGTCAGCTGCCGGGCTCCCCCAGCACACCATTTCTGGGAAGCAAAGAAGAGGGCTGAACAGTAAGTGCTGCAAATCTCTCCCTACAAACCTCAGACTTATGCAGTATGCCATTGTCTCACTTTCAGTAATTGAAATTAAGCTCTCTAAATATTCCAATCAATTACATTTTGATTTACTGCCTTCCATGGCATTTTCCTCTTCCATTTATTGGTGCACTTGACTTGTATTTCTTACAGGGACATTGCGTGATAGAATTATATGTCATTCTTTTAAAATGTCTTTTTCCTTCTAGTACAAGTTTTAAGCTGTACCCTGCAGAGTGCCCCTGAACTGATCTATCCTCTCCCCAGTCCTAGCAGCAATCTCCAGGCAGCAGTTTTTCCACCACATCTATGATTAGAATACTGATCAAAAGCTTCCCCTGAACCCTGTCTCTAAAGGACTGCACTAAGCATACCAAAATAATGGAATTAAACGTCTTCCAGCACGCATTTGTGAGAGTAGTGTCTGATTTCCTACATTCAAATGCACCAGTTGTCATCCTTGTCTCCCCTTGAGGAAAAATGGATCCAAATAATGAGTGGACTTTCCCTGCCTATCTGCAGTACACAGTAATCCAGACTTTGGGATTGCTTTCCCTACACCAGCCACTAATCATTGCCAAACAAGTGAGAAGAGCCTTGTGCCAGCTCTAGGGCAAATGGATGATGGAAGTATCATCAGAGCTGCTCTTCAAAACCCACTGACTTAAGCATCACCTTACTGATCAACTGTTATCTGTTCTGCAATGGTTGGAAACTTAGGTGTTTTCTAAAAATGAATTTAAAATATCCCTTTGTATTCTACCCAGCCTCCAAAATACTCCAGCATTCAGACCCAGTGCTTCATCATTCATACTCACAGAGATCGTTCTTCTTGCACACACACAGCCCTTACCCACCTCTCACAAGTACAATGCTTTTCTTCAGCAACTGAATTCTCAAAATCTCTAAATTAATCTATTTCCAACACTGTTATGCATGCTGAGACTTTAAAAGAGAAAAAGCCTTTGGGATAATAATCTCTTCGCTACAAATATCTATTCTTCCCATGTATAAACACTGCAGAATGTATTCTTTAGTCTGATGTTACTTGTTCTTAGAGTACCAGAAACTAATTAGAAAACTATGCCTATACTGTACCAACAATTCATAAGGCCAAAGAAAGTGATGGGGTGGAAATGTTTTGAAAATTTAATTAAACTTAGGAGAATCAATAAAACCATTTGTTTTGTTCTAGCACCTGTTTTTAGGCAATAATACCTTCATGCTGCTGCCTGTTTGGTTATATCAGAAATTACATTATCTGCTCAGCTGCAAAAAGACTATTGATCTGTATGTAATAGCAGGGAGAAGTACTGCCTGTTGACAAGGGATTCCTAGTTACTGTGAACACTGTCTGTAAACAGGCAGGGACTCCAGTGTAACACCACATGCCTCAGAGGAAGCAAGCTAAACACGGCAGCAGCTCACACAGCAAGCACTGAGCCACGTTCTTTGTCAGGTAAGAAACTTTACAAGTCTGACAGTATAAACACAAAAGATGTCAAGCTTTTCAACAGCTCCTAAGAGGAAGATGAGGGAAATGGAAATAAGAGGAAAATAAAATAAATTTGATAAACATGATCACTTACCATTACAGGAACTTTTTTTCTATGTTATCCTTTCTGTATACCTACTAGAAATTCTTAGGTACATGAAGAATTCTAAAAAACCAGGAAAACACTTATCTAACTACTAGCCAGTGAGTACTCACTTGCCCAAGGCACTCCAGGGAGAAACACTCACTGGTAAAAGGTTTTCTGCACTGAAAGAATAAGAGTCTGTCCTTGACCATTTCTGACCATACTAGAGAGCAAGGAAACAGTCAGCAGAAGTTGAATCTTAGTCACAACCATTACTCTGGAGAGTTCACAACTTTCTCTCCATGGGATTTAAAACAGAAAATCTCAGAATCCTTGTTGACCATTGTCTGCAATACCCATCAATTTCAACTTCCCAGCAATATTTAGTGTGTTTAAAGCGGATACAGCCTTGTCTGATGCTCCCCTAACAGCAGTATCAGGTCTCCCTGGCTCTCTTCAAGTCAGCAAATTGCCTGGGCACCTATAGACTGCAATAGTCCAGTTTCTGCCTTTTGCTCACCTAGTTAGTGCATTACATTTCTACAAACAGGCCTAACAACTCTTTAGGACTGGTAACTGCAGGTTTATCATTTTAGTATGTTTGGACTGAGGTGCAAGCTTAATTGAAAACTTCTGACTTTGTTACACATAGGACAGTTGTTGACCATCATTTATATTATGAAAGAGTGTAGATGGAGTGTTGCTTTTTTTAGTTAGTAATACTAACATGCTTAATAAGAATGTTGTTCATTTCTCAGTCTTAATAATTCAAGAACAGAGAAACAAACATCTTTTCAACTAACAGGTCTCTCTTGCCCTTTGGGTAAACTTTAACTGAATCCAACAAATGTGAAAATACTTGGATTTCTTCTGCATTGACTGTTGGAATCAGAAACCCAAAACAAATAACAACAAACAGGGAGGAAGCAATCCCCATTAATGCATCTCAAACTTTTTTCAGCAGATTCTTCAGCCTAGAGAGTTTTGTAGAAAAGCATCAGGTATCCAGCATACAAAAAGTTGTTCTCAGAGCATTTCCTTTGATAGGCAACTAGAACCAGGTAAAAGCAGTAGATCTTGAATTTTGGCCTGCTTTACTTCTGACCCTGTAGGATTACTGTAGGTTTCAGGCTCAGAGTTAGGAATGCTTACCTCCCACTGCAGTACATGAGGTTGCAGTCTGTGCAACTCTGGGCCTCTGTCTTTAACCTCAGCTTTCATGCATGTGATACAGGGATGCTGATGTTCCCCTCTATGCACTGGGGTTCAGTTTGCTTGAGATGCAGCTGGAATATAATTTTTCTGAACAATTATTTTATGTGATTGCCAAAGAACTATGACTTAACTCTAAGATATGGCCTCAGGCACTATCTGGTAAAACCCATGCAGCTGAGTAATTCTCAAGAGCACATACCCTAACTGAAACATATGGCTTCAATGTGCACCAGTCTATGTCTTCTTGAGAATGAAAGATCCACGGTTACAACAGAACTTACCAGTGCCAGTCAAGCTTGAGCTTTTTCTGAGGTTGTTTGCTATAGTCTATATCCTCCATGGTCTCTGCTTCACACATTTTTTTCACTTCAAAAGCTTAAAAGAAAATATAACATGACTCCAGCTACACTCCAGGAAGTGTAATAGTGAATTCTGATCTTGGAAATGACCACATACATTTAAATGGCATTTGAGTTTACCATTTTCCCCCCTCTTATAACAACCTACTTTTTTGCAAGATCACAATGGAT
This sequence comes from Leptocoma aspasia, assembly GCA_013399835.1. NCBI lineage: Eukaryota > Metazoa > Chordata > Aves > Passeriformes > Nectariniidae > Leptocoma > Leptocoma aspasia. The sequence goes on along the minus strand of VXAX01004318.1, from coordinate 1,251,047 downwards.
CATGTAAGTAGAAAAACTGTACAAAATATTCTGAAATAATATAAAAATTCTGTAAAGCTCCATTACTTAACAGAACGTTGTTAAAATGAGTGTTCAGTTCTCTCTTACAACAGATTTCCTCCCTGCCTCATGAGAAGCCTCAGAGTGTCCTATAAACCCTTGCATAAGAAAAAGCCACCAATGAGTAGGTGACATGGTGATTCTATTTGAGGTTCTATTCTCATCAAAGCATGCAAAATAGAACATTGGTATTTTTGAAAAGTGGAAAGTAAAATATATACTAGAAATGCTAATTTTCAAAACCCAGAGCAATTGCTGATTATACTGTTTTGCCATTGAATTTCCTACTACAATAGAGTTTCTTTTATTTATATATATGCCCCGTGCTTGTTACTGTGCCGGGAGGTGTTCTGAAAGCTCCTCTATTACGTATACTGCAACAAGTTGAAGTTAATGCTCTACTACGCATTTTTCACATTGACTATGTGGGGAAATAAAAGTTACATGTTTCTTGCACTGGGAAGTATAATAAGAAACCATTGCCCAAGGCAAGGTACTCTCTGTGAGAACTTAACACGTGCTGGAAAAAGGCCTCTTGGTACTGCTTCCTAAAACAGGGATGAGGAATTGACTGAAATGTTCTTTTGTTGGTGTGATTAGACAAGAGGGGGAGGAACAAAGGATACAAAAGAGCATAAGGAACCACAGAAACCCTACACAGGCAGAGAAGAAAGTCACAAATGAGAACAAATGACAAAGGATTTGCCAGAAACAGCAATCCCTGGAAAGAAAACTGACTGTTCATCTGGAAAATGGAAAAATCTGTATGTTCTTTGTATGTATACCAGCTGTACCAATGAAATACTTGATTTTTCCCACCAATTCCTTCTTCTAGAAGCAGCAAGATTCTCAACACTGACTAAAGAATATTCTGTGTGCAGAGTTGAATGCATTATGTCACATCCTCACATCACACACATATAGCTGTAACTTCAGTGTCTAGATAACACAGGTTTTACAATTTACTAAAATATTAATGTATCAGTAGAGCAAATCCTGATATTTTGCCTACTCTTTGAAGGTAAGGTAGAGCCACACAAAGACCCATTAATATCAGCTCCACAATAAGCAGCCATGCCACACCCAGGTTGAAGTGCAGTGAAATATGTACATGCTCCAAACACCAGCCACATCAACAGGTTCTTGATTTTGAATCCAGATTCATTTTGTGAGTGAAGACAGGCCAAACTCCAATGACAGGAAAGAACAAAGTGTCATCTCATATGCCACTTGTTTTCCAAGCACATCCTGTTAGGCCACAGGTTAATCATTGTCACTTCATGCACCCACATATCACACGGTTCATTAATTATTACTTAATGTCACTACACTACTAGATTGTTTGATGAATTCTATTAGTAATTAGAACTGTTCATGAAGTGACATTCAAATAAAACTTCTCTTCATGGTGCATTCATTATGAAGAGCCAGAAAGAGAAAATAGCTAGGTTTTATTGGATGCATTTCATTTAGACTACAGCATGTTGATTTATTTTACTGTTACCTACAAAATACTCATGACAATCCGAAAACTGAGACTAAATTCAGTTGCATGTAAGACAAGTCACTGCATCTCCTTATACACATTTAGAATGGAGAAAAAGGATGCCACGCCAAGAGCTAACACTGTTATTTATCTAGAAAAGGTCAAACAAGAGAAGGGTGCTTTCAGACACCAAGTAGAATTAATCTTAGCACTAGTATTCAACCACTTGAATTCAAAAAACAGTACAGTCAAGCTGATGGCTTGTTTGCTACTCTGTGTTTTATGGACAAATTTTAATATTTCAGCACTTTTGCAAATTCTGTCTGACAACTAAATGAACTTTGTTTTATAAAAATGCAGTCTCTGATGACCTGAGGGAAGAATGCTTGAAGCAAAGTCATTTCTTTCTCACATCTGCCATTTTACTTAAGTTCAGAACCAAGTAGAAAGACATGGTACCTGAGCTGCCTTTCTTGTTAACTTTCCCTGAAATCAATACATATTTAAGAAAAGTTTTGATTTTGACAAACCTACATATGTTGCAGCAATGGTACATTCTATCAAAAATAAACTTGTGAACTGCAATAATGCTCTTTAGCTCATGCCTCCCACTGTGAAGCAAGTCTTAAAGACTGTGGTTTTACAACATTTTTACACTATGAGCTAAATATGAGCCAATTGCATCTCCTGAAGAAACTGTTTTAATCCATAAACATTCAAACTCTGCATACTTAGCAGCCTGCTAGCTATGGATGTTCACCTTATTACCTTTTGTTTACATTTTCCTCTACACATTGGTATAACATTGTATGAGATTTTGGTAGACACCAGGAGCTGACTGAAGCCCTGCACAGCTGAAAGGAAGTTACAGGAAGGTAGTATAGTAGGAACTCCAAAGAACACATGATGTGGATCTCAGGCATCTCTAACTCCACATAAACTATCCCTGACAGACATTTAGCTAACCACATCTGAAACACCTCCAGGGATGGAGATACCACAACTTGCCCAGATAATTTTGTGTCTATGTAGCTTGTTATTCTGAAAACTTTCCTAAAAACTGAGTCCCCTTTCTTCAGTTCAAGGCTGTTCTTTCTGTTCCTGTTTACACTGACTAGGACTGAACTAAGAGTTCAGTCTCTTAAGTTACGTAAAACCTTTTAGTTATTTGGATGCTATTGCCACACCTCCCTTAGCCTGTTCTACACTTCTATTCAGACAATTCCAGTTTCTTCACATTGGTTAAGTCTCTTCAGGAATATTTTCAATGAGACTGTATTCCTATACAGACCTTAGTGGCCAAAGCTGGACAAAGCACTTAAGCTGGAGCCTTACCAGAAATTAACTAAATTATGAATTCCCATTTTATAGATGATGTTCCCATTACTAGGCATCAAGACAGTATTTACCTTCTTCACATTAAAATCCTGTCAACTTCTTCTGTTCTGTCCATGGTTCACTTTTACTCTTTTCAGCAGTACTGCTGCTTAGCCACAAGTTGCCCAGTCTTAACTGGTACCGACAATTTTTCAAACCTGTCAATAAAACTTCATGGATATTTAATTGCATACTCTTTCCTAAACTACCAGTTTATCAGTACCTGGGTGATCCAATCCTGCAGCCCACTCACAGCCCATGCTTGCTTATCACCTCAAAATATTTTAAATTTATTCTAGACACAACCAGGAAGTAGTATTTGTCAACAATTTTTTGGGGGGAAGGGTACCTTTGAAAAGGACATCCCTGAGCATGGTATCTTAACTCCCTAGAGACACACTGAGAGCATCTGCGATTTGAGAGGGAAGGATGTGCAGGCTGGGAACCATTGCTTTTGGAAACTTGCTTTTTCTAAAGCTGTGTGGCTCTTCAGTGTAGCACATAAAAGAAAAAATATGATCAAATATTTTCTGTAGCAATCTTTTGTATACCTGTAGATGGATATTAAAAAATGTTTACTAGCATGTCCCAGAAGATATAAAAAGGATTTTGTGCATCTGGTCTTACTGTATAAATTTAAGGAGTTCTGGTAACAGGAAGACTAAACCTGCATTCCCATATTCAGGATAATTTACAAAAAAAGGTATGTTCCCCTAAAGTATGAATCAAAATTGCAAAGACTGAGAAGCTGAATCTAGACTTTGTTTAGATTTCTACAATTTGATTTTCCATATCCTACCATACTGATTTGGAGATCAGCCAAAGGGCCTCTTAATTATCTAATTCCATCTTTACCCGATGCAATGCACATGCTTACAATTAAAACACGACTGGAAAAACCATAAATCCCTCTTTTCAAAATCAAATATCAAACTGCTGTTGCATCCTCTACTTGGAATTGTTCTTGGGAACAGAGTAGCTGATTCAAAAACTAACCGAAGTCTCATTCTGCCCTTTCCTGAACAATAAAAATTAATGCTACAAAAACAAAAATCAGGCATGACTGATTTTACGATCTGCCTGTATTTTTCTTCTCCCCACACAAATGGTGTAAATACTTGTGGGACTTGTACCACACCTCAGTTGAACTTTGTAACAGGGAAGGGAGAACAGGTAGAAAAGATCTTTGTACATACCCAGGTAACTGAGTAGGGTGGGGGTCTCCTGGCACATTCCACATTATTAACAGCTACAGGCCATAAGGACATTAATTGTAGAACTACCAGAGAAAAGGTTTCTTCAGTTATACATATTTCCATTAGCCTTATGCACAAGTAAGAATAATCCCAGAAATAATATTGCATCTCCTTGAGGAGACCTTTCAATTGCTTTGGGAAAAAAGACAACTAATTGAAAACAGATTTAGAGAGTTTTCTGGTAAGACTGGGACCAAGTGCAAGAGTCCTTGATTAGGACCACATTAGCAAATGCTTTCCCACACGGTGACATAAGAGAATTTCTGTTTGCAACCCAATGCTATCAAGACACATATAATATTTTGGGCAATCATTTAGAAAACCACCACATACCAGGTTGTTTCTAACACATATGGTGTGGTATCAACTTCTTACTTCTTGTTTTCCAGTCTTCTCTATTTCTGTTCTTCCCAAAGCCACATATTACACTATCAATATAAAAAAGCCAGTTCTGAAAGAAGCAAACCAGCCTGCTGCCTCTTGGTAAATGGCCACCTCTGAACCTGCCAATTTTTGTACCTGTAAAGTTCACTTAAGGCCAGATTGGAACATTTTATAATGAACTCACATATTTTCCAAAAAGCAGATTTATCAGGTAGAAAATTGGAACCCAGAAAAAATCACCAATAACTTAAATATTCCAGGAGGCTTATTAAATAAAATCTAACTTCACAGTCATGTAAGCAGCAGAGATCCTCATAATGAATGGGCAGAATACACTACAGCAGATCAGGAATTATAAAACTAAATTAGAAACCCAAATTTCATTTGCTATAAAAACAAACGGCTCTTTGTTCTTCAAAAGGAAGTTGCTAAGATAATGCAGTGAATCACCCTTCTGCAGTCAATTTCTGAAGCTTAATCCTTTCTATATTTCTTTTTGCTAATTATATATGCATCATACATTTCAGCATTTTTTGAAAAAGTGGATACGATTAACATCTCATCTCACAGCTTTAGGAAGCTTAATTACCCAAAACTACCCTTCCTCCACAGAGTGGACATGGAGGAAAGAGCTGAAATTCCCCAGCATGTCTCTCAGCCTGCCTCCTGCTTCTTGTAGCAGCTTGGGGCAGGACTGAGCATTGCACACACACACAGAGCACCCCTGCCTGGCAGCTCCCTGCCTGCCTGTACTGGGGCTGACTGCCAGCAGCCCAGCTCTCACAGCCTCGTGGTTTACACCTGCACTGCTGACAACACTCTCAGCTTTAGAGGTTAGCTCTTGGTGGACCCACACTCAGGGTTTAGCTCTTGGTGGACCCACACTCAGGGTTTAGCTCTTGGTGGACAGCGTTGCACTGCAGCAAGGCTTCCTCTATCTCTGTGCCATGACCCCAGTGAACAGAGGTTTGGAGGACACAAAGAAGTAAATGAGCCAAACTAACCAAAGAAATACTCTGTCATATAATACCGTGCTCAGCAATAAAATGGAGAGGAGGGAGTGCTTCCTCTGTCACTCAAATGAAATAAGAAGAGAACAACTTGAATGTCAGACTAAATATTAATGTAAGGCTCTCGGCAGCCCAGTTTCCAGCAGGGAGACAAGAATTAATAGAAACAAATATTTTTGAACTGAACATTAAAGCCAACAGAACAAAACCTGGGTCTGAGGCTGGGTATTTTGTATAAAAAAACACCACCTCTTTCTAGATGTACCTCTGTCTCACCTTTATAAATGGCTAAAACCTCGAGAATTGTCCTTTTCTTCTTCTTCACAGAGCTTGCCTGTGAGGCAAAGGAAAAAGGAATCCTGGTTGGCATAATTTTCCTTGTTAAGATAGATTTTTTCAAGCTGAGATTTTCAAGCTTCCAAGCCTTACAATGGAAAAAACTATTGAGAAGGCAGCCACAAGTGGTTCTCATGCCCTAATTACAGCGCTTTCTCAATTTCTCACCCACCAGAGGACACATCTCTTCTCACATACAAGGGGAAGGAGAGAATGTCTGTGACCGAGTGTGATACTGTTAACAAGAGCATTTAATTGGGACACATTTTTGCATCCCACATTAGGTGTGACTCTCCGTTATGTGATATGTTCATGGGTGACAGGAAGATTATGCCTTACATCTGCAGAGATGTGTAAATGCCTCATTAGGTTTAATAATTATCTGTTAGAAGGGCAGTTCCGCAAGAAAATCTCTCTTGCTGCAAAATGAAAGGGACACAAAAAAACCAACACTGCAACTGAATCATCACTGTCCTTGCTGAATTAATTCACCTGTCCAAAAATATTTTTATAAACACATTAATAATGAATGTTACATTGTAAAAAATACATGAATGGGCTACATCACAAAAAGGTTATCAAGTAGCCCATGAAATCAGACACAGACTGCATTCAGACTTGAGCTCAATTCAGCCTGAATTTATATGTTAATTCACATACGAGAGAGGAAGAGAAAAAAGAAGGTGGAAAAGATGTTGCTGCGAAAAGTTACACATTAAACCTTTTAAGCACAACTTCTTTTCAAACAAACAAGCTACAAGTATCAAAAATCAATAGTATATGACTGATCTTCTATAGCTAAAAATAAATTAATAAATTTAAAAAAACATACCACACAAAACAAAACAGCCTCAGCACTTTCCTGAATGTGGCACAAGACATATTATCCTGTCAATAAAAAGTTCTCAAGGAAAGCTATACTATCCCTCTTACATTGACAGCTGAGTTTTACAGCTAAATAAGGATTATATAAATCTTGGAGACCAAAACAAACCATTATCAACTTCTCACAATGAGAAGGTGGTGAGACAAATGAAGCACAACCTTCACAATAGCAAACTACACATTCTGACACATCATTAAACAAAAAAAATTAACCAGTTTATTATATTTAACATATTTACAACATAGTACAAATTAAAGTACTGTAACTCCATTATTGCATGACAAAAAACAACTCCATACAGGCAAAAGCAGCACATGAAAGAGATGCTCCAGAATAAGTCTTTGGTACTCAAAATATAGTTTAAGATGCAGCATTAACTCAACCAATACAGGGCATTAAACACAGACAATGATATGTAGGTTTACGCCACAAAAGTAACGTTTACCTATGGCTTTCATTCTTCTCAAAGAACGACTACTGGACTCAGGAATTGCTTAAAAGCTTTACAACATTTTTAGGATGGAGAGAATACTCAAAATTATTCTAAAGCCAAGCTGTTGAAAATTACTGATATATTTTTCAACTCATACTGAATTTAACTGCCGCTTCTCAGAACTATAAGACAGTAAAGCACTAAACACTTCACAGACCTAGAGCCTATTCCTCTACCCCTTAAGCAGGCAAAACTGGGAAAGAATCATCTTTGTCTACTTAAGGAATATAGGATGAAGCTCACAATAGACAATCAAACTGCATGGCAAAACATGATCAAAGACTGCATACTCTAGCCTACACTGCTGTACACATCATTTACAAAATTTTTATGCATCATCTACATATTTACAAAACGCTCTCGATTACTCCATCAAGTAATGTACTCAACACAATCACAGTTTACATAATTTTGAGGTAAATCCTTGAAAAGGTAGAGCATGGGCAAAATTTCATCTGCCAGGCTCAATCTCTCAAGTTTCTAACAAGAAGCTCCTCTCTTCCCCCTGGTCACACAGCACTGCCTGCCAGGTGTAGCAGGTGGGTAAGATGGTTGCAGAGATCAAGAGAATTTGTCAATTCTCTGTGCTGCGCTTGATTCTTCTTGATGGTCAGGAACAACCAGAAAGAAGCAAAGAATCCTGGGGGCAGCCAAAGAGAAACCCAAATATGTACTAGCAGATTCTGCTCTGTGGGCAAATAGTGGAGATTATGTTGCTTGTGGACTGGGAAAACTGCAGGGTTAAATGGTACAATGTCAGTGCACACTAATTTTAAGATGCCAACAGAAAAAGAGAACAGGCAAAAGCAAAAGAGAGTATGTGGGACAGGATGAATTAACTTAAGAGCTTGGTTTTCTTTCAAGTTCTCAAGCCAGGTGTGACATTACTTAAGTATTTAAAACTGCATATCTGAAGACGTCACCCACATTTATTTTAGCTTATAACTACATTCCTACCTCTTCATAATTACATTAGACACTGCCTCACGAAGCAGTGGACACCACTTTACAAGGTCTGATCTTTCATGCTGGCTAACCTAGACACATTTGGGGATGTTGAGAACACTGCAACAAGACAACTCCCTCACTGACCTGCCATTAACATCCCAGGCAACAAGAAAGGAAAGGGCAGAAAGAAGTTTGTAAGTTCCATTTGCATTCACAAAAGGTGATAGAAACTCCTGTCTAACTAGGAAAAGACAGTACTGAGTTGAAAGCATTGAAGCTCATCCAAATCAATCAAGAGGTTAAGAGAAACACTTTTGTTCTTGAGAAATGACATCATCTTGCATTAGTATCTCCTCCTTCAGAATAGGTCTGCAATATTTATTTAATGTTATTGCTGAAAACTTTCAGATCATCTTGTCATGACTATCTTCCAGTTGCACTTTTATTGTCAGCTGCTTAAATGTAAAAACCTCACATAAAAAGGCTTGAGATGACTATAAAAGGATCACACAATTCCACTTTGTCAATGTTTTTTTAAAGCAATACCACATCACTACACATTTTAGAATGTCTTTAAACAGATTGTTAGAAGATTTAGGCAGGACTTCAAAGTAGCCAGTTAAGTAATTGCATATGCATGAATGCTACTCATATTTACTATATATTCCTTCAGAATGTTTTTGTGAGTGTAAAATGGTTTGTAAGTTGATAAGTAAAGTAGTTTGATGTCTCAAGACAAGTCTACTGACTATATTTTATGCCCACTGGAATGACTGAAATCTGCATGCAGTGATAAGGAATAATAAGCCTTCATCTCCTTGTACCATCACAGGTGTTAGCTAGAAGAGAAATGTTAAATATTCAGCCATTGCTAGTACTCATGGTGTAGTACAGGGTGAAATGAAAAGGAACAAAGAATTTTGTTTTCCAGAGATCTTCTGGGAAGGTGAGGGTTGGGCTTTGTACTGATCCCCAGTGATGGCAAACTGGCAGCTTGTTTCTTGCACAGCTCTGGGTAAGGTAATAATCTGTCAGCCCAAACTTCCGTATAAATCCCAACATTAAGACTGGAAGGTTCAGACAGGTAAAAATGCTGCTGTTTAAATACTTAACAAGACCAATAACACATTGAAGATATAAATGTTTACAATCCCTGAAACTGCTGATCAGTAGAGGATAATTTTTAATTCATTCGTCCTCTTCAACATAAGTTGATGGAAACCAGCCCACCTAAAAAGGGGAAAAGCAGAACAAAATAATACATGAGATGCAGTTTGCTTTTTTTTTAATGGCTGAGCTAGGCACAACAAGGATGGTTCTGTTCAGTAAATATATTAATAAGATTACAAAGATAAACTTGGGTGACCTGACACAGTCAGGGTAAGTACCCTTAACAAAATAATAACTTGCAGATATGACAATTTGGAGACCAACACCCTCTATTGTCACTTCCTCCCCCAAAAAATCTAAAACACGTTTTCCCAGATTGGAAGTATAAAAGTTCAGAAAATGCCAAGAGTGGAAGTAGTTTTACCACAGGCAAGACACTACTATTTTTTGAATGAGGAGTTAAACTTCTAACAGGCTCCAGTCGGGTCCAGGGAATCCTCTTAAAAAGGAAACACTGACTGATTTGATTGCTTTACATGGAGTTGAATTCCACTGCCAACAAAACAGGTGTTACACATGACACAATTAGACAGCAGAGTCTAGTGTCCTACATTTCAAAAGCTATAAAGTTATCTACATTCTGAAATTAATGATGTGCCAAATAAAGTTCATATAAGACATACAGTGATGCAATGTCATGTATTTCTTATTTTATGTATTTTCTTTAGGTTTCTTCAGACTTCTTTATACCCAAAGTCAATTTAACATTCATGAAAGAACTCAAAACCAAACCTAAAGCATGACTAGAAGGGGTAACTTCAGAAATTTTTTGACTACCTTGCCGAAATATCTCCAGAGGTGAGTTTATAATGTCAAGTCCAGGCTACAAAAGTTACCAAGGAATGCCAGCTCATAACAGGGCGTCTGTTAGAATGTGGGCAGCTGCATTACAATGAGTTGTTCAGCTTTCTTCACGTGTAAAATGTATATAGCACAATGGATGTTTCTTCTGCTTCCCTATTTCTTCTGGTCTAATTGACTATTTAATAAGCTTTAACCATTTAACTTTAACATAACCAAGCTCATGTACACGATAAAAAAGATTCTCCAAATTGCATAAAGCAGTAAGTCTGGACATTCACTTCAACTACACTTGCAACTATCATTTCCAGCTTCCAGACAATTTACATTCTTCCACCTCACATTCCTTCACCCTGCATCAAAGCACTTCAGACATGGAAACAACAGTCTCAAATGCTTCTGACTAATCTGCATTATAAGGCAGTAAACTAAGATTGAAACAGTAAACCCTTTATAGGTCAAAACTGAAACTTCACTTCCAAGTCTCAGAGCAGGGTGTAAAGTGAGTTCATAAAAATCCCTGCTAAATATGTCACTTCATCTGGGCCACATTCATAGAGATCAAAGAAGCAGCTTTCTATAAAAAGGTGGTTGATTCCATTGCATTGTATTCTGGCAGAAAGATGCGGGAAGTCATTCTGTGGTAAAGTGCTAAAGAGAGTTCCACAGCACCAGGAACCTGACCCCAAATATCTGTGTGCAAAACAGTTCAAGAAAGGTCAACTGTAGCAGTGCTATTAATCCTGGTTATTTCCAAACATATAACCTTGCTCAAATATTCAGCCTGGTAGGTCACATTAAATAACCAATAGTTTAGATGCTGGGAAAGCTGCCTGGCAAGAGTTCTGCTTCACTCCCATGAAACAAAGATGAGAACATGTTCCATCTTGTGAATTTAAATACACCAGGTAGGAACACTTTTTTTTTATTTTTTTTAACAAAATCACTGTCAGTGAAGGCAGAAAGAAACACAGGAAAAGAAAAAGAAATAGTCTTACCCTTCCATTTACTTCACCTCTCCACCAGCCATTGGCACTCATCTTGGTATAAATTTTGACAACATCCCCTTTGAGTAAGGACAGTTCTCGCATGTCTCGTGCACAGAAGTCGTACCTGGCTATGGCAATGCCTATCACCTTGGGGCTCAGCACTGAAAGGAAGCAGATGGTGACATTATTAGGGTTGGTTAAATGAAGGCTACCAAACTACTGTAAATAAAAATACTGTAAAACATAAAACAAGGATTCAACGGCAACATACACAGGCATTCATTTGATGGAAAACATCTGCACTACAAATATCAAGAAGATTTAAATACAGGTGAATGGTGTAAAAGTTGAAGGGACTTTTTCGTCATTTTTTTTAATAGTCCTCTTTATTTTTAGAAGAAAAATCAAACTAGATGAGCCATAAATAAAATATTCTCCACCCTGAGATTGCTAGATACATTTGCAATTATTTTATTCTTATGCTTCATAATAAAACCTGCTGCCAGTTATATGCATCAACATATTTTACAGGTCACTAATTTCTTTCCAAAAGAATTATTAGCATTTACAGTTGACTTAACTTTAGACCTCTAATGAAGCAAAACAAACAGAATAAGGTGCTGTTCTTTCAAAAAACAACTCAGAAGTTAAATATTAATGCACTTAAAACTGGAAGCTAACATCAGCATGAGCAAAAAGTTACAGACTTTCTACAGGAAATTTCCACGGATCATTTGTCACAATCTGCATTAATATTGACTAATGTAAATCTATTCTTTTCAGGAGTTTGTTCTGTAAATCACCAATGAACTTTTCTATAAAATTAAGGTTTAGTGAAATTAACACTTTAAAGTTTTAAGGTACATCAATATAGAAGAATTTTGCCAATGTAAAGCCCAGACATTTTAAACAATAAAAAGCTGTTAACAATTTTTAAAAAGCAAAGGTACAAAAATCCTCACTTCAGAAACCATCCTTTTTCCAAATGGTTTTATAGGAAATTATTTTTCCAACGCTGATGTAGAATGTCTAAACTTGCCAAATGATTCCAGTGTGAGGACAGTGAGAGAAGAGTAGGCATGGCCTAACAGATGAAAGACCTTTGACTTGAGCATTTTAGAAAAAACATTTACTACTCCATGACATATTGTAGTTGGATTATTTGGCCAAGGCATTTTTCAGCTTTTTTCCCATTAATGGAAATTTCCTATGTAAATCACTGTAAGAGGAGTTCAGGAGCACACGCAAGCTTCCTTTGAAAATATTTTAAAAGAATTCATATAAACAAGATGGATGACTTGATATAATGTACATAGAATCACCTCTGTCCTCAGAACCCTTTCACATTTCTTAGAAATGCCCAATCTCCATTAGAAAACACCTTTAAGATTCTAGTTTAGCAATGCCCTCAACAATGTAATACTATCAATTCGTATCTAGTTGCCTTTAATTTAAATCAAGAACCCAAAACATGGCAAATGAGCTGAGAAACCTTAACAGCTTCAGTTCTGCATGTGTTTAAGTTTTCTTCTGACTCCACTGGATCACAGATACATAACAGTATGAAATATCTGAAAATCATTATATGTTCAAATACCTTCAGCTTAAAGAGAAAATACAAGCAACTTATTTTAAACTAACAAGGAATACTACCTTTAAAATATTAGCTATATCACAGAAATAGAATGCCTAAATAACAGATAATGCCCTAGCTTATATCACGTCACTAAAGTTCAGTCCAGCACTTCTGACTGCTTATGTAGAGTATGCTTATCAGACACTTGATAAATTACGTAAAAGATGACATATAACAGAGAATCAGCCTCTCAATTTATTGCTTATATTGATGTTGCAAAAATCCAGGTGACATATTAAGCACATCAAAGCTCAAAACATGCTTTTTTTCCCCTCTTATCCAGTCAGATGTGATGCTACTTGTTTAGACCCTGACATGAATGTAATGTCCTATACCTTATCAGCATTGCAGTAATCAATTTTACAGGGAAAGAGCACATCATGGGCAGCAATTGTTTTGGAGAAAGAAAAAAGAAGAGCAGTTATTGATTGGAGGGTCAGTAACCATTCACAGGCGTGCAGAAATGTCATTGACTGATTTGGAGAAGCATTGCAGGATGCATGGAGTGATTCTGGGGAACAGGGTATAAGTTCAGATTCTAGAAAGAAGATAAAGGGGCAAGGAAAAATTACAGGAAGCAAAGATGAGCCAATTTGGGAAAATGGGGAAGAAAAGAACTGAAGAGGGAAGAAATGCATAGAGGAATAATAAAGATGGAAAACAGCATGGAAAATTAGGATAGAGAAGAAAGAGGAGCACATCTGGGGGAAAGGAGGACTTTTAACTCTTTTTCAAGTCACAAAGCAGAGAGGAAAAGGAGAAAGAAGCAAGAGAAATCAAAACCATATATCTTCAAAAGTCTTGAGGCAGAAAGTAGCAGAATTTAGATTAATTTAGAATCCAAGATCCATATTTTCAAATAAAAGTGAAGATCATGATAGGAAATACATAAAAGGAAGCCAGATGAGTGATGGAATACAGGAAAATGACAGTGCTAATTTTGGAAAAGATATTAACCATATCTCTCTGCTGACACAATCACAAAAACAGCTTGTGTAGAGACTATCAGATCTGAATTCCCAATTAGTGCTGTCCCAAGATAAATAAAACTTGAGGGAAGACAACACATGGAAAGGACACCTGTACAGATGGGAGAGGGAAGGAACACAGGCGAAGGACAGAAAGAGGATAGCTACAGGAAGAATGCAGAGAGACAGCATAGATCAATGGAAAGAAAGGGCCCAGCAGGTGGATATTTGTGAATGAGAAACTAAAGGGGGAGAGGGGGGAAGAGAAAGTGTTAAAAAAGGAAATAAGCTGTTAAAAAGCAGTAATAAATAAACCTTGTGTAATAGAAGGGAGATAGAGAACTAACTGGAAATAGAGCGAGAAATCCAAAGGAGGTGAATAAAAAGTGCATATGTGAATGAGAAAAATATGCTTTTACTTAATCCAGCCTTTCCTTCTGCAAACAGAAGATGATGACTACAGGAACCATAATCAGCTTTGATTTACACTGGAGTATGTTGGACATTAACACTGAAATAGATGTGCTGCAAATGAATTTTAATACTAGTTTGGAGCCACTGAGGATGTATCTGGGGTGCAAACAACAGAGGTTGCCTGTGATCATAACAGGCTGGTCTAGCTCACATGAGTGAGCTTGAATGCCATGAAGGTCAATATAGCATTATTAAAGCTGTGAGTAGTTGTTTGTCTCTCCTGGTGCTCTGGCCTCCTCATAAATCTGCAGCCACTGCCCTGAGGGTTGCTCATGTGTATTAGTTTCCATGCTCCTTGAAGCTGTGTACATTTACTTGTACATTTACTGTTTCACCAAACTTCAGTGCTCTCATCCAGGCACAGGCAGCACCTTCAGAAGTGCTCAGCAGTCAGCCTAACCTTCTCCTGTGTTACCAGCTTCCAGATCAGCAGAACTAAGCCAGCTCTGAAGATTCTTTTGAAAAAAATACTTGTAATATTATGAAATAAGTATTTGGTATTTTAATATTGGCAAATTATTGGGCTGTTTTTAAAAAGAAGGTTTACTACAAACATATGAAGCAATGCAGCTTAGCACTCAGAATATAACAGGTAGATAAGCTTAATTAAGCACTGCAGATCAATATTTTCCTTTAATATTTTGTACTTGTGTAATGAAATACTTAAGCTGGCATATTGTGATATGTAAGACATTGAATTGATACCTATTGTTATACTTATTAATGAATTTTCTCATACAGCAGTTTTTCATATGAAAAAAAGGAATGTCATTATAATTTGTTGAAATCACATTATGGGAATATGTGGGAATGTGTGATAGGGTTAAAGTAACTGAGTCTTGATTGCTGTTATATCACCATAGGCTACTTCACAACTTTATTCTCATGGAACAGATACCAGTTTCAGTAAGAATGGAATTTACAGTCAAGTACTGGGCAGTTGAATGCAAGATGTCCTCTCCTATCTCTGCCCAAAAGGACAAAAGCTCACAGTATTTACCTTGAGCAAAGAGCTAAAACTTAACTCCTTCATGTTGTTTCATATCAGTGAGTGCTTCAGGGAGTCCAGCTGAGCGTTGTGACCACAGGGCAAACAGCTACACCAAAATGGCTTTCTACTCATCTTTTATACAGATGTGTCCCTTCATAAAAGCAAGTATCAACTGGAAGGGCACCTTCTAGCTTGGATTCTCAGTCATTGTTGTGACTACTGAAAGGATACTGAAAGTATCTGCCCCAAAAATATCTATATGTAAGGACATAGAAATGGAAGAAAAAACTGAGGGTAAAACATCCAAGTGTAGTCTAAGACATGGAGACTGAAACCCCTGGGGTGAATCAAGGGAGGGGTCATCAGAGATGCTCTCAGCACAAGCAAGCACAGGAACCATTCTACTACTGAGCTGCCACCTACATTCTTCTCCCCTCAGGAAACTATGGAAAGCCCCAGGAATCCCTCTCAGAGCACTAAATAATTTGGACAACTTCTGTGGTCTAGGTGTAAAACATGCTGCCCACTGAGATCTTGATGATTCCATCTGCATTTGTGCTGGACACCTCCCTTCCCTAGCACAAAAGCCAGCCCCAGTCCTGCTCTGCACACCCCAGGCAGTGTCCTCCACCCCTGTACACAAGGCAGGCCAGTGAAATGTGAGCAAATGCTGCATTCTCCACATCAGCAGCTCCTTCCATGTGCTCCTCTTCAAAGGCATTCACCTTCCTACTGGCAAAATTCTTCTTAAACTGTCCAGCAGTGCAGTTCACCTCTTTGCAGACCAGATCTTAGAGATCAGAGCAAGTCCACACTGATGCACTGACTGAGGCTACCAGTGGTACTACTTTTAGCATTTTTATGCAGCCTCTTAGTTTGAAATGATTGCATCTATTAAAGCCAGAGATGGTTAAATGGAAATAAAGAAAACGGTATTTAGAAAACAGATGGGCAAAATTAATTAACAATGTTAATGCAGAATTTATGTTAATGTAAAGAAAGCATTCTCTACAAAAAAAACTACTGTATTCTAAGATGTTACTGCAGTATGGTTTGCTGCAGGGATGGGACGAATACATTATTTACCAACAAGCAGTGAGATTTCCATGTTTGTGCATTTGAACAAATACATTAAAAATATATAGCTCATAGATGTCAACTGCATAGCAAATTAACAGTCAAGTGGTCACTGATGCAATCTGCTGCAACTATTGAGCTTTGCAACCGATTCAAACTGCAATAAGCAGTAATAATTCAAAAGTTTAAGAGTTTGATTTTATTTTACACTCCAAGAAAAACAAGTAATAACTCAGTTTTTGGAGTCTGAGAAGAGCTGTAGTATTAGATTCGTCCCTTCCCTCACTTGCTGCACACATAAACAACAGAAGCAAATTTAGAAGAAATATAAAAGCAGTAAAGCAGTACCTGACCAGAAAGGAGTGGAGGAAGGGGGAACAAAGCTGTAGTCTGGAGGAGTTACAAAAGAAAACCCACAGAACAAAGAAGGGGCTTAGAGGAAAAAAAAGAGAAAAAGAGAAAAGCAAAAGAACATTGAAATATTGGCATAAGATTTAAATAATAGTTTTTTAACTATATAATTCATTGATAATAAGGAAACTAAGGTTCCCTACTAAGGATGTCTGCAAGGAAATTGACTATAATAACTAGAAAATTTGGATCTATGATTTAATTTTTAACAACTGCATTTTTCAAAGAGTCAAGTAGAAAGAAGTCACCCATTTAGGGTTTCAGGGAAGTAAATTTTAACTGTAGCCTCTTGCAAATATTTTCAGATTTAAAAAAAGTTTTTTTTATTCTTTTTGTGGATCAATTCTTACCATTACAAAAGCAAGAACTCATGCATACATAAATCCTCTTGAGCCCAGCAACACCAGTCACATGCCCTTAATTAGGATATAGTCTAGGTTGACCTGGAGTCAACTGCATGTTATGGCATGGAAAAAAAATATGCATTCTGCCCTGTTAATCATTATCCTTAATAGGAATTCCACAGCTAAACTATATCCTCTAAGGCCCAAACAGTACTGCTCATATTTGCAGTTCCCCAGCTTCCAAAAAACCCCTTGAGCAAGCAAAAGAAGCCTAAGCTTGGCCTAGGCAGAACCAGCACATCACCCTAAGCCCCTACAGCAGCTTCCCTGGGTGAAAGCCACAGGTGGTCTTGCTCTGTTGTCAACAAAACCAGGGGCAATGTACTTTTAAATGCAAAAACTTGATGAAATTAAATACAACTGCTTCAAGTGAAACTACAGTTTATTGACCTGTTCTCACATTTTGTCCCTCTTTTGAAGAGGCAATAAAGATACATAGTGTGCATGGCTAATGAAGTTGGGATCTTTGCTCCCAGCTGTGATTTGGAAAAGGTACATCCATCTCAACTGGATAAATGATAATGCGGCCTCTAAATTATATCCGATAATATCTGTAATTATTGAACAAGAATTTTCCTTCAAAAAGTAGCAGGGTTATATTTATCATTTACAGCTACTTCTCTGAATTTATTCTTCTAACTACACATCAAACACAATAATTTTGCTTCAAAATGGTACTTGCAGGAATGATGACTAGAATGATTTTATGCAAGAATCCATGGTGGAGGTAATGGTACAGTTTTGTGCATCTTACCTGGATGACAATAGATACATTTGTGACAAAGAACTACAAGCATAAATAAAATAAACTGAACTGATACTCTATTTTAACACTGAGTTAGATAAACCTTGGGTTTAGAAATTAAAAAAAAATCCCACAACACCAACCAACAGCATTTTAGGTTAGTGTCTCATAGGACAAGAAAACCATGCTCCAGGCCTCTTACACTCTGGAAACTCCCTTCTGACCCTTCCCAGTGATGATGCTTTCTCCACCTCTAACACTGAATGGCCTATCTGGGATGCATGAGGGGCTCCTTTGTACTGGAGACAGTAACCCCAAGTAACAGCTCTGTGGGGAGTTGTGCTACACAAACCAAAAGGGCCACTTGACACAAAAGCAGTGCCCATTCTTAGAGGCAAATACCTGCCTTTATTTCTCCAGAAGCACAATGGCAGAGTGGAACAGCAGCCCACAGGAACACACCCAGGTTAGGTGCTATATGAGGGATGGCTGGTCCTTAACTGAGCAGAATTTATCCCGATTTTTTTCTCTGATATAGCTGGAGGTTTGGTTTTATGCGTCAAATTCTGCACAAATAAACCTATGTGGGCAAGGAAATCCTACTAGATTTCTACAAATAACTGATCTGTTTTGATGATGGGGTGTTGGTGTTGGCTTCTAAGCAGAAAGGCTGAATTCTTTTGATTTCCTAAAGGCTGGGATGATGCTTGTTTTGTTTTACTTTACTAAGAGATACCTTTACACAGCTAATGCATTAAGCGTAAGTAGGCAGTTAATGCACTAAGCATAAGTAGGATGTCATAACTAGTTAATATACCTACTCCTAGTTAACCAACCAAGAAAAATATCACTCAAGTAGGACTTGGCTTCATGATTTAGGTTACTTTCATTTTCATAATGTCTTAAGGATTCAAATTTCTCAATATGATTATGCTCTGCATCAGCAAATCAGAATAAAGTGCCATTATTCTACTCCACAGAATAATATCCACTTTTCTTCCCTTTTTGCCTTTATTTCATTAACTGGTTGATCATTCCTGTAATCCAATGTAAGAATTAGTGTTTTTCTGTGCAACAAAACAAAACTTGATCATACTGTGTGTGTCTAGAAAAGCCTAAGACTGAAAAATTAAGAAGAAAGATTATACCATTTCCCAAAACATCTTCCTAATTAACTTGAAATTCTATATTGACAGAAGTAAATATCTGACAGCTTTTACAGACACATTAAAAGTGTACAAAGAATAACATGGTTGACTTCTGCAAGACAAGGAGATTGAAAAGCAAAGTTCTAACCAAAGTGGGAAGCCAAAAACTGGAAAGGCAAATTAACTATCCCACTAGGAAGTATTTATTCTAAAAAATATTATAAAAATCAAGTAGATGCTGAAGAAAGAATCAAATTCCCTGAAAATTTCAGAAGTTACAAGGTGGCTTATTATTATTCATATTAGAAATTACAGCTTAAATGAAATACCAGTTGTTTTTCTTTTCCCATATATATATATAACAAATATATAACAAATACAACAAAATATAACAAATATCAGATATTTGTTATATATATGTTGAAAATATAACAAATACAAAAAAATTAACATACGTCTTTCTCACTCTTTTCTGGAAAGTAAAGTCAATTCAGTATTGCCATGCAATTTCACAGCAGCTCAAAGACCCTGGCAGCAGAAAATGATAAAACTCTGTCAAAGTCTGCAGTGGTTCAACTAATGTTTTTTAGAAATACTTTTCCCACTTATTCTGTCAGTTATATATCCTAAAGATCAGCTGTTTTGAAAAAAAAGCTGATGTCTTTTCAAAAGATGGCTTCATTAAAAAATCCAGATATGTGAATAGTATAGAGAAAAATATGGCATTAAACCCAAATCCTTCTTTAAATCAGCTTCAAACTGTCAAAGCCCATTGCATTCACTAGCTTCAGCCCCGTGCTGAGCAGCTGCAAAATTGAAAAAATACAGGCAAGTGCCCCTCTCTCTCTTCAGCTACTTTGTCTGGCTTCCTTCCAACAACTGGTTTTCTTGCACTTGGATTATGTGGGAAGAGATCAAAAAAGCAGCTGTGTGGTGGTCCTCACATAGGGCTGTGAGTAAACTCTATGTCCAACTGCTGTCCCACACGACTTATTTGCTTCCTCTACTAAACCAAACCGCAGCCTACAGTTTCCCAATTTCTTTCTAAATTCAGCCTAGACTGACTCACAGAGCCTAGATATAAGGCTTTTCTTACATCAGCTTGGTAAAATGAACAAGACAGCTTAAAAACCAAGCAGAGTGACCGATATTTGGAGTGTTAATCACAGACATTTTGGTTACACAAACAAACAAAACAAACAAGGAAAAAAAACCACACACAAATAAATCACCATACTCATGGGGACACACTTTACTGTCCAATCCAATTAAAGGAAGTGTCATTCAGAGTCAATCTAGATAAAGCAGCAGAATTATGGAAATCTATTAGATTTTACATGAGGAGTTTGGGAATTGAAAGGTGTTTCAGGTCAGTTTGGTCTAAGACAAAACCTGCAGTTTCCACAGTTTGTAGCATCAAAGGGCTGATAGCTCCTGTAGCAGAGATGCTCTTCCTCATCCCCTTGACTAAAATGAGAGCATCCCTCAGTCATTCCTCTTGCTTTCCCACATCCTGCCTTAAAAGATCTCATAAAAGAAGATGTTTTCTTTTGTATGATGACTGAAGTTCATGAAGATGTACCATAAATCTTGTATCCTGTAAAGCAGGAAATGATTGAGCCCTTGCAGAATAAGAAGTTGGTGGATGCTACAGATACATTCTAACTGAGATACATTCTAACTGGCCTAAGAAAGAAAAAGAAAACAATCTGGTTCTGCTCACAGTCAATAATAACTCAAAAAAAGGCAAAGAAAATCAAGCAGGACATGTCCTCTCAACAATTAAAGCCTCAGTGCCGTGCAGAGGCAAGGATGAGGGAAGCACAAGAGATGGCAAGAGGAAGAGAGGAGCACAGGGAGACCATGAGCTAAGGGGAGAGGCAAGGACAGGGCAGAGAAATTCACCAGGAATGGAATTCACAGGACACCACAGAGAGGAGACAACTGACAGAAGTCCTGGGGAGTAGCGAAGGGGAACAGAAATGGAAAGATGATGAATTGGGAGGTAGAGACAGTAAATGAAATTCTCAGAGACACTGGTTTCTTACATTCATTTGTTCTAAATTATCTTCACTTTAATTAGGAGAGGAAGAAAGCCTCCAAAGTTACAGAAATGTTATGGAACAGAGGCAAGCAAGTAAACAACAGCTCACAAACACAGCAAATAAAAGTAACAAAGCCACCACCATCATCACAAAGGCTAAACTGGACCTTCTGGGCTTTTACAGCAGTCTTCATATTGTTAAAATCCCCCTTAATTTTTATTTTCCTCTTATTATCTGTTACAGTACAAAGATGCAGTCAATGACTGCAGAACAGCAAATCTAATATCTGCTCTTTGACAGAAACATGGTATATTTTCCAGAGCCCATCCATATGGTAGGTTTTATCATTAACATTGAACCTGTCCATGTCCTAAAAATCATGCTAACTTCCATTTAAATTGTAATTGCTTAAGTGAAGGACAGCATATGCATTGCAAGCCTTCTCAGTTTATTTCTAAACTTCACAACTATTTAACTGCTGTTTACATTGCACAGTAGTTCATTAACTTTCAGAAGCTTAGTAAGGGAACTCTAATTAAACATTCAATGTTAAAAAACATGCATAAAAATAATTATGATATAGTTAATCTAATTTTTTGACACAATTATTTGGTATTACTGAGATGCTACTTCATAGGGCTATGCTACAAGACTGATTTATTTAAATCCCCTTTTAAGGATTAGAAATTGTCACAGATATTAACACTTGTAGCTGCACATATGCAAATTTCTTAAGAAACTAGGCAAGATGCAGTTTAATCTCTCACCAGCATGTCTAATAGACTCCTGGAATATTGGGGAGATTTTAAGTTTGGCAGCAAGACAAGCTTGCTAGACATGTTTGTAAATCTCCTGACAGATCTGAATCTGCTTAGCTTCAAAAAATCCTCGCTAAAAGCATTGCCATAGCAATTGGTTATACGTCAAAAATGGAAGATGAAGATGCTCCAAATACCTTGCCCTTTTAATATATATATACACACACATATATAACAGAAAGTAATATACAAAAGTTTATAAGCCTCACCATTGCCACCTGTTCTGTTACTCCTCTGTCCCACTGAGTTTTCAGATTCTTTGTACGGAAATTGAAGAGTAGTATCCAAACTTCGAAAACCTTCTTTGAGAGAGTGGTGCTTGTAGTATTCCACGAGTTCCTTTCAGAAAGGAAAACACTTTCATTGGAAATTGAAATCACATACTCTTCAGCATTCCAGTGTACAACCAATGACAGTTTTATTATGCAAGTAACCTTATTTTATAATATATCCCATAGAAAAAGCTTGTTTTTTTAAAATGTAAAGTACCCTAAAAATTGACAGCTTTCATATTGCCACTTAAAAAAATAAAAAAAAAAAAACAAGCAAACAAAAAAACACCCCAAAAATCAGCTAAGTAAAATCTTTTTGTCAGAGTCAACATTGCTGCTCCTTTAAGTCAGGTTGATGATGTCTTTGCTTTTCTGGAGTCAGGCAGAAGGCAAGGTCAGCTGCTTACTAAGGATGGAGCAGTAAATTTCCCCATTTTCTCAAATCTCTTTTGCAATAATAAATTATATTTATATACAAATGTATTTTTAAGTACACAGATCTGAAATAAAGCACATGGCTTGTAAGTTAACAGTAACTTAATGACCAAATACTCAGACAACGTAAAACTTCCAAGGCAGGGCAGGCTTGGGGGGGGGTGTCAGACAGTGCACACTGATGGAAAACTCCAACATTTCACATTCTCCTTGTACCCAATCCAAAAATTTCATCATCTCTGTGTGTGTGCATCTATATAAGCATTCACAGCTACACACAGGAATGTTTTACCTATATAGATGCAAAAATTCATATATGTAAATATAAAAGAATAGCTGAAATAGCTTATGTAACCAAGAAGACAAGTCACTCGAATTCCTACTCTAAAGAGGGCAACACCCATCAAAATTCTGACAGCTCATGCTATTCCTTTGCAATCGTCAACCCCTGCCATTTTCTGTTACATTTGAATTAGCCCTAGAAATGTCAATACCACATAGTTTGTATACAGAGCTAAAATAAGATTAAAAGTGACTGGACAATTCAAAGCAAATGTACTTCAATTGATCCATTCAAATGTGGGATTTCCCTCTTCAGAGCACAAAGCAATGTATTTACTGTAAACCCTTCACTCCATTCCACTTACTTATATTTAGATTTCCAAAATCACAGTTGACCAAGCAAAGCTTAGGTCAAAATTAGGAGATCATACTGTGTTTAATCATTTCCTTCTAGGAAAAAAAAAAAAACAAAAAACAAAAAACAACAACCAAAAAAAACCAAGCAAACAAACCAAAACAAACAAAAAAAAAAAGCCAGCACCACAAAAAGCTACCAAAACGTTTAGTGTATAATAGCCTACATCAGTGATACTAAGAACTCTTTGGGCTTTGCTGTTTGCTATCAGCACATCATACAAACTGGAATGTCAGCAACGAGATTTATTCCCATATCATCACTGAATATCCACACATGCAAACTACCACGGCAATACCGTGTGCAAATTGTAAAGTAAGTAGCATTCAAAGCAGGATATCTGGATAAATGGAAAATAATTAGTATGAAACTTTTGTTAACTTTTTGCACAGTGTAAGTCTGTAAGAATTGTGTTGTTTGGTAAAAGTAATTAGAATTCCATATGGGCAGATGTTGTTTGTGGGCAAAATAAGTAAAATGGTTTTAAACTGAGGAAAAAGGATAAAATCACTTCATGTCACAGATTCGGTTACTTTTAAAGCTTAGGTTTTAATTCCATTCTTCCACGAAAACAGTTGACTGACAACTGGCCTCTAAAACATGAATTGCAAAATCACAGTAGCAAGCTTACAAACAGATGAGCAAGGTAAGCAGTCCATGCCAGCACGGATGGGGCTCCTCAGGAGCCTGTCACATTACCCTGATTCACAGCAGCAGCCAAACTGACCTTTCACTGCACCCTGCTTTAGGCACTCAGCACATTTTAATTACTCTGCTGAAAGTTTTTCAAATGTACTATGAAAAGTAGACACAAGAGCCCTTCTACCTTTTTTTCCCTCCAAAGCAGTACAAAACACTGTGTCACTGCAGATCACTACTTAATGTTTCCATGGATGCTGCCTTTGTCTCCCTTCTGCTCCCACTTCTACTCAGACTAGTCTTGTTCTTCTTTTCTTTCAGACATTGTTACGTTTTCTCTTGCATCTACCCAGAACAAAGCAGTTGTTCCACAGCATGTACAAACACCACATTACCACTTGTGTATTTAACTCTCAAGGGCAGAATTCATAATACGCTAAATCTGTGTCACAAAATAATTCTTTCCTCCTTGAATGTTAGCAAAGCTAAGATGGTAGCAGTGAGGTCCTTGCACTAGAAATTTCTTCTGCCCTCTCAATTCTGTGATGCAATGCATATTCTTTTTGCTCATTTTTCATCCAGCTTTGTCTTTTATTTATATTTCTGCTTTACTCTGGAACCTGAAGCAGTGCATTAAACTGCATCACTGCCATAAGAAGACACCTGGAAGCACGGGACTCCAGCTGCTGTGTTTTGCCAAGATCAGTTTCCAAGGAATCATTTGTAGCAGTCACAGATTAAACAGCTGCCTCCTCGTCTATGTGAGCAACACCATCACTTCTGCTGCTAAACAATGAGAAGATCTCAGGGTCCCCAGCCCTAAAACTAAACAATTCACAGGCTTTTAAGTGTGAAATGAAGATAAGAGTGCAAAAACAGCTTGGCACATTCTTCATCACGAAATTTCTGTTCTTCCTGCTCTAATGAGCACTTACAGATTATCATTTAATCTCTCCTCACTTCTAGGATGCTCTTGTTTTACAGAGTATCAGTGGTTAAACTAAAATAATTTCTAAGTCTTCCTGCTTTTAAAGCTTCTCCCGGCTCTTGTTTTGTATTATCCTTCATTTTTATATAGCATTTTCACATACTTGAGTATGCATGCAGGAAGGCTGCAGCATAAATTTTAATCCAATTGATTCCTAAAAACCAAGATTTCCAAAGACATTAGATTCTCCTTTCCAGCTTCAGTCTAACTCCAGAGTGGGCTGATGCATGGGATTCAAATTCCTCTTCTCTTCCACTTCACTACAAGGGACACAGTCCAGTCCTAACAATAAACATGTAGTTTTAAGCACATAAAATTATCACTTAGCACTAAAACCATAAATATAAAAAATTATCCTACTAGCCGGAGTGGACACAATTCAAATCTTTCACTCTCATAGCTTTCTGAAATTTCACAAACCAAAGTAGCTCTCTCTAACAGAAACAGCTACAAAGAAAATCTCACACTGTTAAAAAGCTAATCAATGCTTACCATTAAATTTTTAAATTTTCTATTTTCTGCAATGTGGAAAAAGCCATCTCTTGTTAAAATCTTGATGTGTTTCACTTCATTATTGTACCTGTGGGCAATGAATAACTTATGAATATAAATGTGTTTTTAATCAGACACAATCAATAATTACCTGAGGGCATGCCCCTAGAACACCACACACATAAATTCTTAAGACAAAATGTATATCTGTGCCAAAACAAAGTTGACATCTAATCAACCAAACATATTTATTAAAGTACAGCTAAAGAAGTAATCTGTAATCAGGAAAAAAAGTCACAGTTAACTGCTTATTCTAATTGGGGATTCCCATGTACTTCCTGCTTTTATATTCATATTGATAAACAACATGAAAGCAAACAATAATTCACACCCACAAAATTAATAAACTCACATTTTACTGAATAGTCTGAGAGGCAAAGGGCTTTGAGTTCTCACCAAAGCCAATGAAACAGATCTCACTGTACTGCAAACAATGCTCACTCTTCTCCAACATACTCGACCTTTACTTCTATAGCCCCAATGTGCTACTTCAGCATTACTAAACCATTGCTTCTTTCCTTCTATAAATCCTGGGTATTTTTTGACATATGGACTCTCTTAAAAAATGCATACAATTATATAAAGGAAACAGTGGTTTACTTTCCATATTTATTTAAAATACTATCTAAACAAAAGTGAGAACAGGAAAACTTTCTTGAGGAGTTCTTATTCCACTTCCACTTACTTAATACTAATTGCATATTCTCCTGATTCTTTGGTCCTGTGCCGCACCAGGTAAGTGCTATTTACTCTGTTAATTAGTTCACTTTCTGCTTGCAGTCGTTCCATTGCTCCTGCAAACCTGTAACAAGGAAAATAAAAATTGCCTATGACTTCTTTTTCAAAGCTCCAAAGGTCTATTAAATATGCAATAGAGAGTGAAAATATTCTACATATCATGGGGACCGAAAACACATCCATTGCAACTGAATACCACTTCCAGATTTCTGAATGAAGAACAAAACATGATAAAATTCCACGGTTGGGGGTTATGGAATTCCTAATTCAGAAAGTACTTATGTGCATGTTGAATACAGTATCTGCTAAGGAAAGTGCTCAAGCCCAAGCATTAGCTGAATGACTACTGGCTTGAAAAGTTCATAAAACAAACTGGTTTATCTGAATCATATGCTGCAAGAGAAACAATACAACAGTGGCCCAGAGCCTTTGAACCTCCCTGAGTTCTAGGGAGATTTATCACTATAGAATGGAGAATCAGCCACCAGAGGTAGATCAGGTCAAAAAAAAATTTTCTATATGAAAATTTGGTACTTACACAAGACAGTATTTCATTTGGTTTTCATAATTATGCATAACCTCTAAAGGCTAAAGTGCTATGGGTATACCCAACATCCAGACGAAAAAACAAAAAATCAGCCAAAACCATCCAAATTTGAAAAAGCTGATGCGAAGTGTTGAAAGTTAAGACAAATAAATCACTGATTCTGCAGCCTGGCTGCATAAGCAGATTTGTGCCCTTGCTCTGCCTTGTGGTTTGCGTAAGACATCATGAGAGGCTGTCAGCAGACACTCATTTGCAAAACCAGAGGTTAAACTGTTAACTGGGGAAAGTGACCTAGCTTCCAGGCAAATTATGCTTATCTTAACATTTTACAAAGGCTGTCACCACCACAAACCACCACTATGTAAAATTTCACACCAATACACCACGACCAATTAAAAAGGAGCTTTAAGTAAAAAAATAGTTCTTTATTAAAAATCCATACAAGGTAAAGACTAATGCCAATAATATGCTTTCTTCTAACAAAATTATAAATAGACTGAATGTTAGAAATTAATTCAAAAGATCAATTTTTAAATAATAAGCATTTTACTTGGCTTGTTATGAAAAATCTGTGTATTGTTTAGATGTGTATTTAGTATTTGTTTAGATGTGATCCTAATTTTTAACTTTTGGCAAGTTAAAAGGAAGTCAGAACTCATGTCTAAATGACAAAGCATAAAATCAGTGAAAGAACACAAGTGATGCTTACTCTGCTCTCTCAGAATCACCATGTCTTTTCTGAGTTGTGGGAAAGAGTTCACACACTTCATAAACCCCAGAGCAGCAGTGGTTGCAGTTTTGATACACCATCTTTTTCACAGCATCATCAAGGTTGGAAGAGACCTTCAAGATTAATCCAGTCCAACCATCAACCCTGCACCACCACATACACCCTAAACCATATCCCCAGGTGCCACTTGTATCTCTACAGCTTCAACGTTGGTGGAGGTTTTTAAGGAAATGCAGGATTATTCAGGATACAAGATGTACTTAACATTATTCCTTCTTTTATTCACTCAACATAACTTCCACGCTTCCTATTACAATCATCTCTTATTGTTCTATTTCAGACCTCTGGGACTAAGGCTGTACAGCCAAAGACTTGTAAACAAAACATCAAAATCATTAAGCATTTTATTATATCAGAAATGCTTTTAGGCAACGCATGCTATTGCTTTCCCAAACCATTACACAATGTCTTCTTCTGAAGCCTAGAAAGGTTAAACCAATATAATTTAAATTGTAGTAAACACAGTTGCTTTCTGTGACTGCTTCTTTCAGAGATTCTTATAAGACAAGACAGAGACTTACCACAGCTGTGAGGAGTAGTCTACTGGCTTAGGAACCTAGGATATCAAAAGATACAGAAAATGAGGATGAGGATTTTTTTCTAAAAACCAGAAATTAGATGGATTTAACTATCAATATCCAGGTGATCTAATTTGTCTACAGTCTATTTTCCCTAAAGAAAGTTATAATAAAGGACAAATATTCCATATCATTCTGAAAGTAGTACAGAATATTTTAAGCTCTTTTCTTCTGGGACAGTTTGTTTTGGGTATTTTTACTTCACAGAACTGTTCAAAGCTTTTCTGACAGTGCCTGTATTCAAATTTCATACACAAAATAGCCCAATGCTATTGTAGGAAAGTGCACTAAAATATGCAACCAATTTACAGTAATGTATAAAATTCATTTCATATATTCAGGACTGTGTGGCCTTAGACTGTCTGCTGGGAAATATGGTCTATAACCTTCAGAGAGACCTGAGGATATTCCACATCTTATATTGTATGACATCATTAATTCCTTTGTATTTGACTTGGGCAACTGTTGTACTGTATCTTGCTAAGCATGTCATTTGATTCTGAAATTAAATTTAAAAATTAAACTGCAATCAGCTTGCAAAATGCATGTCATATGTACACAAACACATGCATAGATAATGTTTATTCATGCACAAGATGCACAGTATAGCAATCCCTATGAAAATGAGCATTTCATCTTCATCATCTCCCATTAGTGTGTGATAACTCAGTATTACCCTACTCTTCTAAAACAATGTGTGAAAATGCACAGTGCTGAAAAACGGATTTTCGTGAAAGGTTAACATAAATCTCACACGCTTATAACTTAAGATCATGTATTCTTAGGTAAGCAAACATGTTTTGTTTTTTTTTCCTTCAAGTAAAACCAATGAATGTTTTATTTTCTGGACTCTAATAGGGAAGAAATTACAGTAATATTCCTCTCAAAATTTTTTATTCATGATATATAGAATGTCACCAAAAGAGACTTCCAAAAACAAATCAAGCCAGGAAAATACTATTATGAAGTCCTATAAACTTAAATTGATTGAATTGCAATCAATTACAACTCCCACTGTCTTGACCTCAGGTATCAACCAAGATCTCTATCAAGTCTCTAGACTTGACCTTGAAATAAACTTCAGTGTGGAACACATTAAAGTTCTCTGTGATAAAACCAGGCTCACATGTTTGGCTTGTGTAGCAGTAAACCTAAACAGGTATTAAACAGTCATTTAGTCTAGTTCTTGAGAGAGAAAAAGGAAACATGCATTATTCCCAAATAGTGTAGACAAAGGGCTCTTATCACAGCAGGGCACCTAAGAGAGCCAGGTGTCACCCTGGCAGCAGCACTGGCCTTTCAAACCCCTGCAGATACTGATGGTGTTTCTCAGGCAGCTCTGCTCCAGTGGGGACACTTGGCACACTTGGCAAGAAGTGAACTGATTATGAATACGCTGACAAACAATTCCTAAGAGAAACGTTTTAGTGGATCAACCAAATGACACATTTCAAGGCCACAATTTCAAAAATTACGAAGTTTTTACATGTTGCAAGGTATTCTTAAATATTTTGAATTTGTCGAGTAGTGCTAATAAACTGGAAAGGATATAAAAATTCAAAGATGGTTTAAGTCCATCCTCCAGAGCAGTTAAATGATGAATGAGTAGTAGTTTTTGTAAATTTTGAATGGACAAATATATTCATATAACAAGTGTTGTTCACTGGCATAAAGAAGGATAAAATCAAATGTTATTCCAGAAGGTCTTGGCTCATACTGTGCTATGTATCCAATGCCTCTGAAGAAATTAGAAAAATGGAAGAAAGCTAGGAAAAAACAGATATTACTCATATAGTGCATAAAATGTCTGCTGACATATACTACTTATTTTAAAGGGAAAAAATTGTTTATAGGTGCATCTGTGAAAAGTCTGGAATATAGATATTCTGGAGCTCAGCAGTTTTTCATTCAATATTCATTCCTAAAATCTTCTGATATATGGATTTTATGCTGTTTCTGGGCATTTTTATATCAGATGGTTGTAAAGACTGTTAGACTTAATAATAACAGTAAAAGTTATAGCATGTTTAAAACCTGAATGATGTTTCAGTATCTTTAACTGCATCATTTATCATAATAAGATGTTTATATTTCATCCTTCCAACTTAACAGTGCTGAAGCATCAATTTATCTTTTTTTTTCCTGATCATGACACCAGTTGGTAACATTTCATGAATAGTATTTATTCATTCTGTAAAACTGTGTTATTTTCAATACTCCTCTAAATGGTACATTTTAAATTTAGCAGAAAGCTTTACCATTAGAAAGAGACCTTCCTAACACCCCAGCAGCATTTCTCCTAACTTCAGATATTACACTGCCAGTGCTTTTAAAGTATATTGGTGATTCCTAAAAATGCTGCTACAGCTGCAGTCAGTGACACTACACAATGACTGATGGGGTCACTGACAGTGATACCGTGGAATGGGAAATCCACCCTTGAACAATAAGCAAGGGGTGGGAAATTCACAAATTTTACAATAAGCAAAGGGTGGAGGGATGAAAGCTAAATTCACACAATTTCATCTTTATTTCAGATTTGTCCTCTCACCCAATCTAACACAACTTGTACCTACAAATAGTCTGTGCATTCCTCTTCAAACAAAATCTTGGAAATATAGGGTAGTAAACATGTCTTACGGCATTTTAACATACTTACACTCTTCAGGATCTCATGGATACTTGTTCTGGAAACTAAGGCACAATAAGCCCCAAACATGTATCAAAATGCAGCTACTAAGAGCTGATTCCACCTACTTATAAAAGCCATTAAAGTGGCATATCTCGATTGCTGTAACAAAAGCATTTCTATTGATGAGTCAAACTGTTGTGAATCAGGTAAAGTAAGTGAAAACTGCCTTAGAGCAAAGTAAGGAATAGGATTCATTACTTGGTTTATGGGGTTTTATCAATTAACCTCAACAAAAGAAGCCAGTAATCTGATGCACAGTGTTACAGAGGGCAGAGAAGGAACAAGTGTATAGTACCTTAATACATCACATCTGTACATAGAACTCTTGAGTACATATTATAAAATTTTTTTTCTTATTACTTTCACAAATGTTTCTAGATAGAGAAGATTCTAGTGTGAAATAAAGACAGGTAAGAACCTAAAGAAAAAAGAAAACTTATCAAGCAGTCAGAATTCAAAGTTTTATATTAGTTTTACAATTTTTACACTTACTACCTAGGCTGTAATCCCTCTCTCTAACCCAAAGTGACTGGGGAATAGATTAGAGCCACAGCACTCTCACCTTCCTGCTGGGGAAGGAAGAAAGGGCACTTTCACATAAAATGTATTTGATCTACACTCTGGAAACTCTTCAGACAGTTCAATTTATTAATATTCCCAAAAGTTAAACCTGCTTATCAAACTTGTTTTCTTGACATGTCTTACTTACATCCAATAACCAAAAGTATTAGAACGCTCTACTTTAAGCAATACTGAACCCACCATGAAAGCACCAAGGAACTAGAAACAATATTATTTTTGTAAGGTAAGATTAATCTTGATGAGCTAATGAACTAGGCAGTTTTCCTGTAAGGTGGCAAACAGAACTAAATAATTGTACTTACACATGGGCTAGGTTTTACTGCATCATTTGGGAAGAATCCAAGTTCTCCTGTTGTTAGATTTCTTCCCTAAAAAAAATAATTCCATTTTTGAGACATAATTGGGATTAACAGTAAACAATAATACACACCCAGGGATTTAGGACAACAAATATATCCAATAGTCTTTAAAATAAAATGCTGTTCTAATAAAATGTTGCTCAGTATTTCTGTGGGTTTTGTTGTTGGCTTGTTGGGGTTTTAATATAATTAAGAAATAATTATAACTGATAGATCTGAAAGCTCTGAGAGATGAGAGGCAAGAAGGGAGCTCAGAGACTGGGATGTGATTCCCAGTTCTGTCAATGTCTGCCAGTGTCTGATATCTTCATTAATGTTAATTATCTCCGTTCAAGTAGCTTCCTCCTCAGCTGGCATTCTACAGAAAGCTGCCACCCTGCAACCTTGCAGAACCCCAAAATGCTGCAGCACCTGAGAGACCAAACTCCAGTGGGAATTCAGAGCTAGTGACACAACAGCCAATTCAGACAGCACGATAAGCATTTCCTCAGTGACGCACGTCGCTGGAAATCGACTGGGCAGGGGAAGAGAGCAGAACTGAAGACGACTCCCTGACTATGATATAACTATGATACACTGACATGCTGTGGATGCATCCACACCGCTGGGAGACCGGGGCAGAAACGCCTCCAGCACGGCCTAAACTGAGCCTTTTCTGCACCACAACAGCTGCCCTCCCACAGTGGCAGGACCACCAATTTACTCCGGCTTCTAAGCACCAAAAGTGACCTGACCATCACAAATCCATGCATCAGCAGCTCACACATTGTTCAACACCACCAAAGCTCTCCTGAAGAACACCTTAAAAACATCTTTTTATTCCTAGTAATATTTGGCAGTGAACACAAATTTCAAAGTAGAACAGAACCTAAATTCCTGAACACAGATTCATAAATGAAGGCATCAAAATGTGCATTTAGGCAAAAAGAAGTTTCAATGTAACTGATTTTTTAAAAGCACATAAAAACTTAACCTCCATTAAATGTAATATACTGACTGTAAATATAATATACTCTCGGCATTTGGCAATGAGATTAAGGATGAGTACTTTACAAGCATTAAAATCATGCAAATTACATTTCTTTTTTATTTTTGATGGCATACCTGCAACATTAAAAAAATTAAAAAGGGGAAAACCCTCATAAACACGCATTAAATTTCTTCAGGGTTTCAGCTAATTTTGTTTCTGTAACACTAAATGTGTAATTTTACCATAATACCGCCACAGAAAACAGAACTCAAAAAATTCAATAGAGTGCAGCTGAATGTAAAAAAATAACAAGAGTTTATGAAAAAAATAAAAACATTCTGTGACTGGTGCTATCCTAAGCACAATAAGTGAGTGCATCATTCTCCATAGGAGATCACTATGCAATTTATCACACACAGTAGCTACCACCTTAACCAAAATACAGAGAAGTGCAGAGGCAGGAGAGGAGAAGGAAAAGCACACAGGCAGTACTTAAGCTAGAAGTGCTTTATACCATTGGTATTTTAAAAAATAATTATGTGCAAACAAGTGTCAATCTTACAGATTAGAACCTGTGTTCAGCAAAGCTTCCTTACCCCTTTTCACATCATATGCCTGAATATAGGTTACCCTTTATATCTGTATATTCTATTTACTCCTGAAACACAAATCCCTCTTGAGTATAGACCTAATTTTAAGCAGAGCTCTGAAGAAGTCT
Source organism: Leptocoma aspasia (assembly GCA_013399835.1). Taxonomy (NCBI): domain Eukaryota; kingdom Metazoa; phylum Chordata; class Aves; order Passeriformes; family Nectariniidae; genus Leptocoma; species Leptocoma aspasia. Next base: position 1,217,577 of record VXAX01004318.1, on the reverse strand, counting down.
GCCATCCAAGTGATACTTATTTTCAATACTAATCCTACCTGAATAGCAAGTGGTACCACACTCAATAACCACTGAACAAAACATATTCATGTCTATCAAGACATGTTTGACCGCACTTCAGCTACAGCTTAAGCACTGCTTAGTAACCCGTACTATCTATTTGATGTGCTGTAAAGAACGAACAAGTTTTACCTAAACCACACATACTTATCTATTACAGTAATTTGAATTTCTAAATGGTCAACTTAGAAAACCATTGTAATATTAGTCTAGTGGGTCAGCTGTAAATTACCCTAAAAGTCATTTTGAATAATTAAATATTTTAATCTAAATTGCATTTTGCAGGCTCTTTCTTAATATGTATTTTAAAATGTAGATGTCATTAAAAGACTCAGAAAAATCTGTATTTAGCAGTCTGCGACAAGAGAGGAAAAAAAATTCCCGAATGATGCTAATGGAGATGACAATTTCCATTAGGATTCAAATCTATTACTAAGTCTTCTAGGGAAAAGCCTCACACACTTTCTGGTTTCTGCTAGTTAAACACAATGAGATTCTAGCTAAATTCTTTAGCATGATAATCACAAACAACCTCTAAGACAATTTCCAGTAAATTGAGTTGACAGATGTGTATGAATACGGCAATAGAATCAGTCCCACGCAGTAGCAGTAATTTTGGCTTGTACTAATTGTATTAGTCAGATAATTACCTTCTAGCCTGTCCTAAGTCAAGAGCAGGTTTAAATGCTTCTCCAGATCAGAACTCTAGACCTTGCAGAACCAAGTCCTATATACAAAACTACACAGGCCAAACTCTGTCATTTGGAAAGACTTCTTTTTAGTGATGCAAAATACCCATGGTCTGCTAAGTAACAGGCTGGGGGGTTTTGGAGGGGAGTTGGTTTGCTTTTTGGGTTTGGAGAATTTTTTGGGAGGGAGTAAGGTGGTTTGGTTGCATCTATTTACATATTTTTTCAATAGACATTGAAAAAATATTGTTTATTACTTCCCCCCATTAAATGTTTGGGATGATATAGTGACATAGGAAGAGTTCACTGACCCCATCCTGAGGGGTTTGAAGAATATTCCATCCTAACTTAGCCAGAAAAACAAAAGCCAAAACATACAAGAAAAAGTATGGCCTAAGTCATGAAATAGACCAGGCAGTTTTTATATTATATTCATTACCCCATTATAGCTTATAAAAAAAAAAGAAAATCAGGAAGATCAACACAGGAACAACAATTCAAGAAGACAGATATTTTCCACTTGTTGGTCTATTAATCTCCTGATAGTTCCTCTATCTAGCTCTATTTCCATGCATCCAATAATACAAACAATTAAGAAAGCAATCAAGAAAAATGAGACATTTTCACACATTTACTATTAAAGTGAATGCAAGTCAGCATTTTCAACATTTATGGTTCTCATTTAAGAAGAAATTTTAGTAACAAAAGTAGTGATGTGAATCACGTGACAGAAAATTTTGCCATCAATCAAATATACTTGTCCCATGTATATAAAAAACCCCTATCCTTAATTGACTTGAGCCAGCATCAAGGAGTTTAGGAGTGGTTCTGTTTTGCAGAGCTATTTCTGTCTCCTATAAATCTAATATTCACTAAGCAGGTGTTGTCAACATAGCTTTTACTTATGCTGTGTTAGAGAACCAGACACTGAAAATTCAAACACTTTGCTTTTTGTGCTCTCCTTAACTCTTATAAATTTCACTAGGATTGCCACCAATGCCATGTTCTTGCACATTTATTCACCAGGACTTTTATTTTAATGTTGCAAGAATGAAGATTTACAGCATATAAGAACTACTGGCAATTTAAAAACAAAATTAGTTGTATTAGATATTTATTTGGATAAACCATAAAGAATTTTGTTGTTGTTGTTGTTGTTCAAAAAGAAAAAAGTTATGAGAGCAATATATCAATAAGAAGTTGATATTTGGACAAACAGAATATAGCCATGTGCTAAATGATACAGTACCTGCCAAAATAAGCTGTGTGCATCTCCTCTAATGAGTTCAATAGTGTCCCCAATCTGGATATGCAATGGTGGCCCATCTTGTGCTGCTGGCTGCGGGATTCCATTGTAGTTCCGAATTACTTGCATTTTTGGTAAACCTGGAAAAAAAATTAAGAAAAAAAAAACCACAATCAGAAGAAATCCCAAAAGCCAGAATCAATTTTTACTTAATAAAAGAACCAATAGAATCTGAAAACCATGAGAGCAATCAAGCAAAGAAACACTATGTCTTAGCAGGTACATGACTAAAGCACTAGTACTTAGTACTATACCAGGCACAACCAAATAGAAAATAATTACTTTGGAAAAACATCTCTATCCCCCTTTCTTCTAGGGGCAAAGTTGAGTTCATGCCTATGGAGACTCTTCCCTGTACACATGCACCCCTGGCTCTGTACAGGGTTCAAATATTAAGGCTGTCTTTATAGTTTGAGGCAAAGATTTCAATGACTTAGTATTAAAGACACCCATATGGATAATCTCATCTGCTTTAGAACAGTATTACCAAAAACCTACAGCTGATGTGAACCTGGCCAGGAGAGTCAGGATCACAATTCTTTTAGGTTTCTCACAACACTTTTTTTTTTTTTTTTTTTTTTTTGTGTTATGACACTATTTCTGGGTGCATGTAGCAAAGCCTGGATCAATTGAAGGTTTCATTTTGAAGACAAGAAGTCTGGATGCACACTAGTCCTTCCACATCAATACTGACTGCATCTTGACAGCTAAGCTGTGTTGGGGATTTTTAATTTTTTTTTTTTTAAGGGAGCAACCCACTTCTGTCTGCTTGTACAAAGAACTAAAGCACTGTTTATAACTACAGTTCAAGAATCCTCCATAGGCGTGTATCAAATGAGGCAGGCAGTCCCTGTATCTTCAGTGAGAAGGTAAAACTGTGGATACTGTAATCCCATGTTCTTATAACTGAAATGGCTTTAAAAAAAAAACCAACACAACATTTTAAGCATTACGGACAGCTAGTGTTTGCACTCAAAGAGTGTGCTCTGATACTCTAAGAATACTTGAAAGAAGCAAAGAACCATCTGTCACTCTATCGAGCAACACGAAACGCAGAGACAAACGCAGCCACACCCGAGAGAAGGCAAAGAAGAGAGAAACTTTATTTTGGTTTTCCCATTATATAGGGTTCTGGAAACGACCATCGATTGGAAGGTGAAGTTGCCACCTCTCCAACGACACTGGTCAATGACAAAGTCCATCAAACCTTTCTCCTCCCAGGAGAAGGAATGAAAAACAAAAAGACAGTTAGAAAAGCATGTGCATGTTTACAAAAAACAGTGTGAGAAACTCCATCACAAGAATGAAAACATCAGAAGGCTGAAAAGTGAGAGTGACAACCATCCACTCCATAACAAATATATTAAAGATATAGAGGCTTTTAGAAAAGCATTTTTGCACTCTATTTACTACCAAGGAAAGCATTTTATCACAACAGAGCTATTTTTAATAACTCTCCCCCATCTTTAAAAAAAAACAAACTATTGAGTAACTTTCCTGGTTTTAACTAAACATGGGATTTTCAAAATCATTATCATTAAGTGGGTATATAAATTTCAAATCTTAACCAGACAGTTTTTAAGTAAGAGTTTTGTAAGGATATATATTAATAATTACAGATAAGAGTGACAGGCTGCAAAGTCAAGGTTGCTGGGCTGCCATATTTAACATGTTTCTTGCTGGAAGGTCATCATTAACTTCACTCTAACAACAAAGGATCAGCAGGCCCACAGAAGACTTATTTCTGTTGCAAGATCACTACTGTAATTTAGGTGGCAACAGACACAAATATCCGTGATCTCCTCTAAATTGTATGAAACATGAAAGGGATCACCTTCAATAATTACTGCTCTCTGTATTAATGAATAAATACTAATCCTAAGTGCTGATGAAACATTGGGAAAGTAATACCAGCTCTTGCATTACTCAACCCAAATGACACCTTAACTTTTACTGTTTCTGCAAGTTACCTGCCATGCTTAAAATGAGCACCTAATCATTAGTAAGCCATTATTCCACTTAGGCAAATACCAGACATTACTTTGTTTCTCAACTGAAGGCTTTCATACACTGATTCAGCATCAACAAATGCTTCATGCACTGCACGGCAAACAGAAGTAATGCTGCATACAGGTGTCTACTGAGAGCTGACAAGTCTGCCCTAATGGAAGGAACCCCCCCCCATCAGAATATGAATTATAGTTCTGCATATGTGATGAACAAACTGTAAGCAGGTACTCATCTAAGAGACATATATGGAAGTCAAAACAAATGCACAAAACATTCTTCACATTATAAAACCATATATTTGGTGATTTAGTTTTAACACATTATTAGTGTGCAGATACAATATATTTAGAACTCCACCCTTGGATTGAGCTCATCAGAATATGCTCAGGAAATAATCATGTACTTTTCAATTAAAATCCTGATGGTTTTTTATGACACTATAGTGCTTAAGTTATTAATCATAAACATGAATAAAAGTACTTATTATTTCTATTCCACTAGTAATTATGATTATTGGCCTCTCTGAAAAACAGGGAAAGACAACTATGGAAAAAGAGGAGAAATTGTGCTGTGTCAACTAGCAGAATTATTCAAAAGGTAACACAGAATTAATCCTGTTAAAACGCACCATGCCTAGTATACTTGTGTATAATTCAGTATGCTTGATTCTGTAAAATCCTATGGCAATTTTGACTATAAAGTTACCTTGGCAGACACAATGTTGGAAGATTTGATCTAACACCTCTTGACATCACTAGAAATAATCCTATCATTTAAACAGGCTTTTGGGTTACGGCCTTAATGGAGTTTATTATCTTGCTTCAGAACCCTCCTTAAAACTTGTTTGTTGTAATGCCTACAGAAACTGTGATAACTACAGTGCTCATTTGCTTGCTATAGCTGGTCTCTGGCAACACAAATCTTATTTTTCTACTGTAATTTTACCACCTATTTTATCCAATTGTTGTCTTTGGCCTACTTAGGAGTTCTTTGTGCTCAGCGTTGTCATTGCTATGAATACTCCCTGCCTAGCACAAGGTACATGCACTATCACCACACTCACATAAACCAGCACCTGGAGTAACAGGGATACAGGGCCAGGATTCCAGTATACTGCAACAATATTCAGGAATCAATGGCACTGCAGTGTCCTTCCTTCATTCAGACACTTCAGTAATGATACTGCGTGCTAGCTTCAAGGCCTTGGACAAAAAAAATGCATGCCTGAACAAGGGAAATTATATTTTGGTGCTAATTATTTTAGCATGCGTTAGATTCCGAAATGCACTTTATAGGCCAAAGAAAAACAACTGAAGGTAAATTCACTCTCCAACAACAGGAGTGTCTGAGTCACTGAGGGCCATATTCATTTCATTATCAATAACAACACGCATGCACACACAGCCTGTATCAATCAAAGATACAGTGAATTCATAAGTAATATGTTTTGCTAGTTACATGAAAAGATCAAAAGGACCTATCCCTGTCATATGATTTTAAACATTTTTTTTTAAATCAGTTTTTCCAGGAACAAAAGACTAAGTGAAATCTTTGAATCATCAATGAAAAACAAGCACATATTGTTCTGAAATAGCTAAATCTTCATGGGTAAGATGTGTTCTTCTCATAGAATTTCCCTTAGATCACCGTTAAGCATGGAAAAAATAAACGGGGTACAGAAAAAATAATGAATTGAGGGAAAGAGTAAAAAAGGTCCAAATAGAATGCTTAATTTCCTTTTCAGCATGCAATCACAGATTTGACTATAGTGGTTCAGAAAGAGTTTAACGTTGAGCTGGTGGACATTTAATTGGGAAGAAATTGGTCACCCCTCACCTCCTAACATATAGAAAGGACAAACACTGGGGTGTGATGTATCCAGACCTATCCATTATTAATGCACCAACCATCTCAAACAACCTGTGAGTTTAACCTAAAACAAATCTGTTTGCTCCCAATTGTTCATTCTAGAATTCTATTCTCTGAGCATTTACAATTGTGCTGGCTTTGGCTGGGGCAGTTTTCTTCAGAAAAGGCAGTACGAGACTACCTATGGTTTGAATTTGTGATGAAAACAGGGTTTGCTTGCACAACGTCAAGGCCTTTTCTGCATCTTGTAGCACCCTGCCAGTAGGCTGGGGGTGCACAAGAAGCTGAGAGGGGACATGGCTGGGACAGCCGGTCCCAGCTGACAAAGGGATAAGCTATTCCATATGACATCATGCTCAGGACATAAAGTGGGTGAAGGAGGAGGAACAAGGGATGTTTGGAGTGATGGCATTTGTCTCCCCGAGTCACCATCACAAACAATGGAGTCCTGCTTTCCTTGGGATGGCTGCACAACAGACTGGCCAAGGAACTTGGTGAATGAATTCTCTTTTGCTCTACTTGTGTGTGCAGCTTTTGTTTTAGCTGTTAAACTGTCCTCATCTCAACCCATGAGATTTCTCACCTTAGCGTTTTGTTCCTGGCTGGGGTTAAACCACAACAAGAATCTTCTACTTTTCAGTGTAAATTCGTTCATGGCCAGCTTACATCCATTTAGAAACAGGAGCCTGCATAGTTCTATTCCTTGTCTGCATTTATTTTCATACTACAGTTACAGAGAGCAATCATACCCCTATTAACCTTCATTTTGTGAGGCTAAATGAGCCAAGTTCTTTTAGCTTCCTCTCATAAGAGACCAATTCCTCTGAGGCAGTACACCAGCTGCTTTACAGAAGTTCAGACAGGCAAGATCTAGGATATTTTCCTTGTCTATCTTGACATTTCATTTTTAATTGGCACATGGATTCATAACAAATATACTCATTAAGAATCCTGAGGACTTGCTGTAATTCAATATTGCCAACAAGAAGAAGTGGTATTCTACAGAAACCTGAAATGCTTTAGAGTATAACTATGGATTATTTGTGACAGAAACAGTGTAGAACCTCTACACATTAATTACCAAAATGTGAAATATGTTAAGCATTTAGAGACACTGCCATTGCAATGTACATAGCTGCAGTACTGACAGTATCTGACAACTGAAGAAAACTTGCAGAAACATATCTGGCAGAAAAATGTTACTCGTTAACATGTTAAAAAGAGGTAAAATTCCAACACAAAGGATAAGATCAGGATTTCATTCATATATTATCATTAATGTTAAAAATCCCATTGGTTTCCATTAAGTCAGATTTCCACATGGCAAAGTTTTTTATCAAGAAACTTTCTAATTTAAAGATACAAAAGAGCCTGGTAGTTTCCAACATGGAACTCAAAAAAAACAGACTTATCCAATTATGACACCAATAAATAGCTAAAATTTACTTCACTTGAAAACCAGGAAAAAAAACCCAGATTCCTAGAAAAGTCTTCATAGCCAGGCTCTGGGTAACAGAACTAACATAAATTGATGATCTAAATTGTAGCTCATGAGAAAAACAGAAAGCACGATAGATCAAGATTTATAAGGTACCAATTAGGTTACATTATAGAAAAATAAAACCTTTCATAAACCATACCATGTATTTTAGTATTTCATCTGATAATTATGAGTCAAGGAAGGAGGCTACAATTTAGAATTAACATAGTACATAACAAGTTAGAATATCCATTATATATGAAACAAAAAAAAAGTAAACTACTTGTATTCCTTACAGCAGCTCTGCATTTTAAACAACATTGAATGACCCTCAGAGTTTCATGCAGAGATTCAAAAATGTTATTTTTTGCTAACAACATGCATAATGCACATCCTATTATGACCTCTATCTGTCAAAATTAATTCCAGCATCTGTTATTTCCAAGCAATGCAAAACATGGTTTACACTTTGGGCAGGGATCATTCTAGCATACAAAATAATGACACAGCATATAGGAGAGCAGGGTTCAAAGGTGAATTTGTAGATAAACTTTATACTATTAGCAGAAAGACATGAAACAACTTTGTCTGCATTAAATATCCCTTCCTAGTTAATATGAAGACTTTCTTTTTCTGTATGAAAACTATAGCCTAGTCACCAACTTTATAACCTGATTGAAAAAAAAAGCACCACTAATGCAATGAATGGAATGAAGCCTCCTGACTCCAGGCTTTGAACCTGAAACAGAATTTTAGGGTATCTGACGAGGCCACATCCTGATATTTCCAAAATGTCAAGAAAATAACATTGCCTTTTGTATAGGAAATTACATAAAGGCTCACTAATTCTGTCCCTTCTTTCACCACAACAGCATTTGGGGTGTCTGTTTGGAACCTCTGAACTTGCTTTGACCTTTTTTGGTTTATATCTTTGCAGCTAGAAACATAGGAAATGCAGTTCTGCTAAGAAACAAGCTGACATTTAGTGACTGATAAGCCTTCCACAGTAAAGACTGGGAGGAATATTCCACCTGAAATCTCTGAGCAGGTACATCTCCATGCACCTTCACACTCCAACCAGGAATTGAGAGCTAAGTAACTCATGGTAGTGTCTCATGGGATTAAATATCTGAACAGTGGCCCACAGTGTCATGGATAATTTTAACAGCAGAAACTAAAGAGACACAGGCAAAGGGGAACTCATCTTGAAAGAAAAAATTAGTATTTACACCACAGTAAGTAAAATTACACTCTGAAGGTTTCTGATCAAGAAGCAGAACTGCAAATAATAAAGTAACAAGGAGTTATGATAGAAAAACAGATGGGTTGATAAGTACAGCAGTGTGAAGAACAGGTAGAACTGTTATACCCACAATCTGAGCATCCATGACACAAAATCACCAGCTTTGACACATTTTTTGGCAACATCATCTAGGTCCAACACTAATATTAAAAGCTAGTTAAAAGAAAGCTCTAATCTGAGCATGGGCTGTATGAAAGCAAAGTCCTTTGGCAATCTCTGTACGTTCTTCCAATCAGCTCTGCTAGCTTCATTGTTTAAAATTCCTATTCATAACCCATTTTATTGCACAATAAACCATAAATTTAGTTCTTCTCTCTTGCATTTATCAGGAGAGCAGCTTCCCAACTCCTTATCAGTGTCATCTATCTCCACAACCAGCAGAAGTCAATGGCTTTGTTACTGACAAGGCAAAACTTGTCTAGAAGGCCTTCTCAGCTGGGGAGGAGACATGAGGAAAGCAACACTACTAATCACTTTTAAAAACCCACTTACATTCAATTTCTGAGCAGTGTATTAATGCCTCAAAAGAGACTAGGTTGGGGTGAGATTTCTTAACTTTTAGGCCAACTACTTATAACACAAATTACAGAAATCACATACATGGAATATGCCAGCACAGTCTATTAAGAGCACTCTTCAGAGTAGCAGTGATTTAAATAATTACTACTGGACAAAATTAACACAATTAGTAAGTACACAGACATACCTCAAAGAAGATATTTTAATTGAACTTTAAATTCTCCCAGTTTTAATTCATTATTTTTTGTATGTCACTGTAATTAAAAGTTCTAATTTTAGATACTGCTTTTAAGCCTTACATTCAAAAATCATAGAATGGGCTGAGTTGGAAGGAGCTTTAATGATCATCTCATTGCAACATTCCTGCCATGGGCAGAGACCCTTTCCATTGGACCAGGTTGCTCCAAGCTCCATCCAGCCTGGCCTTGAACACTCCCAGGGATGGGACAGCTCCTCTGGGCACCCTGTGCCAGTGCCTCACCACCCTCACAGTAAAGAACTGCTTCCTAACCACACCTTCCTCCTTCCAGTTTAAAGGCAAGGTGGCTGAAATGCTGACAATGCCTAGGACTCAGGAATATTCCACTTGTCTTCTCTTTAACTGCTTTGCCTTTGTGTTCAGTTTAATTAAGTCTCACTATTGGCATATAATTAAGCATAACTCTGGAGTTTGCCACTTAATTTTGAAGTCAAAAAACTACACAAGGCTGATTATTAAACTGTTTATCAGCTACCATAAGCCTTAAGTCAACTGTTAAGTTTCTCCTTATAGAAATAAAGCAGCTTTTTCTTCCATAAACAGAAAACTTGCAAACACTGGGGCAATATGGGGGAAAGGATGTGGGGAGGGCAAAATAATCACTATCTCAGAATTCAGATGACAAATCTGTAATGCATTCCAAACCACATCTGATAAACATTCACATTTCTCTTCCATCAAAATGGAAGATTTAAAGACTGTCATCCTACAGAACACATACAACTACCAGGGGAAAAAAAAAAAGGCTTTTTTTTTCCACAGGCCTAGCCATGCTTTCTGTCACTGTCCTCCCTCTCATCTAACAACTGTTTCCTTCATAAAAACCTTTCTGAAACAGGATTTGGAGTTCCCTCAGTCCTTTACTACCTGTCAAATCTACAGTTTTTCAAAGACTCAGTTTTTCCACATTTCTCCTTAATGCTGCATATAGAAACTAGATTCTTGGCTGAGACCTCTGCAAAAATGGTCAACCATCAACCAAAATGAAGACGTGTCGGAGGAAAAAATCTGTCTGCTAACAGTCTGATCAACAACTTGTTATGAGAAACAGAAAAACACCACAACTCAGGAAGTCCTTGTGCTTCTCCAGGTTTTGTAGACCTGATCATTAGCAAAAAGCCCCCTGATAAGTGGCTATATCTCCATTTTCTAGTTAAGATCCACACAAAACTTGGAACTACATTGCAGATCATAGCAGGAGTTCATTTCAAGGAAAATAAACAAGACTAGAAATGGTATTAAATTTACATGGCTGCATTTTTGAAACTGTATGAGTTCTGTTATATTTCTACACATTTACTTTGTTTTGTATTAGAGTAGTTTTGCTGCTTAAAGACCAATGCATAAATGGGCATCTTCCTCTGCTCTGAACATCAGTCTGTGGCTTCACCCAAATGCTTTTGTCAGCAAAGGTTTTTTGAGGATAACTCTGCTTAGGGACAATATGAGCAGCATTAATAAAATTAGCAGCATGGAAATATGGACATTCACTGAGGTGAACAGTCCCCTCTCAGTAGGAGCTTTAAGTTTCCATGTTTTCCAAGGCAAGGTCAGCTTAGTGCTCTTATAAATACAGCACTTATTTTGATCAGAAATAAGAAACTTAGCCAAGAAAATTCAAAACGCAACGTAAGTTTCAGAATTTTTTTTTTTCATTTAGAAAAATAACTCCAACAGAGAGCATTTTCTTACTTCACTCTTAATCAGGGACATTTGGCACATTGTGACACTCATTTTAAAGGAGCTTGGAAGCTCATCCCTGTGCAAGAAAAAAAAACTGGCACTACAAAAATGCTTCTGAAGAGCCATATTTTTAAACTTCAGAAGAGAAAGTCACAAGGGCTGCCTTTTAGGAAAAGAACGACCCTATTCTTATTTAGAGGGCTGAGGACCATGTGTCTCTCATGCCCTTAAGGGTAGTTCTGCTCATAACTCTCAGAGATGCACTCCCTGAGGTTTAATTTACTTTTGTGTCTCAAAACAGAAGGAAAAGAAACAGTAAAGATTTTGGGAAGTTAGGTGACAAAATGTTACAGCACAAAAGAAACACAAAAATTAGTCAAGTACACTGCTGAAAGAATCTACAAATGCTAACCCAATCCCATTTGCACAGCAAGCATTTCCATAGGCTGTACTTGCATCTTTCAAACACTCCGTATTCCCCTACAACACATACATTTGTCTTCGTAGATCCATATTCATTCAGAAAACCTGAACACGCCCTAGATTGAGAATTCATATTGCAAATACAAGAAAGTATGTCTAAAATAACAGAAATTTCTTGTGCAATTCTAAAATTATGTCTTAGATTTTATAATCAAACCCAGGTCATTGCTCTAAAGAGAGGAGGACTCTCTCCATGGCTGCACTGAAAGAAAGCAGAGAGCTAAGAAAGTCACTGACTTTCTAATGGTCATTGCCACATACTTTTTGTGATTCATTAAAGTGAAAACTATTTTTCCCTCACTGACAGACCTTAGTTTCCTCTTCACAGCAGGTTTTCCTCCACACAAGTGTTTAGGACAAGCTCTTGTTGTTTTGTACAATTTTAACTTCAAATGTTTATTCAGGCAACTACTCCTTACTTGGAGTGACACAGGCAGCTATCCTTGTGAGAGTAAAGTATTTTGGAATTGCCTAGATTGAAGAGTCTCAGCACTTTGAACAAGCGTTAGAAACAGCTGAGCGTTAAATGTTTCATGGGAATAAACAACAAAGAATAATCAGGTTCAAAAACACAGTTTTCATTTGTTTTGACATAGTAATGAAATCTCATCCTTTTAATGTAGTCTAGGAGGTGAATTAGGGATATAAACTTTAAAAATCATGTTGCCTCAAAAGTAAGAAGCTTCACTTTTTTTTTTAAGTTAAGCAAAATGGAATTTTGGCATATGAATTAAAAAGTGTGGTACATGTGGTGCTGCTCTGTATAAAAGCACATGGTATGAAGATTAACCAGTGGTAATTATCACATCTTTTAATGTGATGCCATAGACAGGCATGGCATTCTAATTTCTGTATTTGTTCAAACATGCCTCTGCCCTCAGGGGCCAACAACTTGCATTAGGCAGATACCACAGATGAGCTATGAAGGTGTGTCCAGACAGTTGATTATGTGCAGCAGAAGGCTCTGAAAAACAGGGACAAGTCTTGGAATACAGAAGTCCATTATTCCACAGAAGTAATTATTTGGAGCTGTACTTTAAATACTAACTTCCCCATGCCCAGGGATAATTCTGCAGCAAGTGGAAAAAGGCTTGAAAACAGGAACCCCACATTGAAAACAGAATTAAATACTGCAAATTGTCATGGATCTTGTACAGGACCTAGGAATTTTTTCTAGTATTGAGAATTCACAGACTGAATAATTTTAAAAACAACATATAATCCATGAAAATACATGCCTATGCCACCTAGAATCTTTCACAAGCATCAGATTTAAAAACACCCATTGCTGAAAATGTGCTGACATTTTATTCATCAAGAATTGCAAAAATAAGAACTCCATTCTCTTTCATGCAATTTCTTTTGTGTTCAGTATTGACTAATAGCATCTGCCTCTAAGATGAAAGGCCTTAGTCTCCCATTTCTGTTACTTACAAGAACTAAATTCTTTGGCAAGAGAAGCATTTTAAATTATTGCATAACGTGAAAGGGAAGTGGCTGATGCCTGGCAAGGCAGGCAGGTCCCAGCATATGACAAACAATTTTGCCGGCACGCACCCTCTTCATAATGCTGTATAATCCTTCAGCTTTTCAAGTTAAACACTCTCATGAGTGTTTACTTACTCTTCAAGCAATTTTTCTTGACTGTGGCCTCTACCCTGATTACAGCAGATACCTCTTTTACTTCTTAACTGATAGTTCTTAGCACACATGCATGCACCTTCTTTGCATGCAAGCATCAGTAGACAAATGTTGCCAAGAATCATGGCATTATATTAAACCAATGAAAAGACACCATTGTTTTGGCTAAAACAAGCCTGCTCTTAAAAAATATGCCTACTTCTTTCTGGTCTGTATGGGCTACAGCAAATAAATTATTTTCTTTGTGAAAAGAGAACAAAACTTGTTTTCATTACAAAGAATTTGTGCTTTAAAAGTAAAAAAGGATGAATATGTATTTCACTGTTAACACCACAATGCAGTTAAAATTGTTTATTCCTAAATAGTATATACTTGGGATTTTGTTTTTGTGCTGCACACTTTGCATATTTGAAGTATTGGCAATCTAGGAAAACAAATTCTAGAAAATCCAAAATCACATTTTGTGATGCCTCCAGCTTTCCCATGAATTTGTAGTATCCCTAGCCTCAATTAGCAGATATATCTAGACAAAGGCATTCAGACTACAGTGAAAATATCCACTGAGTATAAAAATATATATATTTTACATATAAGTATTTATTGTCTTCATTTATGTCAGCCTTTCTTTTCTAGCACAAGTAGCATATGAAAGATTTTATAATATTCTGATACACTGTTTCTACATACTCCCTTTTATCAAAGAAAAATATTTTCAATTTTTAGTAACAGTTTTCAAAATAGTTTACAAATTTAAGTAGAATAATTTTCTATGTCTACATATAAATAAGTTCTTAACTTGAAGATTGCTTACATGATGAATAAATAATAAGCTGCAAAAGGACCCTCTTTTATATGCAAAAATGAAAGCACACAATAAAACAATCCATCATTTGACCTTTGTTGCAAAATAAAGACATTACTGGTAAATTATCATAGGTAATAAAGATGGGTATCAAGTTTAGACCCTGTCAAGACATCAATGCTGCCACAGTAATCACACTGCATCTTACATATTTTTGCTTCTTTCCTTCCCTGTCAAGGAAATCCTCATATATTCATCTGCACAATTGTTCAAAGGTTCTCCTTCCATTATCTGTTTCTAGTCTGAATGTGGATTATATACTCCAGCAAAGTGTGAGATTTGTTAAGACAGAAACCATACCCAAAAGCAATAAAGTATGTGAGTTGATATCCCACGTAAATCAGGATGACACCTCACTTATGTCCTCATTGTGGCTGCCACAGCTGCCTCCCAGGACCAGTTTGCCATTACCTCACTGAAGCGACTTAGCCTGCGACCAGGTGATCCACAGATTGAAAAGAAAGGCAGTAAGGGGACTCCTTAGTGGGAAAAAATGCCACATCTTGTGGAAACAGCTTGTAGTTACATCCCAGAATCACCAGAAATCAAACTGACACCAGCAGAACACCCAGACTTGGTTCTTTCCCCCAAAATACTGCCCTGACAAAGAATACACCTTAGACACTTAAATCCCAGCATTGGCTCTTTGAGCTTAGTTGATCCTTCAGCATTTCTCAGGTGCCTGAGACTTGTGCAGAGCAACACACAATTACAGGGTTTAAATCAATACCACCAGAAATGGACAAAACTGGCACACAATGCACAGGAGCAGTCAGAGCTTTAAGTCCCTATCATTAAGCCTCATACTCTTTTCCTTTTCAGCTTTTCTTGTACCCATGATAAAGCAAAAAGGGGGAGGGTGAAAATTACAGGGCAACCTGTAGGGTCTTCTGTAAAGAAGAAATAAAGAAAAAAATGTTGTAGAAGATATACCAGCATTAAGTGAATTCCAGTGTACTAAAACGATCCCTGCCAGGCACAAGAAGACTGCTACTGCCAGGAGTGCAATGTTGCTCTGGAAGGAAAGCTGTGATCCATACATGCAGCTTTTGTTATACCATATTTCATGCTATTTGTTGCTGTCAAACCCAATTAGGGAAAAAGTCCAAGAAGAGTAAACACCATGCTTTATTGTCTGAACTAAAAGACAGTGTCTCATGCTCTCCCCTCTCCCACATGCCCTATTCCAAACAGGCTGGTTAAAGAATAACCTCTACGGTTAACGGACTGAGGCCAGCTTTCAAGGTATCAGATAATGAAGTTACTTTTTAATTCCCTGTTGCACACTGAAGCTTAAGAAACACAAGCTGTAAGAAGAGCAAGACTGAACATGTCTTCTATTTATTTGCAGGTCAGCAAGAGCAGCAACAAGGGCTGAACTCCGAGTTGTGTCACTTAATGCCTACATAATTTACCTTTTTTTCCTGGACAAACCACATCTAAGGATTAAAACAACTGAATAAATTGATTCTACTGAAAAATCATCAGATCAGGTTTTATAATGTCACTACTTGAAAACGCTAAGTACCAAATAAATTCAAACATTACATTGCTGAGCTGTTAATTATGAACTGCAAGCTATTTCTTAAACCAACTCAGTACCATAAAAATAGGTAGTTATATGTGAGAAACTCCATTGTAATCAGTAGATGTCTCGACATAAATATCTGACAGTTGTACAAGGCAGACTAGTAAAGCTTACTATAAAAACATAATTTACAAGTATATGGATAATATAATATAAAGACTACAAATACTTTTTAAGAACAAGTCAGGGACATTGTTTAGAGTTTTTTAAAGCAGACAATGAAGAAGCAGGATAATATATTAATGTGGATTAGCAAAATAATGTTAACAGGATTCATAATGAGGCTCTCTTCCAGCTTACATGATGTAAGAGGAAAATATTCCCCCCCGCCCCAATAAATAAACAAAATAACGGGACATAAAAGGTTGGAACAACAGCATTTTTTTCAAATGGAAGGCAGTGTCCAGAAGGGTCATCCAAAGGAACCTGTGCTTGGCACTTCCTTGTTCAAAAAATTAATAAGCATTATTAAAATAGTAGTAAGAGTGGATTATGTCTTGGAGAAGGTGCAAAAGCATTTCTTTAAAAAGAACACTGCTTGCAAAGGACTGAAGGAAGATTTAATGAACAACAGGATACAAAATCAGAGAACAACTCTGGCTGGAAGGATCTTTGGAGGCCATTTGGTCACACCTTCATTAAAGACTTAAACTATGGATTGAACACTCATACACAATGATGGAGTGTGAAACAGGTATCCTCATAGAGACAAGAGATCTCAGAGTAATTGCTAAGTATTTTTTACAATCAGTTCTTCAATATCATAAACTAATTCTGCTCTGTACCAACACTAAGAAATTTATTGTGGCAGACACAGAACTAGAAAGACTGACTACTATTGTACTTAGAAGCACCAAACAAGCAAACAGGGTGGTCAGACATACATAAGAGCTTCTGTATCAGCAGAATTAAGTAGATAATAGCTCTTCAGGCTAGAGGACATGTGACTGGAGGGGATATAACAGTCAACTCATGAGTGGCATAATAGTGACCAGGGAGAAAGTACTCATTATTTCCTTCTTAATTAATCATTTTCTTGATCCAAAAACATATAGGTGTCAAAGAAATAGGTAGCAAGTTAAAAGCAAACAAAAATATGTTCTTTATTCACACAACTAATTATGAGAGTGACAGTTGAAGGATTTTGTGAACATTTTAGACTGGTTTAAAAAGTGGCAAGGAAAATACATGAAAGGAAAATTAAGAGCTAAGAAACAAATACCAAGTAAGGGGGGAAGTACTCAGCACCTTACACCAAACTCCATGCTTCAGCATCCATTTAATTGGCTACTGTTGGAGGGACCCTGAGCTGGCTTGGCCTCATTGTTCCCTTCTCTGGCAATCTCAAAGTGGTGAGCAGATTAAAAACTCTCCTGAAAAGCAGCATCAGTTTCTCAGGCTCTTGCCTCTGGCCTCTTCTACCAAGCTTTAAAACCTTCCTCAGGCAAAAGGCACAGGCAGTTCTGGGAGCTTCTCTTGTGTGAATTATCAGCAGTCTTTTTTCTCCCATGGGATGGCTGCTTTCAATTTTACAATGTTTCCCAAATTCTTTGTGTGAGAATTACTTTGAAGTAGTGATCAAATACTGATTTAGTTAAATGAGTGAGCCACAAAAAAAGAAACCATATGCTTTAGAGTACTGTTAAAATTCAGTTACTTTTGACTATTTTTAATCATTCATTGCCTTATTATCTTTGTTTTGCCTTCTGAGAATTACAGCACTGTGAAGATTAAAATCAGATATGAAAATAGATGGGTAAATGCAATATTCTTCTTGAAGATGAATAAGAGATTTCTAAGTCCCAATAAACTTTACCAAATACCAAGCAATTCCCTTCCACTTGCCAAGGTAAGTAAAGGCAAATTTGGGCCATATAGCTGCTGGCACAGGTCTCTTCTTTTTTTTGTACTAGTGCTGCACTATTTTTGTGTGTGCTTAAAATACAAAACAGAGTATTTTTTTGTTTTATTGATCATACTTGTATGCCCATTTTGTCCACCTCTAATTGACCTTTTCCTTTTTTCTTCCTGACAATTTCCTTGCAGTTATCTCTAAACAGTGACATTTGCTTAAATAGTTGATGCTGAGTCCTTTTATGTAGAAAAAGAGAAAGATACTGAAGGATTTTTATCCACCTCAGCTTAAAAATTATCTTAGTGTATGGCTAAGCATGTATCGAATGCCATTATTTCTCTAAGAGAAAATAAAATGTTAATTGCTTAAGATATAGAGACAGTCCCAAAAACAGATCCAATAAGACAAAAGAGTTTAAATCACTCGACTACAAACTAATCTTGCAATCCAACCAGACAAGGATGAAAGAGTTTGACAAAATAAATACATTTCACCCTTTGGCATCTGGGTCTTCTGATGTTTAATTAAAAGAAAAGGCTAAAGGCTATGTTCTTCTCTGAATGTTAGCTCACTGCTGAGATGCCAAGGGGACAGGCACCTTTCAAATACCTCTCCTCAACAGGAATGTAAAAATAATTTTAATTTAAAATAAAATAACCCAAATAAAAATCATTGAACTGCATTTGAAATGCTTCATTGGAAGACAAAACTCTGTTTCACCTTCCAGAAGCGCATTAATGGAAAATTTCTTGGTGCAAAACATTAGACATGTCTTTTCTTGTAATACAACAAAGATGAATGAATTCATTATTTTGTGAAGCACTGTAGAGGAAAGGAAAAAAAAAAAGCAAAGATCTTGAATGTAATACGTATTTTTAATAAATATGTGAGATAATTTAATTTGATCTCACAAACTAGGCCACACAATTCAGTGTATCTCTGAATTCACTGTTGTTGAGGCCCAGATGAGAGAACCTGTCCCACGACATGAAGAAATTCACTGACTCTGATCTCCAACACGAGCCTCCATCCCAGCCACTTGGCGTAAAACATGCTCAAACCTGCCTATCAATACCAAGAGATGGTCAAGTTAGAGCTGCAATCAAAGTCCCTCAAAGCACTCCAAGATTCCACACCGTGTCAGTGAGCAGCACCACATCTCCCGCACCAAGGAATGCTCGCTTTGCAGCAAGTGTGCTCCCAGCTGCCCCGTTAAACCCGTTCTGACCTGCAGTGCCCCTGCTCCACAAAGATTCCTAGAATCATGTACTGGGTACCTTATAGGTACCTTGAACAAAGTGCTTAGATGCTGTGTAGAAAAGGAAGAAGTATCCATAGCTGAATAAAACCCAGCCAAAAGTTAAACATGTGTCACGTATATGTAAAATCCAACCTTGTTTTTGGTTCTGTAGCTTGCTTAAAACATTACCGTGCAGAGAAGTTTTAAGTTGCTCAGTAAATCTAATGCTCCACAAACATTATAAAAGACCTCAAACTTTGTCAAAAAACTATTTCTTCACTAGAGGAAGTTTCATGAAACATTTCTCTTTGCTCCAGTATTCCTTCTGGCTTTCCTCAATTTAATTGACAGTCACACTCATTTTGTCCAGCCATTAAAACACATCATGTTCCATGTTAACAGTATCTAAAGCTGGAAAGAACGCCATATGTGTGTTCTAGTACTTGAGGGATTGCAATTCACTCCTACAATTTATTTACAGGAAATATAATTAAGAAACAGTATTAAATGTATATGAAAAACACCTATCAATGTATTTCTTGATTCTACACACAGGAATTCCTTTACCAAAGCAAAAAGATGCTACTTGGTCTAATTCACCATGATGAAGACAGTGCAAATAAGGAGATACTATCAATGACATCAGTCAACTCCTCATGAAATACTGGGGGCTTGTTTAATGCTTTTTTTTTTTGGTAGACCTTTATCTGTGGCTTAAAACCAAGATAAATTTTTGTTCTCAACACTGATACTGACAGCCAGTTAGCTAATACTGGGCCACCAAAACCACAGCCAGGTGGCTGCTGCCACTGTTGAAGTGGAGAAATAAATTCCTGAATGCCTGTTTTCAGCACTGGGCTTCATGCTGCAGAAGGTTATCTTCCCTCATCCATGAAATTGGGTATTCTCTATGCTGGGCTGAATGAGAAAGACAACAGTCAATCAGGACTACTAAGGATATGCCTGGATAGCTCAATAAAACACAAAAATTAACTACATGCTTCAAACTCTGAGTTAAAGAATAGTTTTATCCATAACAAGTACATACTTGGCAAAGAATTATCTGCTGGTTGGGATATCCCAGCATTTGAGTTTGAGCCAGATTTTGCTTTTGGCTGGGCATACGCTTGGAGTGGCACTGAAATGGAAATCAGAGTTAGACTTGCATATCATACAGCACACTGTGTAAGAATTTGTTGAAATATCTCACAATCTAGCATACTTCATTCTTAACTGAAAAGAAAATTTAACCTGCCAATATGACACTATCCCCTAATTTTTACTACAAAGACAAGATGCAAACACTACCACACTACACAAACACCTGAATATTGTTTCACTGCTTACTAGTCACACACATATAACAATGACACAACCTAGTTTAAAGATTCCAAAACCCAACTTCAACAAAATATGAAGCACAAAGTAGCTGATTTCCCACTACAGCTAATGAAATAAACATATCTCCAGTATTGTACTTCTCCCTACACAGATTGTTGTTGTTGTTTGTTTAATGCATATCCTTCAGGCCATAAACCCAGTGACTCTCTTCAGATCCTGAAGGATTTTTAATAATCTGTGTAAAACCACTATTAGAGGATTCACAAAGCAAGTATGGACCAGACACCAACCAGAAATACAAATACCTCTTTTTAAAATTAAAAATATTTGAGCTTTCAATTCCTGGGCTGAAAAATACATTTGTCCAAGCTATTGCATTGTATACATGACTTGCTAGTATTGTGTCCCTCCAGACCAAAAAAAGTTTGGGATGTTTTACTTATATTTGGGATATTTTACTACAATATTTTACTTTCTGGAAAGGGAAAAATATTGGTTCTGGCCCTCAGTTCAGAACTGAGGTTTTCTAATCTTTAATCCTTGCTTATAAATAAATCAGCAGTTTAAGAAGTCAGCACATGCTCAGCAGTGATCTTTCACAGATCAGATTTTGAGTTTAATCTACAATGAATCTTGACTATAAGGCTTCAAGTATTCTATTTTTACCAAGTTTATCCTTCTGATATGAAATATACTTTCACACGTCTAGAGATTAAAATTCCAATGTTTATATTAGCAGAAGCGTTTAGGGTAAAACCAATTTCAAAAACACTAAGCTGTGAATCTATCACATTTAGACTCTTCATACTGTAGAAAAAAAGACAGTAAACATACACTGTACTATTTCAATAGCTGAGAAAGACAGTAATTTTTACTCATATTAAAATAAATACAAAATTATTTCCATTAAAAACATTGGTCAGACTGCATCATCCTTCCAAGAATTCACACAATAAGAATTTGTGCTTATGAATATACGTATGAATGCTTCGTTTTTCATTTAAGCCAATAGTTCATTTTCCATGCTTAAACATATTCCCTACACAAGAATAAAATGTCATATAATTATCATTTCACATGCTCATTCTATGCAAAAACTGACACCATTCTGATCACTTCTAAAATGTATTTAAGCTGAATCATGTTGTTCTATAGTCACATGCAAGGTGTAGACCAAATTTTCCCTGGATTTATAGCTGCAGATGTATTCACTGGTTCATTTCACCGATGGCTTTTATTATCTCAGGCTTAATCCAAAGAAAGGTTATTTAAAACCTGTCCCACTAAAACTTAGTAGATGAAGTGATTCAGGAGACTCTCTTCAACTGGATTGCAGGCTGAAAGCCTAGTGCACAGC
Organism: Leptocoma aspasia; assembly: GCA_013399835.1. NCBI lineage: Eukaryota > Metazoa > Chordata > Aves > Passeriformes > Nectariniidae > Leptocoma > Leptocoma aspasia. Next base: position 1,196,032 of record VXAX01004318.1, on the reverse strand, counting down.
GTAAAGACAAAGCCATATTTTGTAGGATTTCCAGTCTTTTTTTCACCTGTACAGTTTCTGCACACTTTTTGTACCTGTTTTTCTCATGACTGCTTTCATTTCATGGGAATTTCTCTGCCTCATTATCCATTAATCATTTTTCCTTCTACCCTTCTTTCTTACCCAGCACAAAGCAAATCTCGAGGAGGAAACTGTCACTGTCAAAACTTTTAACCCAACTTCAAAGAAACACAAATTAAAAAGCCATAAACTAACTTATTGCCTTTAGGGTACTTCAGCTAGATAGGTTCCCTCATCAATGAGCTTCACCAGCAGAAAACAAGATATTTTTATCCAGTATCCTTCCATTGTTTTGTTTAGACCATCTTTCAACTTGCACTACTTCTCATCAAATTCAAATGATTTTTCATTCTGGGCTAAGCTGTGTCAGCAAAAGTTGAATTCGACTCTAAGCATTAAAAAAGAAGCACAAATGCATTAACTTGACCATGCTATTCATTATTCTTTACTAAAATAGCCAAGACAGACATAATAGAACAATCTTGACAAGCTGCAACCCAAAATATTTGTATTTACTAGTGATATCAAACTCCATCAATATTTAGTCACTGCAGGTGCTGGTTATTGATTCACAGCAAGGGTCTGCTCCCTAACCTAGCACCCATGCTTCAGCACCAGCACATCACTGGCTGCAGCACTGCTGCAGCAGCAGCCAACCAAACCTTCTAAAGACAAAGCAGTCTGGCAGTCAACCTCTGACCACCTCTCTGAGCAAAAAGAGCATCCTGGGGCTCAGACCTTCAGAACTTTACATGTCAATGGCCTTGGAAAGCTCTGAGGCTCAATGCAGTAATGTATGCCTGACATGACTGATCTCTTCCAAGTACTGCCCTCTGGATAGCATCTGTCTCTCAAAGCAATGTGCAATCTGATGAACAGTAGTACTTAGATTATGCAAAATAAATGCCAGGAGTTTACCAAAGACTTTAAAAATTATACACCCACCGAGTTACAGGAGGACACAGAATGCCTATCCTGACAAAATTCATAACAAAAAGCTCATTTAATTTGAAAACTGACAGTATATGTACAGAGCACACTAGTATGTAACATATTTCTCATTATTATTTATTTAAAACCTTTAAAATGTCAGAAGCCATTCTGTAAGAAGTCTTCCAGAGCCATGTCTCTAAGAAGGGGACTTAAAGTTCATGCATTCTGCTTTCAAAAATGAGGACCGAGAACTTCACTCCATAACAAGATTATCCCAACAACTCAAAGAACTGTCCTGTGTAGGTAAATGGACAAGGCAGAGGGCAAGCAGAACTATATTTTAGGCATTGGCTACATGCAGCTTTTAAACACCTACTTAATTCAACTATTTTTGGTGATTTCAATGGTACTTAGTCGTCAATAAAAACTACTTTTAAACTATCTTTGTATATAAAGATCCTGCAAATACTTCCATCAGACTTCAACAGCAAGTAAAACCACCAGTATACCCAAAAGGTTCTCAAAGCTAAATTACTTGACCTTCTATGACTCTGTATGAGACAGCTGTGTTTAAAGGCACCGAACCTATAAGGACTATTCTGCAAGCACACAATTACACTTGACTGCAACATGTACCAATGACTGGGAAGAACTGTCCTGTTAGCAAACACTTGGAAGACATCATCCCCTTCTGCATTATTTAATTCCTACCCTTGATGTTTTCCCCTCTGTATTAATTTTCAGAGTTACAGGGTGCTCATTTTTTTCTTTTATGGCTGCAGTCATCACAACACAGAGAACAATTTCTAGAATCATGAAGCAGGTTTATTTTGCTAGAGGGAACAAAGTGACGATACGTGTTCCAAAACATGTCAAGGGTACGTGAGTAAGAAAGGTGTGGTCTGCTTCAGCTAGTTACAACATTTAGACTTTCCAAGCCAAGGCAGCTGCAATGCTAGTGGCACAACCAGCATTCCTGCTTTTTGAAAAGTGCTTAGCTCTGCCAGGCTATAATGTGGTGTACAGAACTGCCGTCCTGTTTAATGTTTAACTCCAACTATTCTCAGATGTCCACATCTAGAAGTATTTAATAATCCGCAGCTTACTTTTATTCCAAATAATATCTGCATAACAAATCTCCAGTAATTAAACTACACAAGAAACATAAAGGACAGAAAGGTAACTACTGACACTAAAATGACACCAAAAAAATATCACACAGTTACACTGAAAAACATTGAATATTTTATACAGACACATAATGGGTCTCCAGAGGAAATGTTCACCCACTTGAGTACACAACCTATAACCAAGGATTTAATTTTCTTAAGGGCTGCTGCTGCCATGATTCCACAGAAGTATCTACTATAAACTAACAGGAAAAATAAAATCACTTTGAAATTCAATATAAAACTGCAATTGGTTTATGCCTTTCAGAAAAGCAACTCATACAGTTAAGCACTGAGCACCACTACAGTTAAGAGCTGAGAATACCCACAACTTGAAGACCTAGAACCTGAACTTTATAAGCAACTGTCTGCTATTCATACCTTAGCTATTCCTTTTAAAACTACAGAGTACAGTAGGGTGGGTCATACAAACTGAAAGCCCAGAGGCATTTTCTTGTTCAAATAGAACCAGAGCTCTACTTAAAGAAAAAACAAGAGGAAAAAAAATTAAGAGTTCAACCAGCTGACCTTATCTTTGAAATCACAAACAGAGCAATCGCTTTAGACCTTCATGACTTCAGCAGTCAAGTTCTCAGCATTGTGTGCATGGCAATAGCATTCACAATGCAATTTAACAAAGCAAGTCACAGCTTTCTTACTCTTTTTATTAAATGTTTAAGCATTAAAAAGTCATGACACAAACCTGGGTCCACATGTCTAGAGCTTCTTCTAATTCCATTTGTTCGTTTCTACAGAGCAAAAAGAATCAAGAATATGAATAAACATGTTTTCATGGAGGCTCATTGCAATCCTCTCATTACCACAATCTACTAGGCAAAGCTGGTTTTCTTCAGTTAGTTCCCCCAACCACCAACACAATTATCTTTATCTTGTAGAAAGATCACACTTTGAAAAATATTCTTAGTAATCTGACGGCTTTTTCATATGTCCCATTTTTTCTGACACTAGGCTGAAGGAGTCCCAGTACATAGAAGGTTTGCTCATACATCAACATTTTTTGATAGTAAGAACAAATCTATTTTTTAATCATTTATTAATAGGATAGGGGAAAAATGTGCAGTCTGGCATTATCTGCCCCAGATAACATCCACCAACACAAAAGTCAATGCCACTTTCATTGCTTTAATAAGGTACAAACTTTCACTATTTCTACTTTAAACTGAAGCTAACTACAATTCCCTACGGAATGCTTAATTTTCTTGTTTTCTGGGCAAGTATTTAAATATATTTAGTAACTTGTCTGTCTCTCTAAAATTGGAGGAACCAGAGCTGTGTGAAATCAAAGACTCAGATTATTTCAATTTCTTTTCTATGTTTTATACTCTAAGACACTATGGATCCCCGGAAATTTCAACGTGAAATAATGCATATCTGTGAACTACCCATCTGCTTTTGCAAGCTTGTTTTATCTGGCATGATGATTCATGCATTTATTTATTTTTTAATCAAACCAAGCAGAGAAGGGCATGTTGCATAACAAAGGGAACAATTAGGGTGCTCTGATTTACTCGCTGTTGATATAAGCTGATGCAGGACACACACCAAGGCAAGCCAGAAAGCAGTAACCTGAGGCATAACCGAATTACCGAGCCCTGTAGCAGGCAAGCAAAATAAAAAGCTTGGTTTGAAAACAGCTTTCAATCTCTTGAGTCCTTGGACATATTCTCTCTGTACCCCACAAGTCTAATTAAATAAAGGATACAGGTTTTTCTTCATCTGTAGTGGATAGAATAAAAAATTAAAGCTGATGCCACAACAGAGATAACAGTACTGGATAAAAGCAAAATGCTTAATTATATCCTGTATTGTTTTTTATAGATGGAAGCCATATTACTGATACACATTGATGCACATTGGTGAGCAACCACAGATTTGCACAGGAAAGGGAAAGGGGGAGGACTCAGAAAAGTACAAAGGGAGACAGAGAAATGCTTAATTGAAATAAAACCAACAGAGGGACTGTGACAACTCAACTCATATACACCAAAGGACTGGCTGGAAAATGGTTTTAAGGAAATAGTTCTGAGCTGTATGAAAACGAGCTCAATACCCTTAAATATACTAAATTACCAGTAGATTCTTTACTTTACTGGTATAAAACCTAAATTCACGTTTTCCAAAATGACAGTTCCTCATCCATGTTTAAGTTTTCTTCTGCACAGAGACAATTAAAGCAGGCACTTCAACAGGAGTCTTGGTAAAAATTAATGTAATCTTGATGTTTTGGATCAACTCCATAAGCAATAGCAAATCAATAGCTCCAGAAAGGAGGCCTTTATTTTCCTAACAAGAAAAAGAAGTATATCTGTATTTTCATCCAGACTCAGTATGGTCACCACAGTTAGCTTTAGGAAGCCTGGCAGCCTTGTCCACTAAGCCCAGCAGATGATCTGATCACAGCTCTCCAGCCATGCCTGCCAGCTGCAGGACTGGAAAGGCATCGGGCAAATGGACCATGCTGTGATTCCCATAGTTTAGAGTGCCCTTACTCAGCACATCTGTCAAGGCAGAGACACGAAAGGCTGGGCAGCACCTGGCCAGAGGCATGGCTGAGGATGCAGTGAGGAGAGCAGGCAGGGGCTGGGCACAGGCAGGGGCTGGGCACAGGCAGCACACCCCTCTCTCCTCTGCTGGAGCTCCCCCGTCACCACACAATTCCCCTGCAGGATCCCAGGAGCAGGAACCCATGGGGCCCACATCCCAGGAGCTTACCAGAGGGTGCAGAGCTGCCCTCACCCAGCCCCACTGCTGTCTGGGGTTACAGGAACACCCAAACGGCTCAAATATCAGAGAGCACAGGTCAGTCCTGCAGCTACCCCTGCACCAGCCATGTCAGCAATAACACCCTCCCATTTCCCCTACCAGCCACAGCATCAAACACAGCCATGCCTAGTGACAGCAGCAACATTTATATTCACATGCTGCTCATAACTGGCATGTCATTTAAGCAATTACCATAAACTTCTGATCTAAAATAGATGCTAGAAACTACCATGCTCTAGGTCTGAAGTGCTGCCTCTCTTTTGTCAGACGAGACAGACAAAACCCAGCTGCCGTGCCCCCCCTGTACAACAGTGAAGAGGTCCCAGTATCTGGCCAAAAAATAACCCAGGGTGGCCTGCAACCTCCCTAGGCTGACAGCAAGCTACACTATGTCCATCACAGCAGCTCCTCAGTTCAGGTCCCATTCTAACATTCTCTCCAGATTACATGAACTCCATACCAGAGGATGGCTCTGCAACCATAATCTTTTCACATGAAGAGGCAAACACTGCCCTTCATCACACCCCACAGTTCTCTAACATGGCAGAGGAAAAAAAAAAAAAAAAGAAAAAAGAATGCTTTTAACTCTACAGCCAGATTTTGTCTAGGAACAGTAAGGATCTAATCACCAGTTGTGAAGCAATGTTTTCTTACCTGTAGCTTAAAAAAGCATCTCCACCCCTTTCAGTGCTCTCAGCACTATCATTTTGCTGCAAGTTTATCACGCATTTGGAGCAGAAGACATTTGTATTTAATCATGAATACCTTGTTGCTTAGACAACTTCTACAGCACTTAAATAAATCTGTTTGCAAACCCAGAAGAAAAACATACCTTTTCCATCAGCATGTACACAGAGTAATAAGGAGCTCTTATGTCACCAACAAAACAAACATCATATGCAAAAGAAAACAAATCCTTACCTCATGTTTCACGTTTCCATGTTCTGAAACATAAGTAAAAATTGGCATTATTGTTGATTGCAAATTGTGCACCTTTTATAGAGCAATCTCAGCCTGTGCTGCGTGGTGTAACAGAAAACCTGCTGCCTCCTTTTGCCACCTGATCCGTGCAGCCGCCCCAGAGCCCGGGTGCTGTTGTGCAAACCCTGCCGCGCTCCCGGCGCTCATTGGCCCCGCCGGGCTGCGCCCATGGCCGGGCTGGCTCCGGCTGCAGGGCACCTGCACGCTCCAGCAGCGGCACGGCAGGCCGGGACACCACCCCTGACAAACCCTGAGAACATTGCAAAAATGCTGCATAAATACTGGCTCCTTGGGAACTCAAAGCTACAGTTCATTGCAAGTCGAGTTCCCACCTTTTCTTTCCTCTGTCTTTTCACACTGTGACAAGGTGTATCAAGGTTAAACGTATACCTTTAGCTTCAAAGTGCTGAATGTTTCACATTCAATTTAGCATTGCATTAGTATACCAGAGACTGACACTACTGCTGCTTTATTTGCTTTTACTATAAATTTTACTGTACTACTTAAAAATCGGGGAAAAAATCCTGTGGGAAATCAGAAAGACTGAATAAAGCCAATAACACTTCAGCGCATACACACCACCACACATCACAAAAGGCACAAAAGAAGATCTCTTTTTTACATGCCCTTTGAATGTCTAATCCGATAGCAGGTATTTGGGTGCACTCTAGATTTTTGGTGGGTGCCTTACCAAAGCACACGCAGCTGTATTTGCCCGTGTGTGCCTCTCACACTACACACGCTGCTGAGGCCCAGCACAAACTGCACGTGCCTGGTCTCTGTGTACTTCAGGACACTGGAAAACTTTTACTGTACTAGCTTCTGAACGGGAAGGCATAGCCACAGTAAAGCAAATAATAAACTTTAACTTTTGCTCCACAAAGAAAGGCTCCATGAAGCAGTGGAGTGTGGGAAAACAAAACCCTGGCGTGCCGAGGCCGAGCCCGCGGCTGCGCGCGCTGGCAGCGCTCCACTCACGTACGCCCGCAGTCCTGCGCCAGCACAGCCACAGAAAACACTTCTGGGATTAGCACCTTTCCAGAAGGATTCGTTTGCATTTGTAGAGTGAGCAAAGAGAAGAAAAATAAACCCACCCAAAGGAGGACATGCAGGTAGTCTGTTGAGGTTTTCTAAGCAGCCTGAGGGAATTATTTGCCCAAGTGCTGCTGAAATTCAATATAATTTTGGTATTTTACAATCTGATATGCCTTTCAGAATTTTTGCCAAAATCTGAATAAAATATCCTCTTTTGAATGTTTGATCTCAGCATTATGAATGACTTCAAACGAAGGGAAGTCATATAGGTAAGTAGCTGCAAAGGAGGCCAAAACTTCATATCCAGACTTAGGGGTTTTCTTTCTTTTCTATATTCTAAAACTTACATTTATTTCCGCAGATCATTTATCAAAAAGTTAAAATGGAAATGTTGTTCTATCCTCCAATGGGAATGAATGAATCTGATTTTTAAACGTTGCTATTGAATATTATTTTTACCTCTAGAAAATATCCCAAATCCAACTAGATGAATGAGTTCCATCTGGTGATCAGAGCATCCCAAAGGTTTTTATAATAAATAATACTAATTAATAAATACTCCTGATCATTCATGTAAAATAAATTTCATTAAAAGGGAAGTGAAAGATTTGGATTAATAAGAAAACCAACACTGATGGACCAAAATGCCATTTATGGTTTCACTGTTAACAGTTCAGGAATAGAAAACAATATCTAGTCTCTGTATTTACACCTAAAAGCCTATTCAAAAAAATTAAGACTTGCCTTGTTATTTCATTACAGTTTAAATATGCCTGTATTTCAGAATATTCTGTATTTAAATATTTGTATTATGTCCTCATGAAAAACCTGTTTTCCAAACATTACACAAGTATAAGACCAAGAAAACCTTCATTTCTATTTTTAGGGGGAAAAAAAGTAATGTCTGAGGATATCTACCAGTAGATATTTTACACATGAAAACTTTAATTCCAGTTCCTGCTCACCACCAGTGTGCCAATGAAATCATCGAGTGAATCCTCAGTTCTGACAGCTAATTAATTAATGGCATAGTTCAGCACAGTTTTGAGGTTCTTCTTGTTTATTCACTGAGGCCACATAACCATTGGGTCACATTTTGAAAATTATATTTTCAAGTAAGAGGAGCAGCAGCTGGTCTCAGTAAATGAGAGAACACAGCTCAGAAAACGGGAATAAGCTGCTCTTCAGGGATGCAACAGAGCAGCTGGATTTACATGCTAACTAAATGGAGAGTAAATAAAAAATATATGTAATAAGCTACTCACCTTTCTATTTTAAAACAAAACTCAAAATATTTAAAATGCAGGAACTATAAACTAAGTCCCTTGGAAGGAGCTGTGGGACTACATGTTCCTTTCCAGGCATTTAGCCAGTCATTACCCAATCAGAACAAAATTAGCAATGTGACCCAGATGTACCACACTGTAGGACCCTAAAAAGTACCAAGCACCCTAACTGGCTTTCATTCAGGTTGAGCAAGAATCATTAGTTAAGCAATACAGCTCAACTTCTGTTGCAATTTTTTAAAAAGTGGTATAGCTCCAGCGAACTTTGTGATATTTGAGCATTTACTTGTCAATTCAGTTGACATGAGAGGTTTGGAGGAGAGCCAGCAACTTTGCAACTATTGATTAAGTCAGCAAAAAAGTTAATAGTGAAATCTGCTGGTTTCTTTTGAGTTATCAAGACCACAGGCTTTTCATGAATAATCTCTAATGTGCTGTAGCACGCAATTAGGACATGAACAGCATGGACTGTATCATTGGGCATGCACGTTATTGTATGAAAGCAATTCTAAACTTAACCTGTAAGTTCATCTCACAGTTGAAGAAACTTCTTTTCCATTGAAAGAAATATAGTGCCTTTTCAAATGAAATTAACCAAATGAGAAAGAAATCATGCATAAATTAACTAAGATTTACTATAAAAATGACCAGCTAATGTTTTTCTAATCTATTTATGACCTGATGAGACACGCCTTTAACATTCCCTGGGAAAAGTAATATAAAGAAGAAAATTCTGTGGGTTTGGCACTATAGTTAAAATATTCAAAACACTTTCAGATTCTAGAATCATTGGAGGTTTCTCTAATTGAAATATTCAACAGTCAGTAGAACCAGCAAGCATTTGCCTGAGAATACTTAATTCAACAAAATTTGATGGACTTGGAAAAATTCCAGTCTGGAAATGAAAATGAATTGTTAATTCCACTGGTTTAGACTAGGAAACAGACTGGAGTTCTTCAGTATGTTCTGGGCACGGTGATACTGTTTTATCAACCCTATGAGGCCTCTGAAGAAATTGCAAGGGACACAGCACAGTCTGTACAATAAAAGTGGGAACAACAAGGGATACATCTCCCTGTGGCTACTAAAGGTGTGTCTTACTCGTTCTTGCTTACCCAAGGCCACAGTCTTAAGCATTCCCAGACACAAACCATTCCAGCCAGCGGGAGAGCATCACCAGATGAGTGAAATTGCTCCATGCCATGAAATAAGACATAGGAATGCAGCTGAGAAGCCAGGAGATGTAAAAAGGGAGAGGAGATGCCCTCATAGCCAGCAGAGAAAAGAACACCACATATGTCTTTATAAATGGCCTGTCACAGAAATATGTGCATCCATTTTCTAATCATTGTGTTTAAGGATTTCATACAGTCTGTTTAAGATCATGCAATCAGACTCAAAGGAGTTCATCAGAACATTAACAAGGATCCCAAATCACAGAAAGATTAAGTGATAGGGTAGAAAAGTAAAATATGTGAGAATGTAGAGGACTATGTGAGGATGTACAGGACAGCATTTTAGGTGGGAAAAAACCTGTTAAATCAATAATGACAGAAATGAGCACAGAGGATTTCAACCAGCACTGCTGATTTACAGCAGCAAGGGCAGGAACAGCAACCAAGAAAACCCAAGGGCTAAATGCAAACATTTTGTTCTGTTTATTAATTCAACTGATTAACTCTGCATCTTTTATCACTAACATTTCTACAATCTGCTGAACTGGCCTTCTTTGAAGCAAAACATCTGAAGAACTGGCATATGTTTGTGTCTAAGGCATAGCATGAGAACACAGCAATTTATCTTTAGATTTTGTCAATGTTTCACTCATAAGTGTATCATCTAAATCTGACACTTAATAATTTTGTCATTCAAAAGGTTTCATCTATCTTTGGATGTCTGTCTTTTGAATTTTCACAAAGTATGACTTGGAATGAAATTTTAAAAGATTTAATCCACTCAGGAAAGTTCTAAGCATCATTTCAGAAAGGCTGGTAAAAACATCTGCTCATGGTCTATAAAGAAAACAGAATCTTAAACTTTACAAAACCAGAAAATGCTGAGGAAAATTCAAATGCCTTTGAGAAACCTAACAGCATATTCCCACTGCAGTGCTTTGAACTCTGATCACCTTTTTCCAAATAAGCCTCTAGAAGTACAAGAGGTCTACAGAATAGGAATGAAAATTACTTGAAACATAGAAAAAAATTACACTTATAAAAAGATAATTTTAAAAACGGCAATTGTTCCATTTAGAGAATATACAGAATATAGAGAATATATATAAGAAGTCAAAATAATTTATCATAGAGAAGCAGTCAGTCAAGACTTCTCGCAAAAGCCCAAAGTCACATGTTCACAGAGAGTTCACTGTTCTAAACACTCTGAAATACAGTGGGACATTTCCAAATAGGGAAGCCATGCAAAAACATTAACAAGATGTAAGAACTCTCCAAACATCAAAAAAGAAAGGAAGAAAGTTTAACAGGATCAAGCAAGGAGCATCATTCCTGGATATTGTCTATCACAAGAGGATTTGCACTTTGTCGTGAAGCATCTGGAATGGCACTGGCAGAATGACAGAACACCAGATTAAACAGAAAATACATACATGTACACATATATGGATATATATTTCATGTCTGTGGCCATAACTAATACCACATGACTGGGGAACAATAATGTCCAGTTTCCCAAAAGGATGATTCAGTTTCATGTACATTATACCCTGTGAATAAGGCCATAATAGTCCCCTAGAAAAAAATGTGGGGAGAAAAAAAACCAAACCAACAAAACAAAACAACCCACCAAACATAGCAATACAATAAGTGTTCCTGGCATTTTGCTGCTGTACAAGCCTTTGCTCATTTCCCACAGGAGCAGCAAATGACACTGCTAAAAAAATATTGTATTTAAAGAAAAGTATTCAAAATTAAAACCATGTTAGAATTTTGTGCCTACAGAGCACACTTCTTCCACAAAGTGCAGTGAAAATGTTGAATTTTACATTATATCTTTATGTCTGCATACCTTTAATAACATCTCCTAGCTTAGCGGGCATGAAAGATAACTTATAGGAGACCTCATTTCTCAGCATAGCTCTGGAATAGTTAAAGGACAGCTCCAAAAAATAATTCAAGTTGCACTAACCAATATTTCAGGGAGTCTGAATTGTCTCATCTCTTTCTGGCCCATGTAGGGAAGCAGGTACTGCTAAAACTCCTCCTTAAACCTTTCCGTGGTCTGTGCACATTATGAATGGCCAGCACTGCTCAATCCACATTTCTTTCTTTAAAAAGGCAAATGAAGAGTAAAAGTGGAAAACAGTAGAGGAAAACCTGAGGATATCCTTTCCTACTCATTGGCCGACGTCTCTTTATCAGGTGGAGGGATGATATATTTTCAGCTAATTAAGCAAAACCCCTTGTCCTTTCCATGCTCATTGTTTGATAAAGCAAGGGGAAGTACAGCAAGAGCTGCAGTTTAGAGTTGGTTTTTACAGCTATGATCACAGAGCAGGCTGTAAGGAAAGACACAGCTCAGCACCTCCTGTCCTTCTGCCTCAGGAGCAGGTAGGAGACACACAACTCTCCTGTCTTGTATGAGAGCTACAGCAATCAGAGAGTCTTTGCATAAGAAGAAAAATCAGACTGAGAAGAGAAAGTGAAGTTTGAAGAGCGGACAGAGGGCTGAACACCTGGATGTAACCAAAACACATAACACAAAAAAGGATCTTAGCAATCCAGTTGTTTGCAATTTCAGTACAATATAGTTCTACAAACATCAGGAAGATGATTTAAAGTAAAATCCAAAACACCATTCTGCTTCTTTGAATTTTTAAAATTATAATTTATTCCCCTTACAAAGAAGGAGGAATGTGATTTGTTGTTGCTGTTATTTTGTTCTCTCTAGCAAGTCTACAGCATTGCTTAAGTATGCAGGAAAATTAAAAGAAATCAGACCTTTTGTTATCTAGGCATTTGTGGTCACTCTTACTGATGCATGTTGCACCATATGTGTGCACAGATATTTACAGAGGAACAGAAAGACAGGCTGCTGCCTCCTGGGGTGCCAGCTACCCAATTAAAATAAAAACTACAGAAGTGATTAAAAGAAAAAGAGAAAGACAAAGGGAAAAAATAGAAGTAGGGGTGGTTTATACCACAGAAGACAGTTCTTTTGGAAAGAACAATACATGTTTGTTTTTCCACTGTATTAATTTCAAGTAATTGTTTTAAAACAGCCCAGTTTTAAGATAATTTTAGTTATTTCTTTTCCTTAGAATATCTGCAGGAGGTTCTGTGAAAAGCCTGTGTTGCAGAAAGGGTTTCTGTCACAAATACTGTGATTGCTTGTATGTATTTTAGATCTACAAAAGATTATTTGTAAAGAGTTCAGATTTGGAGGGTAGCATGGAAAATCTTCAACACAGAAAAGCAGTTGAGAAAAAAAAATTACTGACTACAGCAAAAGTTAGTGCCTGCCATCCTGTTGATTTCATGGAAGACTGGGACAGGTAATTAGCACAGAGACCCAAAAGCCAAGTAGAAATCAGAAGTAATGCACACAGGGACAAAGACAGAAACAAGCTTATACAATGTTGATAGGAACAACAATCTAGATTCAAAATTCGGAAACAGCAGCTTAGTAAAGAGCAGTGGATGAAGTCATCGTGTAATTCAAAAGTGGGAGAGAGAGTATCTCTGCAACAGCACTTCACAAAGATTGTAGATAATAATGTCAAAAAGAAAATAACCCAAGGGAAGAGGTTGCAGAGGCTTATGTGAAGTATGTGAGACATGACAAACCTCACAAATTATTATAAATAATTCTGAGAAGGAATGCAAAGATTTTAAAGAAGTGAAATTGATACATAACTAGAAACTTCCTCAACATATAAAACTCTACTTTCCAGAAATCATTATGTGCTCCCAATGGCTTTTCTTTTTTAAACACAACAGCAATTCAAAATAATCTCTAGAAAAAAGAACATTTGAGAAGCTGGACAGAGGGAAGAGTCAAAAATGACACTAGGATTATATGACTGTGGCAATAGTTTAACAAACCCACTGCCACCAACAGAGTAGGGACAGGGAAGGAAAGGGTGGCCAGTGATGGGGGCTAACACTGAGCATTAGCAGTGGGAGATCCAGATGTGAGAAAGAGATTTACAGGGATAATACTGAGCAGAACAGGAAGATGTCAAATTTTTGGAGTTATCTGTGGGAGGCCAAATGGTAGTTGAAATCAAAAGATTCCTTAAGGCCCCAAAGAGCGGAACAACAGGGGAAGTGCAAAGTGACAATGGCCAGGGAAGAAATTCACCGAGCAATTGATTAAAAAAAGAAAAAAATAGTTCTTAGGTGTGGGAAGTCGAGAGCCATCAATCACCTTTTTGTGAATATTGTGAGTGGACAGAAACCATGGAAACCAAAGAGATGAAAGAGGAAGCTGAGGCAACACAAACAGCTTTAGGAACTGAGAGGAAAATATGAAAATTGACATAGACATAAAGGGAGAAGCACAAGGATGATGGACGATGTGCTGTACTGTAGGGGTCATATATAAGCAGTCCACAACTGAAACGAGATCAATTCCTTGGTGTATACAACATTGACGAAGAAATTTGGTTTGACCTGTAACAGTTCTCTCCTGCTTTGGAACATTTCAATTTAGTAGCAATAAAAATCCCTATGAATCCTAAATGCAATTCTAATTGTGCTTATAAATGGTAGCTTCACAAGCATGCATGTTACAATAAACACAAATTAGAGGTAAATTAAACCTTAATTATATCTAGCAAGTTTTATGTCCTAATTAAAATTGGTATTCTAACAATAAAAATGACTTACCACCTAAATTAGCCCTGCCACAATTGTCTAGTCTTCCTAAACATTCTTTGTGTGCTCCAGCTCCACACTTAGAACATAAATAGCCTTGATAAAATGTTCCCCTGTAAAATAAAATTAGGTAGTGATACAGTACAGGTGACAAATTCCACACATAAAGGACATAAGAGATGTGGCAGAAGGTACTAGAAGTCATTTTTTTATTCTGCGTAATGATAGTCCTTAAAGGCTTGAGAAAAAGTGACAACTGACAAACAAGCAGCTCATCTGCTTTCTGTCACTACTAGCCATTTAAAAATCACCACCAGACAGTTCTTTCAGACTACTAGTAGAATAATAACCTCCATTTCAATGTAATCCAAAGCTACTTTGGAACAGTACACTTGAAATTGTACCATTATGCATCCATCCTACTACAGCTCTACACTTCATCTCAGTGGGAGTTTGCCTAGGGACCATGAAGAACAGGATCCAGTTCAAGACAGTAGTAAGTTTGAATGTATATTTAAGCATTAAGTAGTTTTTAGGCTATATGGCAAATATTCTTGACTTCAAATTTGTTCATTTTTAAAAAAACATGCATCATGGACATTTCAGGTAATATTCGGAGCTGCTAACTCCTCTAAATGTCTCTGTACCACAAGGTGGCACTTGGGAGTACCCAGCTGGTAGCCCATGGGCAGAACCAGGCAGCATCCTGGGTGCTGTGTCCTGCATGCACAACAGCTGCTCCTCAGCAACAGCAGTTGATGCAGACCCAGTAACTCAACTACATTGCTCCTAAGTCAGGAATTAGCCCTCCTGTCTTTTCAGTTTAGAAGGTCTGCACCAGTGCTCATAGTCAGACCTTATTGCATTGAGGGGAAAAAGAAAAAAAACTAAAAAGAAAACATCTCTGAAAATCCAGGTCAGTCTGACTAGTCAGGGAAAGCATTGTTACAGGAAGAGAAAATGCATGACAAGGAGGAACATACTTCAGGTTCATTTATTCCATGCCTGTGCTTAACAAAGGCACCACCCACACTCAAATGCCCTTGCTAAAATGCTGTGACTTCATTTTTCAGATCATCAATATGCAACATAGAATCATTTGAGTTGGTTTGAGTTGGAAGGGACCTTAAAGATTATCCAAACTCTCTGCCATGGACAGGGACACTTTTCACTAGACTGGGATGCTCAAAGCCCCATCCAGCCCGACCTTGCAGGGGCAGGGAAGGGGGAGACCACCACCCCAAAAAAACCTTTACAATACCTCAGAAGCATCTGACAGACTTTGCAAGATGTCACCCGACTGAAGGTATGCATTTTGAACTCATGAAAGCTCGTATCTGCAAAGTCTGGCCGGATGTTTGACCTAAAAACAAAATTTGAAAACATGCATTAAATGAAATCTAGAACATGAGGTAACACTCACAGCAGGAATTCTTAATCCACAAACAACTAGTTTTATTTAGACTTAAATGTTTTTCACTGACAAGAACCAGAAGTATGGACTTTACCAAACACCTTGAAATGAAATCTGAATTATGGTATTATGCAGACTTCTTAAATATACCCTATAACTACCTTAGCTGTCAAAATAAGTAGAAAATTAAATATCTGGTTTTTATTCTTATTTCAGTAACTAGGATCATTCTCAACAATATTTTATTATGTGAATGCTCAAGGAAAAGCAGCTCACAGCCTGAGAAGCACCATATTTGAAAACATTAGCAGCAAATTTAGGACAGTTAGGTCATAACTATGCAGCAATATACTGGATAACCTGAGTGCTTTCAAAACAATTAGAAAATATTCACCAGGGTTTGGTTAGCCTTGTTTAAATGTGTTGCACAGTGCCCACAGCTGTAGATGCACACAGTAAATTTAACAAAATAAAAGATCCTATCCACACTGCCAAGATACCAACACACTACTAGCAGACTTATTTCCAAAGATCAGATTATGTACAAAGCACTGATCCACTACTGTACTTGTGGTTTTTTTACCTTCCCTACTGATCTCTTTTAAAAGCAGGAGTATAATTTAAATATGACCCATTCATCATCTGTTGTACCAGTGACTGTTTTAAGATTTAAATTTCATTAAGTAATCTATTCAATTTTTTCTGTCATCTGTCCCATTTCCAAGACTGAATGGGAGAACAGGCATTTTCAATTAATTTCTTTCTTTTTTAATTCAATAAGATCCCCAAACTAGCTTAACACTGTCAAAATCATTAATGCTTAAATGCTAGGTACATAACTTAATATTAATCTAGACTGTATCAGACAAAAAAAAAAATATAGTAAGAGTTAATGAAATTTTTACTATTATTTATATTAGAATGTTTAAGACTATAAATTTCTGGTATTTTTCTATCAAAAACATAGCAAGGCATGATGCATAGGAATTAAAATAGGAAAAAAATAATGAGGGCAGGAATGCAAGAATTTACAGTACTCAAAGGAGAAAGTAGAAGATTTTTCTGACATAGAAAATTACATATTCTTCCAATGAAGTTGGAGATACTTATAAGTTTCATTCTTATATATTATAAATAACTTCCAGACTAAAACACAGACCAGCCACAAACTGCAATGAAACATAGATAACAATGCAAGCATCACTCCCTCCTAGATGGAATTAAAAGGCTTACAAAAAGCCATTGAAAGAATCTGTTTAAGTATCCAGTGTCAGAAAGGTCAATCTTCAAATCCACCTGCTGAAAATGAAACTGTACTCAAAAAGCATAAGGAATTTTGCTTTTATGCCTGAGAATAACCTTACAATCAATGCTGTTTTAACTACCTCATTTGTGTCTCTCTTTCTGCTCTAACACGCAAGATGTCAATTCCACAACTCCTGCTAACTGAAACAGGTGTGCACACTACCCATCCACAGCAGGAAGGTACAGCAGCAGGATAAAATTCATCTCATAAAGTAAAAAACTTTTTAAACCAGGAGAAGAAGAATTATTATTTTTTGGCTCTTAACTAAGTACAGCCTGTATCTCACAACCTGTGTGCCAGGGGGCTGCCAAAACTTCTTAGGCTACACTCCAAGCAATCCTGAAAAATCCCTAGAACAAGTTGCAGTGCTTCAGTCCCAACAAAAGCTCATTTTTATTGACCATTTGGATCAGACCAGGTCATCTTGCAGAACTGTGTTCAAAGTATAAGCCAAAAGTGCAAAACTCATGAGATTGAAAGCATATCAAATTAAACCTAACAACCTCACCATTTTTCAAGAACAAACCAAAGAAAAAATTCCATTCATTTAATTAGAACAGAATCAATCTTCAAAAATAATAAGAATAAGTGGATCAAAAGAAAAAAAATTACAACCTTATACAGACAGTAGTTTAACACATGGATGTGACTACACAACTTTCTTCCATATGTAAAAATTCTCTTTCATTCTTCTCTCAGGCTATCTTCCACAAAGATTGAAGTGCATGAACTACTCAAAATATACCTCCTATTAACAGAACAAAGACGATACACTGTATTCATTCTTCTTCATGTTAAAAGCAATATTTGAAAAGAACAGTGCAAAGTAAGAAATTGTATGCTTACTCTGGAGACAGAGTGCTGTAAAGTGAAGCACAATATGGACAGATAATTAATGATCCAACAAAACCCAGAAAAATAAAATCAATGTGTGTTGTCTACTGCAAATGTAGAGGTAGAATAAGAAAGGATTTGTAGAAGAACATTTAGTGCAATGCTACGGGGGCAGGAAAACTCTTGCACTTTCTGCTACCAGATCAGTAATGCTGCATTATGGCAAATCCAGTTCTGTAGTCCCATCACAAGGACCATAGGTATTTTTTTTTTCCACAAAACTTTTCAAACTGAATATCACATACTATGTTTTGTGTTTTCAAATACAGCAAATAAATCTGATAATGTGAAACAGTCATGGCATAGCATACAACTTTTCAAAGCCATGTCCAAGCATAAAGAAGCTCTTTTGGTTATGGCATGGCAGCCTTACACTGATACTCTCAGAAGAGAGAGCAGAGGTCTCACAACACAGTAAAGAGAACATTTCATCCTTCTCAAATCTTCTTTTCTCTTCTACTTCCCAACCTGTAGGCATATCTCAAGACAGAAGAAACCACAAGTATTTATGTCAATATTCATTTTGAGCCTAATACTATTTTCCACTTTAGAAGAAGGATTTCTTGTTTGAGACAAAAAAAGAAACCCAGATGTGATTGTTAGCAAAACTCAAATGTATTGAAGCAATTAACAACGTTTATTTTGGGTCTTACACTGCGTTCCTTCACTATCACAGTGGGACAGCCAAGCACTCCTGCAAACTCCTCAGTCCCTCCTACCACAACCACTGTTATTATGGGGTGCCCCAGGCAGTGAAAGAAATGTATTTTCTATTTCTGCTGTCAAACAATGTTGATGAGTGGCCAGAGCAGGAAGTCACTCATACACCAGAAATACTTAATCTGAAGTAAATAGTGACAGAGAACACATTCCTCGTTCTATTGTAAAACTCTTTTTTTTACGAGCAACAGCAATGTGGAGAGGGAAAAGTAGTTTCCCTTTGTCTCTTCTACTTTTTCCCCAGGCAGTTTTAACTTCCCCACTCTAGCAGAGACAAAATGTCAATGTGAATCTGTTATTAGGACAATTTTTCCAATTCTCTCCTCAATTCAGCACCAGAGGTTTTATAAGGGACAACCACAAGTGTCCTCTCTTGCACAGTGCTGGAACCCCATAACCAGATTTACTCCAGTCACTACTGCAATGTCCTTGGGCTGCCCCTGAGCCTTCTGAGCAAAGCTTTCTCTTTCCAATTTACTTGCAGAATATTAGTCCCACTGGGACCAATTCACTGCTACACCACCAACCCAGAGATCTGCAGGTGCGTATCTCACGAGTCTCTGTCACTTGGACATGCAATTCTTAGTCTCTGCACGAGCCACAGTTCCAGGGCAAAAAGACCATCTTCTTCAGTCAATCCTCCATCTCTGAGCAGTCTCTTTAAAGTTTTGAAAGTTCAGTGTAGAAAAGAGTTACCAAGGTACCTTGTTCAATTGCCCTTCATATCATCAGCCTTTGGAGCACTCCTTGTGCATATGAAATATTCCCCTTTTAAAAATATTCTCTCCACATTCGCAGTGCCATTTCTTTCTACTGACTTGTTCTTTTCAGAAGAGTAAATTGATCATAGGCCAATCTCATCCCACCCACATAATGCAACACCTTTATAAATGGTGTCAGGACGTGTCACGTTATCAACCATCCCCCACAAGCTTCTGCAGACAAAATCCATTCCAGTAATCATCTTTGTCTAGATTAATGGCACAGCTGACCACAGAGTAATGATACAGATAGCACAAAATTGTCTTGTCAGACAAAACATCTAGGTGCTTATTCCTATGCCCACAGAATAAGGAATAAATTGTCTTGACTATCCAGCCACAAAGTACCAAAAATAATTGTTCATATGGAAAAAATGAAACCATTTAAACTACAGTTTTCTCACACTAGCAGCTGGGATAACACATCAAAGACTTAAAACTCATGCTTAACCCTCAAAACACAAACATGGCACAACCAAAAGGCAAATACTTGAGTCAAAAAAAAAAAAAAACAATTAACCTTGACAGTCTTGACATATCCAACTCTGTAAGTCCCATGCTCCATTTTACAAATCTGAACTTTGATTATCTTTGATCTAAAGTGTTGCCAAGGTGTATATGCAATGAAGTGTACATCATTAGTATCAAGCAACTTAGATAAGATTTGTTACTGTAATTTCCTTACTTAATCAAAACCATATTCTGATGAGAAGACATTTAAATCAGAATGTGTCTGAAGAGCAGTAGAATACCACAGGCATTTGGCTCTCTTATAGCAACAATTTAGGGTTTTATCAGCATTCTTATATTCATGTTTGTTTCCTACAAGGAAAACTCTACACAGTACCTTCCACAACAGGTTGGAATAAACAAATAAATTACAGCATCTTCAGGGGAGTATGCACAAATATACTTTCTTTTACTGTCAGTTAAACTTCCTCTACACAGGTAGGGCTTACAAAATGAAATGCACCAGGAAAACTACTAAACATTCAGCCACAAAACTCAATCTCTTCTACAAAAATATGTAATTACTACAGATGTTTCCCAAGAGAATAAATAAAAGGCTGAGAGAGATAGTTTACTATAGAACCCCTTCCTCCTATTTTTAAAGGTGAAAATAAATATATTAAAATCCCATTAAGTCTTCATTTCCAGAAAGCACATATTTCTAAATCTATAAAAAATAAGAAAAGTCTTACAGTCTCATTTTATAAATATTTCTATGCTGAGTATATCTTTCTTTGAATGTTTAGCACTTCAGATATTTCACTATTAGCCTTGGAGATGAAGAACTATTGTCTCACGTTTGTCTTGCACAGACATACTACTGAAAGCTTACTGGCTGCCAAATCTAACAGAAATATAATCAAGGGATAAAATGAAGTATTATGTTTGTTAGATTAATTACATCCTAACAGCAGGTTTAAATATTAAATAGGAAATTAATAAAACACAAACTACAGGGCTCTTTTTGAAAAAGAGTGCACAAAAGAGAAAAAGTGGCATTATGAAAATGCAAAGAGTAGAAGCAAACAGGACGTGGAGTCTTCAGCTCCTGGTTAGGAATGTCAATCTTGTAGCACAGGACAAGCAACAAGAAGTTATTCAGCAGCAGAGAGCACCGCAAATCTACCATCTTATGGCTTCACCTCCAGCAAGGAGTTAAAGGAAGAAGAATTCAGAACACAACACAAGGGAAAATACTTCTTTCTTTTATTATAAATCTATTTACCATTGCATTTAATGCTACCAATTAGCAACTGTAGTTTAAACAACCTGCAAGGTCCAGTGCTGTCCTCCACTAATGACCAGTTCTCTCTTTCTTGCTGTATTTTGAGGGCCATTTCTTTTAATTGCTTCCCTGGCAGCTTTTCAATACCAGCTTGACTTCAGCAATTAAGACCTTTACAGATTTCCCCCCTCCCTGGGTCTAGGCCACAGAAAGGTGTTGCTTAAACCCACTACAAACAATTCAATTAATGTTGAAAAATTGCTGCTCTGGAGTACTTAATTAAAAACTCAACTTCTCTTTCCCAAACTTCAAGAGTTTTTAAACTAAATTTTTCTTCTTAAACTGGAAAGGAAGATTTATTACAGGAGGGAAAAAAAATCATCTGAAAAAGTTTGATATTCCTCGGATATATGCACACAAGAAGCACATCCATGCCTAATCACAGCCTGTATAGGAAAACAAGTAATGAATGTTTCACACAAAGAGAAATGCAAAAGTAACCCTTTGCAAACAGATCAAGGAAGTTCCTTTCAGAAGTGAATTGGCTGCAAAACAAGAGGGTACCAGGAAGAGCAGGTGCTGAGCCAGATAGCCTTGGGTAGATCACTGCTGTTAAATACAGAGCAAGCAAAGGCCTCATAAACATTGACTGAATCAAGTCATTCTTAGAGAACTGATGATAAACCTCTCAGGTATCACCAGGCCCAGAAATGTTCCTCCTGTCTGCCATAGCTCAGTGGCACTGGCATCTTGGAGTGAAGAGGAACCTTCTCTTCCCCCAGCAGCAATCCCACAATAGTTTTCTGAGTAACAGGAAACAGCAGCAATTTCCTGGGTTGGAAACAGGCTGTCAAGCAGTCATGGGCTCTGCATAACAGTACAGTGAGACAGCTGCCTGCCCTTTGGGGTTGACAGGTCTCCCCTAAAAGGGGAAAAAAAAAACATGCTAGGAAGTTGTAATTATACTTCTTATTTTTGGGTTCGACTTCTTTTCACAGAAATACTATTTAGGTCAGGTCTCAAAGATCATTTTCCTACCTTTGTCTCTTCAAGAAATGCAATTGTGTCACAAAAAATTATGCAGAGTTCAGTTCTCTGTACATGCTTGAAAAATGTCCATCATTTTGGAAATGCATTATATTTGAAACTGAATAGCCATTTCACTTGATTAAAACTTGGCTTTAGAGAATAGTTAATGCATGTATGCCCACCTGTGAGCCCAGAGGCATAACAAATAAGGAGATGCATGAAGTATCAGATAAAGAGTC
This sequence comes from Leptocoma aspasia, assembly GCA_013399835.1. Lineage (NCBI taxonomy): Eukaryota > Metazoa > Chordata > Aves > Passeriformes > Nectariniidae > Leptocoma > Leptocoma aspasia. Next base: position 1,173,849 of record VXAX01004318.1, on the reverse strand, counting down.
TGCAGTGAATTGCAATTGTTTTAAGTATTAAAAGAAGAAATACCACAGGGAGCTCAGATAAAATTCCATACCTTGAACTCTCCTCAACTCTCAACCTCAAGTTAGACCTTTGCATTTCAGAGCTGATGTTATTCTGCACTTCATGTTATGCTTATAATAATTTAAAATGCTCCATACAGAACTGTTCAGAATTATGGACACCCTAAGCACGAACAGCTGAAGATCATTTTCAAGTGTATGTGATGTGAAACCTGATGCTGTACTCATGCAGTATAGCTTGTAAAGAAAACAGCACAGGTCAGTACCTCTGGATACTGAAAATTTTTATTCCAGGTTTACTTATCATATAAATAATTGGCATCAGTGCAGAAAATGCATCAGTAAACCCAGATCTAATGTAAGTATTTCTAAGATATTAGTTGCTAACAGAAATTATTTATGAAGACATCCTAAGTAAAAATGCCTAGTTTGTGCCAAAGTGACCTCCTTTCAAAATTTTAAGCACCTTAAAATTCAGCCATGACAACTGGTATTAAGCATCTCAGAAGATTTCGGAAAACTTTACTAGCACTAAAATATAGCTGTTGCCACATATTCAAATGCTACCAAAAAAGGTTGGGGAAAAAAAAAACACACCAAAAAAAAACCACACAAACAAACAAACACACCAACCCCACAAGAGTATGTTACTGTCAAACAGGGCTAAAAGCTCTCAGCCAAACCTCATATGAAGAATTTCATGGAAAGCTGGTCCAAGACATGTCTGCCCTCACTCCCTTCTGTGACATGCAGCAGACTCACCCTTAGGATCCCAGTCCCTACAAACAGAGCCAGCCTTACCTTATCACTCTGCTTACTTTACACTCCAAGGATTTCAGCTCTGTGCAACTACCACCATTTCAACTGGTCATACAACATGCTGTCATCTAATAGAAAGGCATTTGTGCAATAACAAAATAAGAGGGCAGAGAGAAAGCCACAAATAAGTAAAATACAAATAAGTATTCCTTTTTGAATCTTTACAAGGATTTTAGTTACAAAAAAGAAAAAAGGCATTCCTAAGGGATACTCTCACTGAAGGTGAGCAATGCCATTTCACAAAGGATGATTTGCAGCTTCTTTTTTACCTTCTCTTCTCAGGAGCAATGCTGATTACTTACAGCTAATTCATTTTCTCTGTTCCAGCTCGGCTGTTACATATCAGAATCATCTTTGAAAATGCTATTTACTGAAGTAATCAATCAATCAATTCTCCATATGCTAATACTCAAACATTCTGCTTTGTCACATCAAAGAGTCTTCATCAAGAAGACATGTTATAAAATTAAATTAACCATATCACAAGTAAATTGTGCTTTTGATCAAGAACACGCAACTTCTAAGAATTTGCTAGGAAATTTGCTTATTTGATCATATGATGAGTGGCTTTTTTGAGATCAAGGAAATTATCTTGTTAACTTTTTGGAAATATACTGCATTGTTTCAAACAAGATAATTGCTTTGCTTTTTCTTTATCAGTCTACTTCCCCAAAAAGCATGGGAGGTGAACTGCTTTGAGCTAATCTATTCTGTGTAACATTTTTGAACACTACCTGATAGGAACAAAGCTCTGTCACGTACATCAGTATTTGCAAATCAAAAGCATCTATACTTTACATACTTTTATATTCAATGGGTAAATCTTATTTGTCAAAGTTTTAAGTCTTACAAATCCAAATTTACCAAGTTGCTTGCATTGATAAGCTTTAAATATTTTATCATATTTAAACTTAACTGAACACAAGTCTGTGGTTTTGAGTCAAAAATTCTAAAAATACATGACTTATACAGCCATTAACTTGTAAATTACTAGAGAAATACCTATATGTGCTAAGAAAAAAGGTAGCATTGGTTTGCAGGGAGAAGCTATGACATCTCTTCATATAACCAGAGTATCAAGACAAACATGTAATGCAGCATTCCATGTTTTAACACTGAAAAATCTCCTTGCACAAAAAAAGACCAATATTAAGATGGTGGTACTTTATTTTTATGCTGTAGTGTCACTACAAATTTATTTCATTGAATTTTAAGAAGCACTAATTTTCATAGTAATATTCCTCAGATATTGTAAGTTAAGTTGTAAAAACTTAAGGATTGGAATATTTTTCAGTTTTGTTAACTGGAAGACATAATACCGAAGTACATTTATCATCTTCAGGTGTTTACCCACTGTTTTCATAAATTCTGCTTTGCTTTCACATTTTACACTGTCCTTACACTGTGCTCTTAATCATATCTAGCATCTTCACAAAGTTCTTGCTGTGTCTGGAATAATCTAAAGAAATTTTATAACTATAAAAATGTTGTGAATGATTGCTTATAACCCTGAAAAACATTTGATCAAAACCAACTGGAGTCACAGCAAAGAACAGGAAAGCATTCTTCTTTAACAGACATGAACTTGGCATTCATTTTTGCAGTACTGCAATACTTATACTGATGAAAAAAGCCCAGGCAGACATGTTTGTTTATTGCTTTGGTAACCTGTATGAGGTTGGTACAAGTGAAACACCTCTGCAGGTTATTTGGAAAATGCAGCAGACATCTTAAGGCCTTTATGGTGCTCTGATAAGAAAGCTTTAATCTAATATGTCAGTGTTCAATATGTCAGAGCTCAAATATTCTCTCAGAAGAAAGCTTAATGTGCATGCATTATTAATGCACTATCTGAGGGAACAGATCTGTTTGAGTGGAATCTGACCAATGTCATTAGTCAACGAGTGCGAATTTGGAAATACAAGTGATAATAGGTAAGAGGACACTTTTCACCTACCTTGTGTCTTGTACTAGTTCTCTTCAAAATTTAGAAAACCAATGAGCTCTGGTTGCAATTTATGTAGTTTCCCTAACCCAAACTGTCGTGCACACGCTTACCAGGTTTGATAATCAATGAATCTCAGGATTATTTCCTCACTATCAGATGATATGTTCTACGTCCCTTGAGTTGCAAGGTGTGAATTTATGTCGAACCAAAGCATCAATTTTTCAAAAACATGTTAGACTCTACCTGAGCTGCTGCACAAACTCTTTAGTGACCCAAAACAAAGTACAGTGTAATTAAAACTAAAACCACTATTTTTTGAGGGCTATACAGCCCTCAATTTTCATGTCTGAAATCTTTTATTTAGATATTTAAAAGAAAAATCAGATTCATTAACTCCATACAATTAATGCATACTCTAATCACTATAATGAACCTGTTTCCCACTGACTTTTCAGGCATTACTAATTAGACACGACATTAATATTGCTATTTCAGCTACGTCAAAGCAGAAACTACCATCAGAACTTCAGAAGGTGAAATTTTAACTGTTCCTCTGCCTGCAAGATGCTTTCATAAATTTCTTGGTTTGTCAAAGGCAATAGTTGAGTAAAGCCTAATTAAAAGGTGTGTTACAACACTGTTGCAAGAGACTTTACAATATTGGTTCTGTGTGTCTTGAAATCCAGCAGGACTAAAGCTGACACAGCCCTGAGCAACGTAAGCCTTGCAGAAGAGACTGAAGCCAAAAATCTCTACACACCTCTTCCAACCTGAATTCTTCTTTAAATTGCATTTATGTGTAAGATGTCTCTACACTCAAGTCAAGTTTGCTGACAGTCATTTTTACAGTGGATTACAAAACCCAGTTGAGAAAGGCTTAATTAAATTAGGAAACTGGACAACATAATGACATAATAAATTCAGTACAAACCAGCATAAGATATTATGCGTCAAATTACACTAATGGATTCAAATGTCAGTGGGAAAATATAATCTGCAGCCTTTCATGGGAAAGATCTCTGCTGTTGTGGCAATGAGAACACACACCTGCTTCACGCTCTACTGTGATCAAGAAACAAACTACACACAAAATATTTAGTGGATGGGAGTGTTAGGTGTCAGCAGGAGACAGATGTATCAACAATCAACAGATTTTTCTTTCACTATTTATTCTATCATCTCATAAGAAAATAGAAGAATTAAATTCTTCCCAACAATGATGAGAAAAGCAGTTGCTCTATAATAAGAAATTAAGCCTTGTAATTAGTCAGCTAAGTAACAATGTAACTGAGGTACATGCATAGAATATGTACATATGCATACAACAGAGGAGAGACACTTCAACTCTCAAGGAGTATTTTCTTTTTATAAAGAGTGGTTAGCACAAATTCACTGACACAAATATTAGTCAACTATTTTTTAAAATAAGCACTTTTAAAACAAAAAAGCATGTGTAGAAGAGCTTTCTAGGGAAAAATACCAATCAACACTACCACCTTTTAGCATAAGCTGAATAATATGAAAGTATTAGATATTTGTCTGATTCTTCTGGTGTTTTCAATAGGGGAAGAAATAAATTAGACAAGATGTGCTGCTAGAAAATATGAAAGATCTGTGTCTCACACAATCAGTTTTTAAGGTTTTAAATTGCCTGCTTATGGCAAATAAACCATGCACTTTATCACATTGCTGACAAACTTCCATTTAATACATGATGTCTCTAATTTGGCTGAATGGGAACAGTAATTTGGCTGTACACTTCTATCAATATTATCCGGGATATGGAATGACTTCGCATTTAAACCAATGCTATTTGACACGCTAGACCAAATTTAAGCATTCCATGTCTGGTACAGTAGTCTTTGCAGCACTATCTTTGCAAAGATGCTTATTTACCCTTGCAGCTAAAGGCTCACCCACTGCTATGAACAGAGCTCCAAGAACAAAATATCAACTGCTGAAATTGGCCACTGTCACAGTTAAGCACCACATCTCTTCCAAGGCAATAGGCAGGTTAGACTCGCCCTGTGCATGCAGAATGTCCATTCGCAGCAGCCAGAGAAGAGACACATCAAGGCACAACTCAGGCACTTGCAATGATGGCTCCTCTTAAAACATCCTCCAGTGGGTCCTGCCAGACAGCTGTACAAAAACCTTTCCAATCCACCAACCAAAGTTTCCACTTTAAGAGTTTGGGGCAGCGTACTTAATTTTGCAGTCAGTGTCCTGCTTCATTTTCTTGTGATCTAGAAAATCTGGTACTCCAAAAGAAGCAGCAATTTTGGGTTGTACACAGTAAACTTTTTTGGGGGAGGTATGGGTAAATGAACAGCTTCAGCTGTGGCTATTACTATGGCTAGGTCAACAGCATCAAACTCAGTGCAGTCAGACCACAGTATCATTGTTGTACAAGGATGTGCTGTACGAAGAGACTTCAAGAACACCCATGAACTTCTTAGAAGACAAAGAAATTGTGGTATTTGGTATATTATGTATTTTCTAAATGAAGCAATAGTCTCAGGAAAACAGCAAACCATACTGTAGGAACAGAGCTGTCATGAAAGAAAAGCAATAAATAAATAAAATAAATATATAAAAACAATTTACTCGGTTTCCTATGATCAGGAACCCAGCATTTCCAGCCTCCCTCACAACAAAACTCACCACACACTACAGTAACAGAGCTGGCTAAGAGGTAGAATATTTTCACAGGTTTGTGAAATTAGCTTTCCAAGAGAAATTTACTAGTCTGAAAAGTAACAGCCTGGAAATAGCACTGGGGTTTCATCTAGCCTTCCTTTAGGGATTTTCCATATCAAGTATGCCTAATGTATTCCTGCTCTCTGCACCTAAATCAAGTCCAGCCAGCAAAGCAGTGTTCTCCTCTATTTCATACTTCATCAATAACATAAGCTTCCCATATCTGGAGGCCAATACTCATCTCAACAACACCAGCATGTCAACAATGTACAAAAGGTACTTTTCAGCAAATAAACTATCATCACTGTTTCATACACCATCATAAACATCTAATTTCCCTCCCTCATAAAAAGAGAAATTACAGCCTAGCTGAAATAACTATGCCTCTTAGACTGTTCTAGTAGCAACAAGGTTAATTCTTACTTTAAAAATAGTAAGAGAGATCCTAGTTTGTTCTCTTATTACGTTCTTAGATTAACACTTGCACAAACCTGACTTCAACACTGCTATCCCAAAGGCATTGAAATTTCTGCCTGGAACTCAGTAAACATCATTTCTGATAATCAAAACCCAAAGTTATTCACCCCTTCAACTGTGCTGGGTTGGCAGTCTTGTAAAATTTTTAAGTAATGAGAAGTATTTTGCCCATGGAAGCAGTAACTATAATTGAGTGTGATGAATAAGAGCATAATTTCAATCATGGCTACTTTTCAGAGGAGAAAAGTTAATCTACACAGTCGACAATGAGAACTCTGAAAACAACAAATCAAACCAACTGAGCAACCGTTCAACACACTTGGCTTAGTTTATTCCCAAATACAAACTCTTGTCTCAACATGCATTAGAATATCATTATTGCTACATGCACCAAGCTATGCTTTGGGAGAGATGCTGAGGGAAACACACAGTGAAGTCAAACCCACGTAAGAGAGTTGGGGATAAGCAATGAAAACTTCAGAAAGGATAAAGCAATAATGCCACTGCATCATGTTCCACCTCAGCCCTGATCCTGCTGCTCCAGCCCCAGTGCCTCAACCACACAGAAAGATGTTAAACTAGAGGTGTGGCTTTACAAGAAGGACAAACATCCATGCAAGGCACCACCGCCCATTTTCAAAGACCAAGTCCATCTGCCAGAGAGGAAAGAGTGGCACATGAACTCGCCAACCACTGAGGTGCTGCCTGCTCTGCTCACACAGCAATAACCCCTGTGACAGAGGCACACTCCCAAGAGCTGAGCAGGGCTGGCTGGTGCCCAGCACTCCATGAGGGCAGAGCTGCACTCACACCACAACACGAGGAGGAGCAGGGGAGAGTGGTCCTGCACACAACCATAGAAATGGCTGGGAAGAATTGGGGACAAAAATCACAGTGCTCTCCCCACTCTTCTTAGCTCCTTGCCTGACTTCTGGCTTGTTTCGTTTTTTGGGGCACTGGGCCAGGATGCCTGAAGAGTGATGAAAACTCACAATGCTGATAAGTCTGAGTTCCTCACTTCTCACACACATGTTAAGTAAATATAATTATGCTATTACACAAAGCGCAGCAGGGAGAGCAGAGGGACAGAAAGAGGCACACATGCAAATAAATACCTCCTTCCATCCTCAATTAGGCCATGCAGAAATTTTTGCCAAAACACGTCATTTTTGCCTTCAATAAAAATCAGCAACGTGGCAAACCTAGTAAACAGGCTTTATTGTATCTGTCCAGCTCATGTTCTCCTTCCATGTTTCTATTAAATCATTAACACTCATCATACTGAGGTTTTTAAAAAGTATGTATAGTTTATGAGGAAGTTTCACTCAAATCAGCTCACAATCACCTTTTTCTGGAATCCACACCTCTTTACAGCCACATCCAAACCCACCATTGCTAATGCTGTCTGTGTTCATTGGGAGCCTCTCACCTCCCCTGACGCTTTTTCTTTCCATAAAGCAAGCATCACCTGACATCCAATTCCCTTGTGCATGCTTTAAATTTAATCACAATACCCAAAGTGTCAATAATCATCTTTGTCTTTCTGACAAGAATCAGAAATGGAAATAAAGTTCATGCTGCATAACAATAATCTGCAGTGCTGCAACTGAACAACTTACTTCTCAACAAATCTAAAGCAACCTCCTCTCACTTTAAAACACACAAAGGAAATCAGCCTTTTGAAACTAAATCTAATATGCCAATCAACTTGATTCAGCTACTAACTAATAAATTACACCAAAGCCACTAGGAAAGATGCCAGGATCCCCTCCCAAACCACCAGCATCACCTTTCAAAAGCATACTTCAATTAGTCAAAATTAAAATAGGACAGGAAAAATGTCACTATTCTGATAGATATTTATTGTTAATATAATTAGTATTTCTCCATGGTTGCTTAAGACAGCATTACTAAAACAGTCTTAGCAGCAAGGTTGGAAAATACTACATAGCCTAGAGTGCCCTCTTCCTTTTACAAGAGGAATTTCAGGGAAATACTGTTGATGAAGATGTCAATCAGTTGTTTCTCAGAATGTCAAATGAAATAGATAACTAGACTGTATTAAAACATGAAAAAAGTTCAGTATAATTTAAGGAAAATCCTTACATGAATGATGAATGTGATTCTACATTAATAAAAATATACTTACAGAGCCATCTGAAATTGTTCAAGCCATTTTTTCTTTAAGTCTTTAGTTTTGCAATAAACTTCTAAACCATTTTCACCTTGTATATGAATGAGGTAGAAGCCATAAGACCACTGCATAACAAGATTGGTAATACAAAAGTCATCAGTTATGAAGAAAAGAAATAGAAGAAAAAAAAAACCCTAAAAAACAACAAAGCATTTGTGTATTTTTTAATTCATTAAATTAAATCAATTTTGGGAACAGTAAGACCACTTCATTGTGTTCCCTTAGAATGACTTACTCAAACATTTTAATTACCTCAAAATAAACAAAGTTGAAATCTAAATATTCACTCCAGCTTATATTTAAAACAAAAAATATCTTAAAGAAATTGTATTTACATTTTAAACTCCCACAAAATACTTCAAATTCTTGCTAAAAATAAACATTTTATGTAGATTAGTAACAAATATTTACCTTCTTATTTTCTTTATCAGTAGAGGGGTTATTCGTAATTTTGTATTTCTGAAGATCTATTATTTCCTTCATTTCATAATTATCCCCTCTCCGTTTGCAAACAATGACAGCTAGATCAAACAAGAAGATATGCCTATGAAAATACAATACAGAGATGGTTAAACACACTCCAGAAACCTAACACCAAAAAATCTTACTTTACACACTTTTGCCAGTGGCACTTAAAATTTTGAAGGTGAAGAACAAAACTACTGGCTAATAAAACAACCAACACTGGAAGTACTTTTGCTTAAGACCAACTCCTTGTAAGGGAATTAGTGATCTTAGACAATAATTTAGTAACTAATTTTCCATTCATCACTATGCTCATTCTCTTGGTCAATGGTAGACAGGCTCTGTGAATGCCCAGTGGAATGGAAAATGCCCATAGTGAGCTGACCTCAAATCTATAAAGAGTTACTTAACAGGTTTTCAATAGCGAACACCACAAGTTATGCCATCACCTGTCTTGCCTTGCACGTTTGTCTAATGTCGTTATCCTGATTTCCCCATCACCTTGAGGTCTGCCATACTGGAAGAGGGAATGGTTCTGAAACAGAAGCAAAAGGTATGATTCCATACAGCAACAGTGTGAAGATAACAACACATTCAAATGTTAGACCACTCACTCCTTTTACCCCAAAAAAGGACTTTTCAGATCAGGAAACAACATCTTTTCCTCACTACCATCTAAACTAAATACTGTAAAGAATCAGTCCATTCTATTTTTATCTTCAAACAGGAAAGGTTTTCCCGTTACAAAAACATCTGAGAGTCATTGTACACATACAAACATATTTAACTACCGACACCCAGAATAGTAGGATTTATGTACTTTAAGATGCATGTCATTCTAAACCAAGCAAAACATACTTACACTTAAATATTATCAAGAATATTATAAACTCCTATGAAATGAGGAAAAAATACATTTATCAATACTTTTTATCAAAAGTGATTTAAAAATTGTATGTAAATTAAAAATCACATACCAAATTCTCTATTGATAGTTGAAACTGTCTAATTTCCCGAAGTGTTTCATTATCTCTCTTTACTTCATTTACATATTGAGCCAAGTCCTAGAGTATCAACAGCAAAAGGGAGGAAAAGAATAACTTTCCTATAACAGACTGCTATAATACATTATTTTGACAAGTTTATTTATAATTTTGTCTTTATCTTATCTGCATATTTAGTAATTTCTTTTGAAATTCTCTTAAACTTTCAGGAATTACCAATATGTATGCCTAAATAAAGAAGGAAAAAAGTGTCTGCATATCTTCAATAATATTTACAACACTCTTAATTATATGTATTGGAGCATGAATTTAGTATCAAGAACGAGGGAAACAAGTAATAAATACTTTAAAAGAGCTGATTTTTTCTGAATTTCCTTATTGTTTTATTTTCAAGATTAAAGATGGAAACATAATTTATGCAGCTCACTACTGAAAAAGTACTCAACATCCAACCTCTGAGGTAAATAGGAGGTAAATAGAGAATATAGTAGAAAACACATATAAGGCAGCTCAAAAGCAGAATGTAAGGTGTAAATGAATCATAAACCTGGGTGCTTATAAGCCACAGCCCCAGCAGTGGGATCTTGCTCTTACTGTTGCTCTTCTCTGTTGCACAGCACAGAGAAGGCATTACACAGCAGATTTTAAAAGGGGCTTTTGAAGGGATATACTACCTCAAGTCACAGGGTGAGATCATTATTGTGCCCTTTACCAGAACATGTACTGTACACATTTCACTAAAGCCTTTAAAACGTTCTGAAGATGCTTGAGTAAAAGTGACAATTTGCTGGGGCTTCTCTGTTTATGGCTAGAGATGAGGAGTGAGCAGAAGAGGTAATTGGTAGGGTCAGGAGTGCTGAGAGCAGCAGTTGGAAAAGGCATTCTGATCTTCCTAACTTGCTTTTACAGTATCCCTTCAATATGGTCACAAATTTGGAGGGTGGGAGGAAAATACATCTTCTCCCTTAGATGTTTTTAATCACAATCTATGAATAGCTGCAGTCATTATGCTAGCTTCCCAAATGGATCTGTGCAGGATACATTCACATCAGTCTTAAAAGACTTAACTTAGAAATTAAATAACCTCCTTTCTTGCTGCCAAAAGAAATCCAACAGCATAATCCTTCCAAGAATTTTCTTTCCTGGGGGGCAGTACCACTTTGCTAGCAGTTTTTCCAAAGACATTTTCTTTTTGTCTCTCTTGGTGAGAGACACCAGGGTTTTCAGAAGCAAAACACCAGTGGCTACACTATTATTTTTACTACAATGGCAGGGACTACAGTAAATCAGAATGGGAACAATGCTGCAACCTTAAGGAGAGACACTCATCCCTCAGGGGTTTGTGGGTTTGGAGGGGGTGAGGTTTTGTGGTATTTTGTTTAGTTACATCCTGCCAGCTAGGGCATATCTGCCACAGCCACTCTGGCAAGAGATTTCTTGGATTTTTACATCCAACAGACACAAACAATGAAGAAAACCAGCAAATTGGAATGAAAAATCAGGGGTAAATATAAAAGAGAATTATTTTCCAAGCCAATTAGCAGCAACCAGGATGCATGGCCTGCCACTAGATGGCTGAACACTGTGCCATCACTTTTCAGGTACCTCTCTGAGGGAAATTTTCATAGTGCCCATCCCTCTACAGTCACTGCACAAAAATGGATAACATAAAAGGGAACTCAAAATCTCATTTGTGGGCTGGTTTGTATTCCAGGCATTCAAGTCAGTCAAAAAATATGAGACAGCTGTGTGACCCAAAACTAACTTAGTCTGACTACTGTGGACCATACAGATAACAACAGGAGATAAAATTTATGTCATGTTTGCTCCTTTCCCCACAAAGAATAGAAAAAACTTCCCAACTCCAGCACGTGAATGCCACCATTCATGCCATGAAGGCAACTGAAGCTGTGCAGAGGAGCACACAATATATTACCTTATGTACAAGGCAGCACAGTTATTCTATAAAGCATTTGTTTGTACCACTTGCAGGTGAATGTATAGTGACAGGTACCCTACCTCCAGAAAGATGCTACTGCTTTCAAAGGTAATGCCACAGAGATCAGATTAACAAGACAGAAAAAGAACTTGTAAACAAAGACAGCTCTCCACCTCACTGGGAAATTACTGATCTTGATTCAAATTGACTTACAGTAGTAGAAATACTCCTAAATTTCAGAAGGAAGACCAACATGATTGAAACACCTGTTTTTCAGCAAAAGCAAAAGTAACCCAAAATGGTGAAGTTCCATTTCACAAACCCTCTGCCTCAGAAAACTACTGAACTTGTTTCCCAGACTCAAACAAAACCCTCAACTTTATACTTGCTGTGACATACAGGAACCTGTGAAAACATGTTTGAAATGTTGTCAAGAACATGATCTCCTCCAGGAAATAGAATTCTGAGCTACCATTCAAACCACCAACAGACATAAATACTTCACTGCCATAAATACTCACTTTCATTGCATCAAGTGCCAGTTTTAGATTTGCCTTCTCCATGGGATCAGTAGTGTGCTTTACCAGCTCCTGTGGACAGAGCAGTTAAAACTTTCCACCCACTGTTTGTCATTTTTATAAATTGAAATCATCATTGCTCATCCCCACCCCCAAAAAATAAGGAAGCCAAAACCAGAAAACACAGCCCAAGAATAGGCATTTTCATCCCCAGAGTGAGCAGCCTATCAGTGAGTGGGGACTACTGCAAACAGTAATTGGCAAGTGTTTAGGAATGATTGCTGCACAGCCTAAACACTGACTTTAGCTGCTAATGAACCATCACGAGAAGTGAATTTGGTCTGCCTAGCACTTAAAACTTGCCAAATCAGATCATTACTGTATGTGCCTGCTGAAAGCCCAGGTAAACAACAACACTCAGGTTCATTTACACATGGCTATATGGTATTTCATCCTATTCCAAAGCATGCCCTTGTCCACAGACAGGGATCCATGCTGGCAGTAAAACCTCAGCTGAAGCGTGCACAGCTTAGAAGTCACTGTCTCATTATACCTAAGAGGAAGCTGACTCAGAAAACAAACTGAAATCAAATTTACATGTTCAAAGAATTCTTTCAGCCACTTCCCATATGGAAAATACAAAGTCTTTTTGGGGCTTTATGAAGTAGAAGTGTAACCTCTTGGGGAAACAGGTCATTTCTTCTTTATAATTTGAGGCAATAATTACACATTTCAGCTCACATAACTTATTATAGTCATAAGAAATGAAATAGTATTTTATATTCATATTACAATTAATAATAAATAAGTAATTAGTACTTATATTTGCATTGCAATTCTAATAATTTGCTCATTATTTTCATTCCAAGTCTGTAAAATATTTTTCTTGTACAACATATAGATATTGTTACACAGAGCATAGTGACATTGTATATCTTTCCACAATATACAGGTTAATTATAAAATTATGAGTCAGATCTCAGAAGTATTTTTTAAAAGTAAGTTGTACCATTCATTTTGCTTTTTTCCAATTTTGCATTGACCAAAATATTGATGACTCATTTACATCATTTACAGAAGTACTTCAAAAATTTAATATTACAAAATGCATGTTGTTCTGCAGAGTAAAAATTATGCTCCATATATAAGTAGTAGATCTTTTTAAAATGACATTTTACAAGCATCAGCAGGGTTGACAGTCTAATATAGTAATACATTTCTTCGCAGCTGAACTAATGAGTCTCCTGGCACAACTATCAAATTAAATTTATAAGACTCTCCACCCTTATTACAGGACTAACTGCAAAAGCTAATGCTTTGTGGGTTATAACAAGGAGCATTTCAAAGTAAATATGGCTTAATTGCAATTTATGACAGTGAAGAAGTACCTTAAAAGTATGCTGTATGTATGGCCCAGGTTCCTCCTTTGGGGGGTAATGGCTCACATTTCCAAGTACCATGATTATGGTTTGGCACTACTAACCATTTCCAACATACCAACAATAAAAGGTCCAGAGACTGAGGAAACAATGATGTTTTATTTGATTTTCCCCAGATATGCTTCAGCTCTAAGAAACTATGTCTGGGAGAAACCCTGCACTTGACTGAACTGTATTTCTTAACATATCTAGGGAAGCATCAATCACCTTCCTTTGATCAAGACATTTAGCTTTCATTTTTACAACCCAGTGATGATAAACAATCACAGTTTTGCTCTCAGCCACCTTAAATTTCAAAAATAAAATACCTGAAGCAGTAGGTGATATTTTAGCACTCTTTGCATTGGAACCACTAAGAGATCCCGCAATGTAAATTTCCCATTATTGGCCCTCTTGGAACATTCCTAGTTCAAAGCAGAAAAAAGCATAAGACAATAGAGCTAGAAAATAAACCTATTCAAGTGATAGATATGAAAATTCAGTGACATATAAGCAACTGTCTTAAGCTTGTGATAAATACTATCAACAAAATGAAGAAAAACAGTTGACATGGCAAAACCAAAAAGCAAAAAAAGCCTGCACTTAGTCGCACGTTCTTAGATGTTTCAACATGCATGAGAGAGTAGAACAAAGGCGACAGAAATGAGGCATTCCATACAGCTAAAAAGAATTAAATATTCCTATGGGGGGAAAAAAAGCAAAATGTAATCATGGAAACTACAGGCCAGTCAGTCTCACTTCAGCACTTCACTGCAAAAATTGTGGAGCAGGCCCTCTTGGCAGCAATACCTGGGCACATGAAGAAGGTATATGGGAAATCCAGCATGGATTTACCACAGGTAAATCAATGCCTGACCTGCTTGATTGCTTTCCACAATGAAATGGCTAGATCTGTGAATGGATGGGTACAGTCTGCCTTGACTTTTCCACAGCTTCATCTCTCACAGTAGAGAACAACCAGGTTGGGATGTTATGCTCCAGGTCTATAAAAACTGACTGAATTATGAGGCTCAAAAAGCACAGTGACTGATGTTTCCTGCACCACCTGAGGGACAGCTGCAAACAGAGCTCTTCAGGGCTCTGTCCCAGGCCCCCCTCCCCTTTAGTGCCATTGACAATGACCTGCAGCAAAAGACACAGGACACCCACAGCAGGTCTGCAGACAGCAGAGCCCAGGGTGCAGCTGACACCCTTCAGGGCAGGCCCAGCACAAACCTCACATGAAGGCAACACGGCAAAGATGAAGTCCCTCACCTGGTAGGCACTAGCCAGGGACATGCTGACCCTGAGGCTGAGCAGGTGGGCAGCAGCTCTGCAGAAAGGACCCAGGGGTTGTGGCAGATAACCCTGAGGCTATGGGACAAGGGTTTGTGCAGCCTACAGGTTTCTGCCAGCCTATGTGATCCTGCAACTCTAGGTTCCAGCTGAGATATGCTGATAAATGGAAGGCTACCTCTGATGGTCACTTCCTGAAAGAAAACCCTAACTCTACTAACGTCAGTGGCAAAACTCCCTTCACTTCAGGACCAGGATGTGCACTTCTGTACATGCAGCATATTTTTATTTGATCAGAGGCTCCAAAAGAATGAAGGGAAACACATTCATTCATCAGTCCAGCTAGTTTTGTCATCATAAAGGTTTTGACTTCAATGAAAGCAGGACATAGTCACAGAAACACATGATATAATGTGTATACATATATACATGTTAAAAAATACTGATACCTCTAACTTCAATTTAACATCTTCTTTTGTCTTAGAGATATTGTCTAAGCATGATATTGCTATCTCCACTTGACTGCAGTACTGTCCATAAATAACCAACCTAAATCAAAGCAAGAGAAAGAATGAAAAGAACATTTGTTTATTTAAGAACAACCCTTTATCATTTTTTCACAATCCTTGTTTCAAAAGGAGCAGTGCCTATATAAGCAAGGATAGAATTTAGCCATGTGTTCAATGGGCAACATGAATGAATGAAGAATATTCAGAAGAACAGTTTTGCTCTGCTTTCAAAATGGTCTAAAAATCATTGCATTTTCCTTTAATAGTCATATATATATATGTTCTGATAAATGCAGGATTCATTAAAAAGCAGAAAAACTTCTGTTGAACAGAACAGTTTGTAGTTTTTACAGCAATGTAGACTTCCAGGGTTGTAATGAATAAAATCTGGAGCACAAGCTTAATAGGATTAATTACAGCCATACTTTAAAGAACTTGTAGGTTATCCAAACTGATCTGTCTCCAACATTTTCTATCAGGTCTGAGCTCTCAGATCAAAATAATAGTCTATGAAATCTCAAGAAATTTTCAATAGATGTCAAAAGAAGCAATGCTTCCTGAAGGAGTCTGGTTTTATGACAGGAGTTTCTTGCCTCTCTGTGGAGTGCTTCTTTCTGCTAGTCCCAGCACCAAGAGTGCTCCCTTCTTTCACCTTTTCATCTGTTTCTTGAAGTGACTTCTTCTGTATGCTTCAAACCTTTTTTGGTGGGTTCCCATGAGCCTTCCACTGAGGTCTCCTAAATTTCTTTTTCTTTGACCTAACCTTTACCCTTTTAATTCTTTTTTTCACAATAAGGTGATGACAGTGATTTAAAACTTATAATTTCTGATTACTTTTAGTCACTGTATGGTTCAGACACTGCATCAACCTCTGCTCCATTTTTTTATAATATAAACAGTATTTCTTCTCACAGTGTCCTTTGTTCCTCTTTTAGCACACATTTCAGAACAACTTCAGAAAGATAAGCATTTTCCAGAACAACTCCTTGTCCCCTGATTCCCTCCTACAGCAGCAGAAAGTGTAACAGCCTGGGAAATAACTGTGTCCTGCTCCAAACTAGAAGCTGAGACAGAGGGTCTCTGAAGGCAGGACTGTTTACGGGCAGTCTGGGATACCTCCTCCCTTGGAAAACTGTCCCATCTAACATTCTTTGGATGCTGCTGTCCCATTTCTCACACACCAATTATTACTGCAATAATCTTCCTTCACCCTGAAGCTAACCCAGTCAACTCCCTCAAGTCTTTTTGACTGCTCCCAGAAGGACTTAATTTTTAACCAAAACCCAAAGGTTACTTTAAGGTAGGTCAGCAACATAGCCAACAGAACAAGTGTTATTCAGCCAAGTACCACAGGCATATAAATTCATCTATATAGCCCAACAGCTGTTCAGTGCTGGCAGAAGGAATAATATGAAAAGGTGGGTAAAAAAATTGGCTATTAGCCCACAGGGTACAGCATGTTGCCACAGCTATCCTGTTATCAGCTTGGCTGCTTTTCAAAGCTTGAAAGCAAAGGGTGTTTGCTTTACTATCACACCTCTGACTCAGGGTAAAGCAAGACCATAGTCTCTTCTCTCTTCTCTTTTACACATGCTGTCTCTCCTTCCCAGTTATGACCTCTTCTGTTTTTTTTAATCTGAAATATCCCTTAACAAGTATCCTTTTTTCAAACTCTTAAACAATTATGGGATTATGTGCATTAAAAAAATGCTGTGTAAAATAAGATATTTAAGTTTCCTTAAAAATATATTTGTTACCTAAGTAAAAATATTGCCAAAGCTGGGCTAACAAGAGTGAGGGCTCATAAAACCATAGGTTGCACATTGACTTCCAGGCTCAAAACACCAAAACTAGCTTGATAAGGATACTTACGTTGAACTTAATCCTGTTTCAGAAATATTCATCAAATAAAAATACAGTAAAATACCAAACTGAGCACATATTAGCACAATTACTAAGAGTGCTTAAATCTTACCTTCCCTTGTAGTTAATAAAAATCTGATATAGGTTCTGATCATTTTTGTTAACAATGGAATCATTGATGTCCTGTGTTAGATTCCTGTGAATTTTCACCAAATCCTTAAAAACAATAATGGAGAGGGGAAAAGCTTCATAAAAACAGAAAGGCTTTAAGCTTTGAATATAAAAATAAATTATTTTATGTTACACCCATTAATTTCAAAAAATTGGAAAACAGATCATTTGAGAGTAGAATCTAATTTCAAGGTTTGGCACATGTTCTGTATAGTGCAACAAGAAAAACTAAACTCCAAAATTACCTATTAGAGAGTAATTTATTCTAGCTTGGAATGTGCACAGTTAATTCACCTTTATTTTATAATGATAATTTTAAAATTAAGCAAGTCAAGTAAATGCTTTAGTGACAAGTTGAAGTAATGATTCTTGTCCCTGAGCTGTGAAAAATTAGTTCTGTACGTTACATTTGTCAATTAGTGATGTCCTAATGCTAAATTAACTGCAATCATAATGAGTTTCCCAATACAGCACACAACTAATGTCTGAGAGAAGGAATACTGCAGAAAGATCTGCTCTTTGATTACTGTTGCAACTCTCCTTGCTTACATTCTATCATACATAAACTATAGGAGATTGCATCAGCCTTAACACTGTCAGAGAATTCACAAGACATTAAGCCAAAACTGGTTAAGAAGCTTTGAAATGTGTAGTATACAGACCACTGGAATGAAAAAGAGAGGACTGTTTAAAAGAGCAAGCCACTGGAGATGATTTAATGCAAGAAATTATATACTACAAAAATAATATTCAATATTGAGTTGTGAACTAAGTTAAAACATTTCACTTCACACTGATGAAAACTAACAGTACATACAAGGTCAATCACATCACTGATGAGGGTGCAGAATCCTGAAACAGATCAAATGTAGTTGCTAGCAACTGTATGGCCTTATCCTCAGAATCTTAAGTCGCAGTACACAGACATCATTCCAGAAATGCTTCCCAACTAATGTATTTGGAACAGGAGCATTTTTTCTAAGGAGCACACAGGGACTCCAGCTAAGCAATACCCTTGAAAAACAGCTTAATGCTAATGGGACAATGGGTCTTTTTGGGTTTCTATCTCTAATTTAAATCAAGTTTTAAACTAAACTGATGTTAATATCATTTGAAGTTAATGAATGTTCCAACACTTCTGTTGTATCTGTTACACATACTTGCTTCTCTCTTTCTCTCCATATGTCCATAAATATATATATATAATTAACAGGCATGCAGAGGTGCACTTGTGTGTATATATATACACACATATACTTTTATATATATACACACACATATATATACTTATATATATAAGTGCATTTATATATGGGTGCACACATATATGTACATACAAATGCATATATACATAATATAGACAGACATATAGATGCAAATATAGAGCCATATATAGAGCCACTTTAAAGAACAGACCTTAGAAATATGAGTGCCAGTGAAAGGCACTCTCTTTAGACTGGTGAGTAATTTGGGGTAATTGGGTTTTTTCTTCAAAATGAAGTATTTTGATATCAGCAGTTGATCCAGCAAGCAGCTTTTACAGTCTATTTAAGGAATATAACATCACCCTAAGGAAACAATCCTTCACCACAACCCCTGAACAGAAGAAAATCCATTCTGTTCTGAGAACACAGCACTTGCTCTTCACATCTCACTTTGCTGCAGAGCTCTGTGTAACAGCTATTTTTAGTTTAAAACAAGCTTCCACTGCCCTCCAGCCTCCCTGCTGAGGAACTGCCACACAGACAAGGTCTGAGCAGACAAAGCATTTGCAAATATTTTTGGCTTAGGCAAGTCCTGTATTTCTTTTAAGGTTATTGGATGCCTATGAAATGCTCCTGGAGCTAGAAATAAGCAGCATCTTCTAACAGCAGAATACCGAATGCTGACAACAAAAAGCAAAATAAAACAACCCAAACATAAGTTTACTATGTGCCTCCCTAGTCTAAAATAAACAGGATTTGTTCTTTTTAATCTTATGTGATCCCATGCAATCCTTTAACTAGTAGTGAGTGGGTTGTCCTGCCTGTTTATGCTTACAGCATCCAAGCCCTTTCTGTACCCTTGTGCAGTGTTTCCATTGACTGGAATTAGGTCTTTCAACAAGAGGAAGTCAATATGCCTGGGCACACAGAGCCTTAGGAAAGAGGTTTACAGTAACTTAGGTAGGGCACATCATGGCTTTATTTGCAATGAGTGAGAAATACTAATGCAGGACAGAATATTGATTTGTTTTCAAAAGCAAAGGGATCTCTGTGGGGAGCTGATGTAATTCAAGAAGACAAGTTAGTTACTGATATCTGTGACAGTGTTTTGGACTAATATTCCAAGTGGAAGACATGACAGCCATCAAGAGGCAGAGTGAAAACGTCACTGAGGAAAAACATGGCAAGGGGTCAGGTATCACCCGCATAAAAACTGTCATAACTTACTTCTATCAGGATGATGCTGGAACAGCAACCAAAACATTTTTGTTGAACCAGACAGGCCAGGTTCTCACAGAATAGAATAAAATCCTCAACACCTCCTCCTATAACCTGAGAGCCTATTGGACATGCCAGAGATGGCTAAACCAGAGGTGATATTTTATAAGCAATAATAGCTTGATGTGGCCCATGGGCCACACTCTGGGGACCCTTTCTTTACAAAGGCCCCATAAAAGAACATTGCTTTCATTTGTCTGTGTTGAGAGAGGCTTCAGACCACTTCTGATGTCTTCCTTTAAAGTTAGATAATTATAATCTTATAAACTAAAAATATATGTAAATTGTCATACTGTTTTGATTAAGCTGAAAATAAATGACACAAAGTAGCCATCACAGGAACCACTATTGTTTCAGTCAAATAGGAGGTTTCCTAGACAGTTCACAGAGGATTTCCTTATCCTTTCCAGCACTAGAGTCTGAATCCAAAACTGTGAGTTATGTTAACTTTCAAGTGTGTTCAATGATGTAAGAGCCAGGGCAGCTACAAGGATTTGCAAAACAGCTGCAGATAGTCAGTATACAGTGATAGGTAACAAAGCAGTCACAACTTTGTAGCATCATTAAAATACCAGCATTTATTAGAAGATAATACATTTCTAGAAATTATTAGCTTTTAAGGATCAGAAATACTGCCATTTATAACAATTCACTATTTCACATGCTAATACTATTTATCTTACCTTATTCCCTCAAGCAGAAAAAAAAATTGGCGGTACATGTATTTTTTAATCAACTAATATCCACATAAACACACCATTTATTTCAAATAATCATTTTGTGCAGTAACATAAATATATCACAATCAGCTATGAACCTCATATCTGTTCATTAAATATGAAACATTAAATATGAAAATTACTCACAGGAATGTTGATGAAAACAGTATCAAACTCTGATGCTGACAGAAACCTTTTCAATGGCACCATGAAAAACTGAAACAAAAAAACATATATATACATTGGCTATTGTAATTCTATCTTCTAGGCTACTATAAAAATGCATGTTACAAATCTGTAAGCAGCATCTTACTTTCTCAATCGATTCCAGAGTTTCAGTGTACTTCTCTTCAGTTTGCTTTATTTCAGCAAGACAACAACTTCTTATGTCATTTTCAGGACATTTCTGCAATTACAATGGAGTCAAGTTTGAGTCATTAACAGGCACCTAATGGATAACAAATGGTTTTATTTGTTTAGAATTAGGCAATTAGGATAACTGCTTCCTGAAATCCTCTGAGTACTGCAGCCTCCAAAGATGACAGAAATAACCAAGAAGATTTTAATGTTCAATTAGTTGATGACTTTAGTAAAATCAAAATCAAAGTAATATTATGAAAAGGTAATGTTTAGACATAAAACCCTGAAGAAACAGCATTCACTTTGAAAGCTGAAATACAAGGTCACATTTAATTTACATCCAGACTGAGAAATCTTATTTAAAATACTCAGCAGTTAATAATTCTATTAAACTTAATGGGGCTAAATCACATAAGCAACTTTGCATTGCCATAAATATTGGATTCAGTCTAATCCTTGTACTTATTTACAGTTTTTCCCCTTTTATTTCTCAAGGGGAGCTTTCTCTTCAAACACAACAGGAGTATGTCCTCAGATCAGGAAGTGCAGTGACCTCAAAGTTCAACTCTCACATATGTGTGTGTGTGTCTCCAACAAGACCCTGGATTTCTCCATGTAAACCAGCAGGCTCATAGGACATGGAAGTAATTATCAGTAATTACATGACTCTATAAAAATAGTTTACAAGCACTCTTACCCAAGATAGGATTTACAGCATTACAGCTTCAATAAAATCCTGTTTCAAATAAAAGAGTAAATAACTGGAAGATGATATGGAACCGTTCACGTCAAGCAAGGTACAGAAGATCTGGAGATATTAGAGGTCAGCGTGGAGGTTTGACACAGTAACTGGATAGGCTCTTGCAGTTAGAAGCAGTAACTAATCCAAAATGTTTTCTCCAACAACAATGAGCAGTATCTTAACAAGCAACAGAACTACAACACCCTTTCTGAAGCCTATTTATCAACTTGCAACATCCTTCAGCATATCCCTGGTTGTACCTTACTTATTTTCATCCAGTACAGAGAATTGCTATGCTGCACATAGACCAAATGACTAGATGTTGTGCAAATACAGAGAGAGTCAGGAGTAGAAATTTAGCACTCTAGTTCTTTCCATTCAGAAAAAACACTTTTAGCTTTTGAACAAAATACTTTCCTCCTCTAGGAATAGCAGAATTTCTAGACTGATATTTTAACATTTAGCTCCTGGTATGTTCAAGAGCCAGACTCCTTCCACTCCCTCTCAGCTGTCAGTCTGACACACCTGCTAAGCACAGCACAGAGTGAGCCCCACTTACACAGCTCCTGTACAGCTTGGCCACCTGAGAGTGGGAAACGTATTCCTATCACCTCAACTGCACACCAAGCTGCAAATCACACAGGTACATAAAGCTTGGTCACTGCTTTGGCTGATCTCCTTTACCCCTCTCTCTTTGTCTCTGTGTGAGTCTACAACCAGCTCCTACAAGAGCAGAACACAGCTTCTCACTCTCGTTTACCAGCTGCTGCCATTTCAGAAACTACTCTTGAAAACCCAATTTGTGCAGTTCTTCATTTTTCCACAATGAACATTAAGGTTCTGCCTTCATCAGATGCAGACACAAGTAACCATTTTACAAAAATACAGTGTTATCAGAAGAACTGTGCTTTGTGAGCATCATCATGGTCACCCTCATCTCAAATCTATCATTTGTTCCCAAATTCTTTTGTACGGGGAAGGAGACACCATCACAGTTAACTGTAGTTAATTAATCTCTACAAAATATTAGAATTTGACATTATTTAGACTTTCAGCCATTTTTTACCTTTAGCTCAATACTGCCCAAAATGTTTGCAGTATTTGCCCATTACAGAAGTTGCTGTACTCAATAGTTTATATCCATTTGCAAAATTTGGGCGTTTGTTGTTCATCAGTACTTACACAAGCAATGCAAACAAATCCTGGCATTCCAGTTAAAACCATTCACTTCAGCTTTGTGCTCACCTAACCCAAAGAGATCACTAACACAGACACTTATGGCAGAAATTGACATACCAATTTTTCTATCCACTCCACAAACATCTAGAATTTGAGTGCAATAAACAAAAGGAAAGAGAATAAGAAATAATGTGTGATACCAGTACAAGTAAGAAAAGCTGCCTGTGCAGTTCAGCTACTCCTACAGAAAGCTTAGTGGAATAGTTTACTTTGCAACCTAATGACAACTTAATGATGAGCAAAACCTACGTGGTTGAATAAACATGAAGTTCATTAGTTTGAAACAATTCTCAGTTGTCTTTGTTAAGCTAGTTGTCCAAACTGTGGCTGAAATAATATTATACATAATAATTTCACAAAATTATAACAATTTTGAAGGTAGGACACCTTCAAGTAAGCAATTCAATTAACTGCTCTTGAAATAGCTGGTAAATTTTACTACTCAAAACTATCAAAGTAATTACTGTATTTCATTTAAAAAATCAGTTTTTTTAAAGCCTACTATAGTTAATGTTTTCCCCTTTACCCAAACAGCCTGCAAAGTCTCACAATGAGAGATGTCACATGTCACAATGAGAGATCTCACAATGTCACATGACAACTCCGGATGCAGCTGAGCAGGAGTGTCACTGAAACTACCTATAAAGACATCATTTCAACTTTCAAAAAGTCAGCTGCTATTGTTCCAAAGCAGCTAGGATCTGGAAAACATACAGGTTGCTGCGCTGCTTCATCTTTCATTAGGTCTTCATAAACTTCCCCACCTTCATCTTCTCCATAGACACAATCATACAACTCCTCATCTTCCTGAACAGCAGTTTCACTGAAAAGACAAGACAAGAAAAAAACTGTGCAGCACAGACAAAGTAACACCAGCTCTGCAAGGGACTTCTCATAGGAGAAGGTTCTACAGTAAACAAACAGATTAATTAATAGAATATCTAATGAAAATAACTCATTAAGGGACATTAAGTCCATTAATTAATTTTCTTTTCTCAATTCATTTAAAATAAATTTTACAAAATCAACATAATACTGAAGACTACATGAATTCAGAACCACATGGGAACTAAACCAGCAGCAAAAGCAACACCTCAGGCCAGTTTTGTCATAAGCTACAATCCAGCTGCCCTCTTCTCCTTGACCCTTTTCCCACCATATCCAGTGAAGAGGAGCTGCCTCTCCTTACTGCCTGGTGTCCCACTAAACAGGGATGTGAGACACTGCTACAGATCTTCTTCCTGCCTGAAGAAAGGACTACCCAGGGTAAAATACACCAAAGACTGCAGAGCCAGCACTGTGGCACTGTACCTCCACATCACAAACCAGAATCTGGATCATCTCATGCAACCTTCAGCCACACAAAAATGAAAAAAGGAACCAATCAAACTGAAAATCAGAGAGTTCAACAAGACCGAGTATGCACAAGTGACCCCCTCCGACTACCCAGACTGCAGAAATAAAGCAGAAAGTCAGTGCTCAACTCTGCCCTCAGCTAATTCAGCTTCATTACAGTCAGCCCTGCTAGAGAGTTACCTACTTTGGGCTAGGACTGTATCAAGCCTATAATATCTTTCACTCCTATTTCTTCAGGTATGTCTACAGAAAAACTCTGAACAATATTAAAAGAAGTCGAGTCACAATAGCAATACAGAAACTGGATCAGATATGCAGACAGCTTGGAGGTTTATCCTGTTGGAAGACAACACTGAAATCCCTCAGAGTAAAAATCAACAGGTTAGTCCAGCATTGCAGTGATGGTGTGCTGGTACTTCACATTAAACACTGGCAGCTCTCAGATGCAGCAGACACATTCCATTCTACCACCTCTGCTCAAGGAAACAAAAGCTGGCAAAAAGGCAGAGTAAGGACAGAAACATTTAACCACTACAGCTCTTTCTGACAAAAAGACTTAAATTAATTTTAAATTCTTTAGACACCATTTAAACTCAGGGACAATTAAATCAATTTCAAATAAACTTACTAATAATTGAGGGAAACTAAAAAATGAGGGCCATTTGCATCACTCACTGGCACATTTGCTTCTTATTCTTGAATTGCTTCCTCCACAACTGAGACAGCATGCAACTACTACATTTCCATTAAAAATATTCATAATTTGTTGCACAAGAGTTATGACTCAATTTCTTTGGTATGATTTGTTAGCTTTTTTTTTAATGAAAGACTGCCTCACAATGCTGAATTTACATACCCATTTAAGAACTGGTGGAAATATTATTTTCAACCAGTTTTAATGCCACGACATCTAAGAGACAAGGACATCACCTCTTGCCCACTTGGGTCTCAGAGGAGACTGCAACTCCTACCTCCTGCATGCTCTGCTACACAGACTGAAAAGCAATTATCTAAGACAGTCAGCTTCAGAGATGAGGACAAGCTTTGCAGGGAAAGTGCTAAATTGAGCAACGCCAATCACAGTGAGGTCTCCCTTCTTTATAGGCACAGAAGAAACAAATCCCTGGTGTGAACAGCAGCTTCTTTCCCACACTGCAGCAAGTGACATGTGACGAGTGCTGGTGAACTTTGAGCCTTTGAACAGTGAGCTCTGACCCAGCTCTTGTCCAACATGGCTCCTGATGGATCTTGAGAGATCCCAGCCATAAGACACAAGAGCATCCTGACAATCCTGCAAACACTTATTCAGAAGAGGGAAATGCACTCACATTAAGCATTTCACTGACTTTAGGGAAAAGATCCACTTGAATTATGATCCAAACATGCATTTTCTTTGCAAGTTCAAGACAATTTCCTTGAGTCCCTTACAAGTGATATTGCAATCTTCTGAAAGCATTCTCTTAGTACTGACAGGTAACCTAGAAATGCATTCTTTTTTTACTTTGCTACCAGCATCCTCTATGAAACATGCTGTTTTATATACACAAATGTATCATAATAATTCAAATAAGTGTTCATAATTAATTCTTCCTGGTCAGCATAATGACTAACAATATATTTACAAATTGAATAAATATCCCATTCTCATTAAAACTTTTATGTTCTACAACACAATACAAACAATAGCATGAAACTGAAAGACAAAAATCTGTAATTAATATATTTACAACATACTCTATTAAATCAGGAAGACCTTTGTAGATATCTTCATCATCAATGCTTTCTTCTGTAGGGAAGGGCCTATAGAAAGAAAAATTGCATTAATTACGGACAGCACTACCCTAGTCATACAGTGGATTTCTGTTTGGTTTCCAAAATTTTCACACTGATTATTTT
This sequence comes from Leptocoma aspasia, assembly GCA_013399835.1. Lineage (NCBI taxonomy): Eukaryota > Metazoa > Chordata > Aves > Passeriformes > Nectariniidae > Leptocoma > Leptocoma aspasia. The sequence continues at coordinate 1,147,694 of VXAX01004318.1, read as the reverse complement.
ATACTAATGGACTTACATGTTCCCCCCTTTCCCTGATGAACAGTATATGTGTATTTATACTTAATTATGTAGATTGACACGTAATGTAATAAAAACCCTACTGGACACAGTTATAAATCACCATTAATACACATCATTGACATTTTTCAACTGGAGAAAATCATCAAAACTTTTAGGTTACGCCTGGTTGGGGATTTTTTGGTTTCTTTTTGAAAACAAGGAACTCACAAACTTGTCCAACTTTGCTGATTTTTTATAAGTAAGAAAGAAGAAAAACCCCATTTGTCTTTCCATAAATCAGCACTGCACCAGCTTGACTTCTGACCCCTGTGTCAGGATTATCACACAAGTTCTGCAATATCAGCTGCTCCTCTGTTCACCTCCTGTTTCAGCATGAGCAGTTCATATGACAGACCCTTCAGCAAGTGTACCAGAGGTAGCAGACACCTTTTGTAACTCCTCAGAGGTCCAGAGCCTTGCTTAGCTGCCCACCTGGCACTCTGGCTTACAGCTAGAGAAGTTCTTAGTGGGGGACACAGCCCATACTGCCTCTAACAGCTTTTCCAAGGAGCATCACACCAGGAGGCATTACTGCCACCATTCCCTATGGCAATTACATACCTTATGCCTGTGCCTAGTGCAATAGGAGTGCGGGAAAGCTTCGAAAGTGTTTCTATCACCTGCAGAAGAGGGAAACAGAAACTATGATTAGTTGTAGAACAGAAGCAATAAAACGTTTTGCTCTCTATTGCTTCATTATCAGCAGCACTACTTCAAATCAAATTATCTAAACAGAAACAAAATCTGTGCCAAACACAACTTGCAATTGGACCTGGACGCGCTTGCAATCAAATTTTGTCCTTGGGGCTGCCTGGCTCCTCGGCTGGCTGCAGAAAGAAGGCTTTGGGCAGCAGAGGGAGCCAGAGGCCGAGGCTGCAGAAGCGCGGGGGGGCGGCTGGGAGGCGGAGGGGGCGACCCAGGGCCAAGCTCAGCGAGCCCGGGGGCCAAAGCTGAGCCACTCCCACGGGTCCCACAGCCAAAGCTGCACAGGGGAGCCCCGAGCCCTTCCTCACGTCTGAAATGCGGCAGCAGTCGGGGAGACTTCATCGTAGGAGAATAGCTCCCGTAAGCGCTGAGGTTACACACAAGGCGAGGGGGAGCCTAGCAAGGGTAGAACACACACACACGGTCACACACAGGGAGTTCTTTCGCTGGCATTTGAATTAATACAAGACCTACTTTTACTCTGCCTGGCAAGTCCTCTCCATCATAACTATTTACTCATACTCAGATGCGCAAGTCTTATTTGCTAGAGAGAGAAAATGACCCAAAACCACACTCTGCCTGAATGTTCATACTTCCAATGACAAGGTTTCCTCTGAACTCCTCAGAAGACTCAGTCTGTATCTTTTCAAATCAAAATCCCTATTAAGCTGAAGAGAAGTCTCCAAAGAATGTTTTTATCAGCAGTATCAAAATTCAGTACAGCAATTCTACATTTCTACGTTTCGCAGGCATTTGGGAACAATCTCTACAATTTCAGTTGTTTATTTCTGAAGTTCTAATTACAAGACTACCATAAAAGAGAGTAAAAAGTGCATCTCTCAAAGGAAGGAAAATTGCATGTTTACACAGGAGAATGACAAAGTAAAAACCACAGAGAAATATCACAAACTACAGCTTAAACTGAAGTTACAAAGCCTCCATAGTGAATCATATTTCATAGGCAGATGAGCAAAATTAAGAATTAATGTTAAATTAATCCCGTGAAAGCAATATTTGGAGTTCATTTAAGCTGTTGTGAAAATTAATGCCACAAAAAATCTCATTTTGCCTTACAGCAAAGAATAACAAAAACAAATATGCCATTAACATAATCAAAGATGGGGGCACATATTTCTCCTTTGAACAGAAGAAATGCAATATGGTCTAGAATAAGCTTTAGAAATTGTGAATAAGAGATGATTGAATAAATTACAAAATTAATTTTAAACTATTTCACATTAACCAAAAGGTCAAAAGGGAAAAAAGACACCTTTAACAAGTTTTACTGTTGCTGAGGAGATCTGGTCTCCACAGGAGTCCAGAACCTGCCCCTGCACACCTGCAAGAATCCCAGCACAGGGCTGCAAGGAGCACTGAGCCACACGAGACAAGATGCTGTGGGATTCAATGGCAAAATGATCTGTCCTGACACATGGGTGGGCATTGATTGGCAAAATCACAGGAGGTTTAATGGTTCTCAGAACAAAGAGGGGCAAGTCTGGTGAACTGAATATCCCCTACTTGTTCCAACATGATATTTCCCAGCATACAAAAAATCTTTTGCAAACTGTTCCACCCACACAGACCCTTTTCCTTAGAGGGATTCTCAGTTATCTAGCATAATCAAACCCAGTAGACATATGGCTTACTCTTCACAGCTAATTACAGTTGCTTCAAGATTAAGGAAAAAAAAAACTTAAAAAGCTGTACGAATAAAATTTTGAATTTTAGGTAGGCAACTAGCAAACATTATTCCCAAAGCGTACTGCCAGGTTACATTTTAGATCTATCAGTATGAACACAAACAAAAGCGAGATTTTTAAAGAAGAGGAATAGAAAAACTTTTTCAGGAACTGGTGTGAGAACTTGGAGGGGGCGGGCACAGAGGCCCATGATGACACCCACATACGCTGGGGAAGCCAGAGAAACATTTACCAGAAAATGCACAAAGGACAGAGAAAGGAACTGTATGGCCAGAGACAACAGGAGACTACAAGAATCTTCCCTGCTCTTAGAACAGAAACCATTAAGCATTCCAGTCCCCAGTGAAGATTAGAACACAGATTCAGCTTCCACAAAATAAAAGGTAATGCTTACCCATTGAACCACTCCTATTAAACCACAGCTTAAAACAGCACTGTCAAGAAACAGAACCTCTCTACCAAGAGGCATTTTTCTTGCAGTTGTGGTTTCCCTAAAGAATTCTGAGAAATTGTCAAGAATACTTACACCAGTAATCACACATGGAATTACCACTTCTGGTCAACACACTATTCCAATATCATATATGTGTAAATGTATTTGATCCAACAAAAGGTGGGGCAAAGCAAGATTCTCCTTCCACTTGAAATTTCAGTTCTTTGGTTCTGAGACAAGGAGCCTGCAGAAACAACCAAGAGTTCCCAAATTTCAAGGTCCATGGGGATGACTGCAGTTATGTATGGGCTGAGTTTCTGATAAACAAACAGAATTTCAATAGTCATCCAGCAAAACAAACTTAAATGCAGCAAAATGTCTGATTTTCAATAACGGACAAAAGAAAGACTCAGGAGTTTTTCAGAACAGAGGTAATATGAAGGAACCTATAATATTGTGCAATTCTGAACTCCAAAATCACAATGTACTATACACAGTAAAGTCCCTAACATTCAATTTAGCACTTTGCATGTGCTTTTTTTGCTTTGCTCTCTTCCTTTCAGCAGAGCTTTAATCCCTTTTATGCATTTAACCCTAAATGATCACCCAGTTCTCTTCCAAAGCAAGGACTCTGACAGATGCTCCTGCACTTTGAATGAGGCTTAACTGGATCTTAGTTTAAGTGCAAAAGTAGCACTCCTTGCTTGTACAAAGTCCAGAACAACAGGGATTCCATGCCTGCTCTGCAACAAACAAATGTACAAAGGGCTGCAGAGCTTTGCACACACACTACCACCAGGAGCAGTAAGCAAAAAACAGGTACTGAGTAAAGATTGCTAATTGACATTCTGGCCAGCTACGACACACAAAAAAAGAACCATTTATACTCCAAAACATCCCACAACGACTACATTCCTTCACACTGAAAAGCTCTGTAACTCTGTGATTCGCCTGCAGGGGACCTGACTGGGAGATATTAGCAAGAGGCTTCCAGGCATACAAGGCAGCCTCACTGCACCCACCTCCAGTACAGCTCCTTTGCACCACCTAACACCACGAGACAGAGGTTAAGCAGGTCTTTAGAAGTCACATCAAAGTCACATTCACTTCAAGAAGATACGAACATCCAAGTTTGTTTTTCAGTACAGTTTATGCAAAATATGACAAAAAATTCAAATCTACAGCACTGGAAGAGGAAGCACACCTCAGCCCACACCCTGGTGAGTTGCTCTGCTCCTCATTCATGTTTCAGGCACTGCTGGCAAGAGCAATGGTCTCACACTGCACATTAACTCTTTACTTCATTAGGAACTCTAACAGCTTTTTTTTTTTGGGAGGGGGGGGTTGGCTTGGTATTTATTACAGCTTGACTTGACTTACAGCTATAGGTCAGATTCTCCAGTTCATATGAGAACTTTCATATGCCTTGCCAAAACATTATTTTGTAATTTCCTGCAGCCATACTCTTCAGTTAATCACACCAGGTATTCCTGGGCCTACTTACAGCAGCAGTACACTAGAGGGACTATTTTACAATTTTCCATAGCAGTAATGTGTCTGAGTTTAAAATATCCCTTTCTGAAGTATTTTAGCGGTGTCTCTTTCTAATCTTGTTTCTTTTAAAAGAACTTGCAAATCATGCAGTTAAAGAACAGATTAAGTACATTTTAAAAGTACTTTTCCACTTTTAGAAGAAACAGAAGTAAATCATTTTGCAACTCACTGTCTCCCCAAACAAGCAGTAGTTCCGTGCTACTGACAGCTGCTGTAAGGACTATACCCATATTTATATTTCTGATATTTACCTAAACTGAAAATGTTAAGTGATCAACAAATATTGATGGCAACAGTTTCATAGCTTACGCCAATAAAACCTAGAAAGACTCACTTGTGGTTAGATCATCAAAGCAGTTGCTTCCATACAGGCACTTAAATCAGGATGTGTTTTCCTAAAACAGTAAAAGTCAGAGCTCTGGGCAGATCATAAAAAATAAAAAGCCAATGCATACAGAAATCCAATTTTTCTGGAGAACACAACATCATATATTCTCTGCATCATGGGGTGAGGCTCCTATGAGGCCAATTTTAAGTGCCACATATCCAGGACACTTTAAAGCCAGAACTGCCAGTCATGCTCACATGCTAAGGGAGTTCTCATGAAGCTGTTTTCACTCATTCACCAGACTGGTGAGGAGGAGGGGAAAAAGAAACATAATTGTGTGTCTCTGTCACGCAGAGATAAGATGAAAATGCTACACATAAATATATTCTCAAATTACTTATATTAAGAAAGGTTTATCTTTTGCTGCTGTAGAGTTTGCCAGGCTCTGGACAACCCTAGATCAATACTTCATTTGGCACCAAGGTGGTGGGGGGCAGTTGAAATATATATATTGATATGTATTAATATTGTGCACTAATCTATCACTAACTTTTGAACCAAAAGTAACTGCTGCATTTCCATTTTACTTGGTTAACAGATAAAAAAAAAGGAAGAAAAAAGAAAGAAGAAAAAAAAAAAACCATGAAGCCAGACAACTCCAGGATGACACAGCTGCTGATCTAATGAGCATATTACTCCAAGTAAAGCGTGTTCATAAGCTAAATTGAACATCTTCTCTCCATCTGCCTTGTTCGGGTACCGTGTTAGTAGTCTGTGTTGCTTCAGGTTAGTTTTAATCAAACCACAAGCCTCTAGGGAAGGAGAAAGGATGAGGGCTTTTCCAGAAGGCAAAGTGAATGAAAACTCCTTAAAATTAAAGGAGGGGAAAAAAAAAAATAAGGGGCAGGGCGAGAGAGAGAGAAAGAGAGAGAAAGAGAGAGAGAGAAAGAGAGAGAGAGAAAGAGAGAGAGAGAAAGAGAGAGAGAGAAAGAGAGAGAGAGAAAGAGAGAGAGAGAAGAAAAAGCCTGACCTAAAAGCAAACCTTTGTTTCATATACTGGCATCTCTAATAGGCCCTTAAAAACAAAAACCAAATTTCAAATGCCAGCTATGCAAATATGCCTCTGCTAAAAACTGTTGTGGCATGCACTGAAGTGCCAAAGCCATACAGACACAAAGATGTGAAAGACAATTTACCGCCTTGGCACCTGCACCAACACCTCCTTAGGAACAGGACAGACCGCAGCCCTCCAGCAGGTAGAAAAGTCATCATCTGTGTTTCATCACACAGCTTCACACTGCTGATTTTCACCTCATTCAGATAATGAAATCCAGGCTATAGGTGTAGAGCACTGATAGGTGCAATCCAAAGGAAAGGCACAAATTTACTTTCCACTGGGGTAATCACCAGCTGTGGGATGCTGCCCGTTTTCTCACTGACATCACCTTCAGCCATCCTGATTCTGGCTCTCTCATTGTCCATGTCCCTTCTTCCATTTCCACTGAACTACACCCTAAGGAAACACACTGAGGACTACTTCATCCCTCTTTCCCATCAAGGCTTAGCGCTGGCATAGGAACAGTAAGGAAAATAGACCGACTGTCCCAGGGAACCATGGCGGAGAAATTCACAACCTCGAGCCAAGTCTTTGTGACTGACAGGAGCCTGCCAGCAACTGTGAAAAAAAGGTTTGAAGCCAGGTGCCAAATGCTTTCATGCAGAGGCAGCAAGGGTAGGACTGCTGTAAAAGCTGGTTTTGGCAGTCGTGCACGTTTCCTCTGAGCACTGAGCCCCAGCTCCAGCTGCGGGAGGAGAGCTCAGAGGGGCTGTTGTGCTCCAGGGGGAAGCCTGGCTGGCTCTGGCCATGCAGACCTTCGTACCCTACACGCATTGCCCTAGGGAAGGCTCATCTCGGATGCATTCTCCTTAGTGTTAGCGTCTCCACAACAAAGTGGCAGGAAAGTTTCTCCAGAGGTTAAAAAAAAAAAAAAAAAACAAAAACCAACAAAACAAAGACAAAAAACCTCCTGGGTGTTGCCGATCTGTTCGTAGATAAGCTTAATGCAGAGATGCAAACCACTGGGACTTCAAAAGCCCCGGGGCATCAACAGCTACAGAAGATACAACTTTTTCTCCAAGGTCTCCTAAGAAGGAGAGAGGTGAGACAGGCAGTTTGGGACCAGGAAGGCAGGCAAAGCTTCTAGAACATAATTTTTACAAACCACTCAAAGATATGATGACAGATGACCTGATGTCCAAAAGGACAGGTTGATGCCAAGAATATTCACCCCCTTTTCAGTAAAACACTGAAAATGTTATTCCTTTTATCAGAAGTGATAACTCTGATCATGCACGCTCTGGAACTAGAACAATGGGACGGGCTGACAGAACTGCACACGTGAACCATAAATATTAAAGGAGGAAAAAGCGAAACCAAATCCTCTCTGGCAATCTGTAAAACTCAATAGCATGTTATTAGAACTACAATGAGCAGGTCTTGACTAATCAACATCCAACAAGAGACATAAATGTATCTGTATTTTTTAAAATTGTGCTTAAAACCCCATTTTTCAAATTTTAGGTCTCTGACAAGGCTACAGTCCCTAGTCCAAAGGCAAGAAAGGTTCCCTAGATGGCTCTGTTCTTACAGGGAAATGAAAAAGTTTAAATTGCACAAGCAGCACAGTCCTGCTCATCCCTTGGTTCACTTTGTCCGAAAGGCCGAGAGACTCCCTACCACAAGCATGGAGGGAAGGAGTCTGAGCAGCTGCTTCCTGTCTGCAGCTCGTGGTCTTGATTCTCTGAATACCTTCCAGCCCTCACCATGCCTTCTGGGGTGCTCACTTTGGGGCTAGTTTTTTGGTTGGGTTTCTGGGTTTCTTTTTGTTTGTTGGCTTGTTTTTTTCTTTTTAAGATCTTGGTTAAAGAATGACAACCTTATTTAAGCATTGCTGCGTTATGAACACTGCGACTAACAGCCTAAGTGCAGACTGCCTCAGAGCATGCTGTTCTTCTAAACATGGAATTGGAGTTTGTCCTTTCTGGCGCATTTACTACATTTCAGGTTTTGCATGGAGGGCAAAAGAATACAAAAGGTTATTCCCAGGACAGTACTGCAAAACCTACCTGCTATTAAGTCATTCCAGTTCTCTTCAGAATAAACACTACAGGATAACCTATACTTAGAAACAGCATCTTCAAGCTGTTTTCAGCTTTGATCAAGTGCTTGTTTTCAATGCTTTTTGAACACTCTTACTGATGACACCATAGTTTTTTTACCATATTTTATATGGGTCATAACAGTAATCAATCATGAAAGAACTTTTTCCTGCAGTTATCCTTTTTTAACAGGATATTTTAATACTTTTTTTTTTACCTTAATGTAAGCATTCCTTTTAAAATCCTTAATGACTGAACAAGGAGATTATCAAAGGTGTTCACACTTGGATAAGTGGGGACATGTGAGGTTTTTTTAAATAGGAAAGGACATAAATCAGTGCTGTGTGTTTTCTAAAGTTAGATTTCTTTTGCCTCTGCCCTTCAACAGACTTCAGAAGACTATTTTTACATGTTTTGAAAAGAACAAGCAAATTCTCTAAACGGCAACCACCAGTTTGTACACTTTGTAAATACATTTTGGGTGTTCGTGACCTTGGATGTTTAAAATTGGCATACAGATATTTTAGAAGGAAATTAGTGCTTACATATTCATTATTGATTGCACCTCCAATACTGTTTCAGATATGCATCCTACAGTTTAAATGATGTGTGGTTTCCTCACTCCCACTGTGTTATTTCACTTTAATATTTAAACACATTCTTTGTCAATTTTGACCCTTGCAAGAACAATACTCAGAGGAGGCTGTGCAGTGGAGTTTTTCTTCTTCTCTTCTGCTAAAAGCAGAGGAAGAGTTTTTCTTCCTGTCTTGGGTGAACCAGTCACTGCCACACTTCTCCCTTTTCTGAGTTTACTTTAACCATTGACTACACAAATTTAACTAATGTGTGGCTTTGCTTAGTGGTACCAAGTCACACCTGAACCATGAATTGAATTTACTCCAGTACACAATCAATGAAGATAGGAATAGTTATTAGGCATAAATAGATACACACTGTGTATTTCCTTATTCTCTGCAAGAAAAAAAAAAAGTTCCCTCTACAGTGCAAAGGGAAGTGAGCTGTTCTCTTTGCTGCAGCTACCCTCCAACTCTCTCACAGTGGCTCACAGAAGCCCACAGCCATCTTTCAGGCCTCCCACTCTTAGGAGATCTCTCTACCAGAAGAGACAAGGGATTTGATCACTCCAACAGAAAAGCACCTGCCTCCAACACTACAAAAAGATGCACAGTAAACAGGATGGCCTAACTCAGACATTTCACTGTCTTCCACTTGTTTTAAAAAATCATCAACTTTGATACAGGATTAAAAAAAATTAAACTTGAGAAGACATTCTGCAACGGAAGTGCCATTGTCAGCTTCTATTATTGAAACTTGGTAAGAGCAGTGGTTTGGTTTTCTCCCTAATCATCTGTTCACTTCGATTGAAAAAAAAAACTAAATACACTTGCAGTAGTATAAGAAAATATGCAGAAAAATACATTCCCATCATGTTTGTACTCTATTCTCCTTGAGCTGGATCCTTATACTGAAAATTTAAAAATGAATGAGAGAAACTAACTTGCTATTTTTATTTTTTACTGTTTAATTATTTTCTTATTACCTTGAACATGCAGCAGCTTGCAGGCTGTATTATCTATGTGCTACACTTCCAAAATGCCACTACAGAACTCAAGTGGAAGTGGGATTGATTTCTCTCTTTTTTAAATTTTTTTTTTAATGTTGTTCTTTAGCCTTCACTTGTCTGGAGGTTCAAAGAACATTTTGAGTTCTCAAACTCTCTGATGGGGATCATAGTATGTGTTTTAGATGTAGATCCTGTGATAAAGAAGAGCAAACCAGAGATACCTATCATTAACCATATAGTCATTTTTACTATTAAGATGTCTCTTGGAATTTCACCAGCTCTGCTGACTACAGAAACATTTGTCCTCTACTTTGTGCTCTTCACCCACTGTTCTAACCCAAATCTATGGTCATGTCATAAACTCCATTTGAGAACTGATAAGCAAAGGCAGAGGGAGGGATAGATTTCTTAGCATGTTATTCTGAAGGGCAGGTAAGGTCCACTGCTTATTTCCCAGCTCTGCCACATCAAGAGGCATTCTGCCACAGTAGAGGCAGTCATCTCTGACATGAATATTGCCTCTTAGAGCACACAGGACTGTACCTCACTTCTACTCTATAGGGTTTGTAGGCATTTCCAAATATTTGTTGTGGAATTGTGCTTAAAAACATTTGTGAAAGGGCACAGGATTGAACACATCCTAGATTGGTAACAAGTCAAAAAACTTCATCTAAGGCCAACTTCAGTCCTCACTATTTATGATAAAAACATCAGTAGCACACATGAGTTCAATGAAACTCTCAACGTGAATTTAGTTGGGCATTTCAGTCCAATACAGTGAGACCAAACCAAGCCAAATATCCCAAGCATTATTAATGCTGCTCCAGTCAGCCTACAGTGAGCAAATGCAATAGCCGACTGCAGGCAAGCAGATGCACCTAGAAAACACACCAGAAAAGGTCATGCTTTGTGAAAAACAAGGCTTCCACATCGTTTGTAGTAAATGCAGAAAGGCATTTTGGGGAGATAAAATTCAGAAAAAATATATTGCAATTAACCAATGTTGCATAGGTGGTTTTATCAAACGTACAAGATGAAAGAAACTTTGTCTGATACCAACATTCTCCTAGCATTTTGTCATAGATATTATGGTCTCAATGAAAGGCACTTTTTGTGGTAGAGTTTAAAATTTTTTATGGGTCAAATGTCATGGGGGGGGGGGATTTCCAATTGAAAGTTGCAATTCATATCCAGCAGCAATCTGAATTACACCTCTACCTTCTTCAATTTTTTACATCAAACTTCAAATCTAAAACCAAGATTAAAATATATACAAGCTGATGAACATTAAATTGAGTGAAACAGCCTCAGTACTAAATTTTTAAAAGCTATTCAGCATTACAGCTTGTAATTTTACCTCACACTACCTCCGATGTTTCTTAAAATTGTGTTCCTCAACATATCTTCCTTTTTACGTGGCAGGCACTAATTTTACTGCTCACAGGTATTTCCAACAGCACAAAAATTCCCTTACTGCATTCATACCAAAAATAGCAGCAATGAAACAGCATCAAAACCAGCTTAACTGAGGCAGACACATGAAATACAATCTTCAGACAACAGCAAAGGCAGAAGATTTGGAGAGATAGAAGTTTCGGGAAATAAGAGCAATGTCAACAGGAGAAAGATATGAGAAAGTTGAAGGAAGGAGAATGAGGCACTAGAGGAAGGGGGAAAATATTCAAAAGACCTGATGTAGTCAGCTTCTGAAGGGGCTTGAGATTTCAAAAACGTCACCTCAAAAAATAGAAAACAAGGTAAGGAAACTGAAACCAAACCTGTAAAGCAAGTAAAACATAAAATGAGAACAAAGAAAGTAAGAGTTGCCTCCATGGTAATTTCTTAAAGAGATGATCCATGTTTTCCACCAAAAGGAACAAAAATATCAACACTTGGCAAGCTTGTTGCTGTAGCTGAGGTACCTACCAGATGCAGAGCACACGCAAGGGAGATTTTGTGAGGTGCCTGGATGAGGACAAGACACAGTCTAGATTTAGGTTTAGCTTTTGGAAGGTTTAAGTTATTGCTGTTCAAGGATAATACAGCCATTAAAACACTCTCATCCAATACTTCTACACTGTAGCCTATGGAGAAACATCCTTAAGACCTGCATACAACAAATGATAATTATTGATTTTATATTGAGATGAAGGTCTGGTTGTTGGTCAAAATTGAGTGTTACATATACAACAAACAGGAAGTTGGCAGTGGATTTTTGATGACGGATGTACTTCACCTTTGCCACTGTCTGTGACACTCGGAACATGCACCGCACAGTCTCCATCTTCAGAACAATTCCTACTACAAGTCATTAAGATCCAACAGAGCAGGCAAGGAAAATGGCTTCTGACAAGGTTCTCTGCCTTGCTAGTTCAGGGCTCCTCTGTCTATGAGAAGCTGCACAGAAAGGGCATTTTTTTTCCCTTAAGACTTTGGTTTTCCAAGTGAACTAAGATGGATCAGTTTAAAGCCATCATAAGGTCTGAGGCACCCTGTCCGACAGATTCTTTCCCACTGGCCAAACAGCTTTGAAACTGAGGTACAAAGTCACAACATTTGCTTGGAAACGCTGACTTGGCTTGTAACATTTTACCTTACTCTATCAAATAAATTTATAACTGAATTCTCCTTCGTAGCCAGAGTTCTACACTTGCAAACAAGCAGTCATTACTCTGGTACCATACCTACCAAAGCAACAAATTTCACTGCCTGAGCAAACTGTTTCACAAAGAGCAGAACAAGAGTTAATGTTAGTAAATTTAGATTACAAGCTTCATATTTCTCATTGTATTAGAGGACCGATTTTTTTTTCTAAATAACCTCATGAATTAGCATAGAAAGCAGCTCAGTTTCTCCATAAGCCTACATTATTTTTACTTGGCAAAAAAGTACTTTCTCTCAAATGCTTCTGAAAACAACTGCCTCTAAACCAGCATCTGTACTCACCTTCATTTTCCATTTCTGGGCAACTACTTCGGAAATAACTCAGCTTTTTCAGTTTTCATTCTCAACAGAGTAATGCAATAAAGCATCTTTCATGACTCTGAGAAAAATATATCTAAGGAGAAAAAAAGTTTGTGCCCAGTAACTCGTGCTCACTTTCCTAACAAGGACACATTTTTGATTTAGTCATAGCCAGAAACATCCTAACAAATTTTCCTGTTGGTTTGTTTGTACATACTCAGTCTACATCAAGAGCAGGAGATGAAGACCTGTCTTTCAGACCTTTCTGTGCCTCAGACAGCTCAGACTGCCAGCACTACCCTGAGTCTCAGCTTCTGCAAACACACACAAGCAGAAATGCCCTATAAAAGCATGAACACACGATAGAGCACACTGCACTTCCCTGCCTTGCATGGCATTTTCTGGGTCAGTCTAGAGCTGTGCATTGGCACAAGACTCTTGCTGTTTTCTGTGTAGCATTTACTCTGCCAAGATAAGCTTCTGGAGTTCATAATCCAGGCTTCTAAAAAGTGCTATTGCTCAAATATTTTTTACTGCCTTGTTTTCTCTACAACACAAGCCTTGTTTTCCAAACTCAAACACCCTGAGTAGTTTTAAAGTCACATTTGTGAGTACTGATTTTGTACAAAATAAAAAGCTAAACCCTCATCTCAATGTTCTTTGTTTCAGTTTTAAATAAGGAATCAGTTAACTTCATCTTGGAATTTGATAAATGAACTCTGAGACATTCAGGAAAAGTAAATCTGATACAGGTCCACATTTCTGATTTCTTGAGACATCTCAGCAGTTTATATATGCATATATTGATAAAAATACGTTACAGGACATACATGAAGTATAGACAGTTACATGAATAATCTTGCCTAAACAGTTTGTTGCATTACAAACTGACTACTGCTTAATGTCAACTTTCTTCAAGAAAATAGGGTTCTAAATAAAATATACAGCTTAGTTAAAACCTCCTTTTGACAGTTTCCAAATAAATGACAGTATCTTACAGCTTGTACATCCTAAAGTAATTTTACTGAACAATTGCTGTCAAAATTCTAAGTTCCTTCTCACAACTTCATCTTTAGAGTCAGGGCGGAGTGGGGGGGGTCCCGCTTAGACAAAGGAAATAAAACTTGATCAGAATATCAGCGCTAAGAATTCTTTTTTCCTTTTCTGAGTTTTGGTGGCACAAGACAACATCAAAAACTGTTCTCACTGTACAGTTAGAACACATAAGAATATGCACTGAATAAGATGCAGGAGGAAGCTAATGAAACCAAATTGAATATTTCTTCTTTAGAAAAGAAAAATGAAGGAAGAAACTCTCATATTCAGATTCTAAAGAATTGCAGGAATTTCAATAGAGACATAGTTCTCCTCTGATGAGTAATGGTACTTGTCTCCTATGCAGAAAAATCTAAAGATGTATTTAAATAAGCACGGGAATAATAGGACCAGTCTTCTAGCAAAACCAAGAGACAAAACAAAACTCCAGAAACAAACCTGAAATGCATAAATGGAAAAGGCCCAAGAAGCACTGCAGGGGTGGGGACTGAAGGGCAGAGTGGTGAGAAAGGCAAAGAATGCAGGCAGCAAAGGAGACAAGGCAGTGATGAAGAGTAAACAGTAACTAACCACAGAAAATTAGCTTAAACATTAAGTGATGAAAGCATAAGTAGGAATGATCAGACTGATTGCATTCTTTGGGTGTCAGGCAAGGGTGAGCACAGGGCAGCACCAAGAGGCAAATGTGGAAGAAGGAAACCAGCAGTTCTGCTGCCCAGAGCCTGTGGTCAGAGCACTCTGCTACTTGCTATAGTTATGGCTTTGTGAACCTGCAGTCTGAAAGTGGCACCTTTTCCCGGTATTTAGCAGACTGTTCAAGACACAGGTAGATTAGTGACTTCCACAAGAGAAACAGACATAAGCAATTAGCTAAAAGCCCCACAATTTGAATAGAAATATTCTCATGCACTCCCATTTAACTCTGTATCCAGCATCAGCATGGTTAATCTAAATTATAATACTCACAAAGGCAAGATTTAAAATCAGTTTGGTTGAGACTCCTACAGATTCCAAATTCATGCCACCCAGTTGTGGGTGGCAAACCTTCATCAAAAAAAAACCCAAAATGTAAATGTGAATTACTTTGTAAAAATTCAAAAATCAAAGTACGTGTTAGGCTCAAGTTCCTAGTATTCAAGTTCTTTCACTAAGTTTTGGCTAGATGCTTGTTAGATGTAGGAAAACTACTCTCTTTCCCTATGGTCTGAAAAAGAGATTAATTCATATTCCAATTTGTTTAATTCTATAAGGAAATGTCCATACAAAGAGAGTATTGAGAATTTTGTATCAGCTGTCTAGTCTAGAATCCACTTTTTCCATGACAAAACAACATGATAAGATGTGTTTATAATATTAATATAAATAAAAATATCCATCCTAATTTAAAGCAACTTTGTACTAATTTGGCCAGGAAAAACCTGTTTGTTTTCTAATATGGTGTGATGATGCTTTTAACAAACATTTTTTGCCACAAAATATGCAACTGAGAAAAATCATATCCAGCCTCCAAGTTAGCATATACAAAAATGTAGACCTCACCACTTTGAAAACAGTATGATGACATTTCTAATCAGGTGGTTTAAGAACTTTCATTAACTTCACTGAGTTAATTGAACTTCAAGATTCCTAATGAAGCTTGTTTACCAGGAACCAGCTTGTTTCTCACAGATCTCAGACTGTGTCCAGCCACTAATTAAGGTACTGAGTTGGTCTCAACTTGGCTTTTATTTAGCTGAAAAACTCTAAGGGATATCCTCCCCAGATCAAAACATTAAAACTCAGTCTCAGAATAAACCCAGAACTACATCACTCAACAATACTTAGTAGAGCAAATAAGTTCTACAAGAGGCTGCCATATACACAGGTGCTTAAATTTCAACAGATGTTTATGTGTGTGTGTGTATATATATATAATACTTTTCAAACAAGCTGGTGGTGAGCAAAAGATATGATAAAATCATAAGAAACTGCAACAGCCACATAACCTTACAAATGTGCACAGCTATTATTTGCTAGCCACTTGTTTCAAACAGCTATTAATTTATTATTTATTATCTAAGCAAGGAAAGCATTTGAAAGAAAACTTGAAGGTAAAATAGATCCTAAGAAATTCAGTCTTACTCCTTGTTCTGCTGCTTTTTGAAGGCATGAATACATCACATGGGATCATTCTACTGCACTACAACCTTTTATCAGGACTTTGATAGTGATAATATTTAGACAAGTTAAGTCAACAGTTTGGACAAGGCTGCCACAAACAGCATTGTGTGCCTTCCTCATGCCATGTTTTATTCTCTAAGGCTTCCATCACCTCCTTGTTATCTCCCCGAGCCCAGACACAACTCCCAAGGTATATTCAGGTACAGCACACAGCTGGGGCTATGCCTCATAGCACTCAGGAAGATCATTCCATTTTTGTCTATCACTGAGGGAGGAAAAAGCTACATTATGCCCTACTGAGTCACTCTGCAACCAACAGCATCTCTTTAAACTGTGCTGTGAGTTTTGGACAACAGTGAAGGCTGAATGGGAATTAGTGTAAAACTCCCCAACCCACCGGTGACCTACACTCAGTTTTTTGCTCTACTCTCCTTCAAGAGCACAGGCAGTAAACCCTCCCTCAAGTAATCTACATTTTTTTGGTTAAAAAATTTATTACATAGTGATGGAATTATGCAGCTCGTATCAATCCGCCACTGCAAGAAACACACATCACATACTTCACCACGTGCTTCCACAATGTCACTGATAGAGTTTTGCTCAAATTAGTTCTACTTTAGAAACACTTTAAACCTTCCAGCAACTTAAAGTTGACTTGGGGAATAAATTTTACTGATGTCAACTAACCCTCAGTTGGCTTTTCCAAATTCTGTGAAGTATTCCTTCATGTGTTCCCAGAACAAAATGGGATCTAGTTGAAGACCTAAATGCAACCTACTCAAGCTTATATACAACTCTAATTTGGCAATTTTATCATATTAAAGTTATAATTTGTGTATGAAGATATGCTCAGAATAGTACACTGCAAAAACTCAAACAATATCCTTTTGTCAGCCCCTTCAGCATTGTGCTGCATTACACAGTACAACTATTACCTAAGACTCATGCTGGCATATCACAGTTTTTAACTCTAACTGGGTGAAACCTAAGGTCTTATTTAATTGTATAGGTTAGCAGTAGCTAAAGCGTGCCATTTAATTTCACTTTTCTAATAGTCTTACTTGCCAGTACTTTTATTTCTTCTTTAATATAACTTTCTACTTAGCAGCTGTCATTACTTACAACTGTTTCTAAATACATTGCCAAGTTTATCAGCTAATAGATTCATCATAAAATTTTACACTGAATTATCTAGTCGTTGAATGGTTGGTTTGGAAATTTAAATCCTCAGTGAACAACTACCAAGGTTTCACCTTCAAAATCTCATGAAGAAAGCCATGAAAACGCAAACAGCCTGTTTAATAGATCTTTTCCAAATAAATCTCATTTCATGCATCAAAGTTTCATAAAAAACATTTAAGACCCAAAACCTACAATCCCACATTTCTGCCATTACACATTTTCACAAGAAAAGGCCATGTCCCCTAATGTTTCAGTGTTTACACAGAAAGATGCATTAATTTTCCTAGCAAGATAGTCATTGTAATCTAATCAAATACTATGTAAGCTTTTCAGATTTATAGACAAATACATTGCAATACACTCTTCTGACATATTTTTCCATTACCCACCTATTCAAGTATCCGTGCTTTTCAAAGCCATGTGCAGCTGACGTTTATTCATAATGCAATTATTGTGTCAGAAGAACCAGAAAACACAATTCTTGATTAGCAAACACTTCTCCAGCCTTGTGGAACCTCTAACACAGTTTGCAAACATTTCTCACTAATTCATACCTCTTTTCTTTTTATGAAACACTCAAACGGTGTTTCCTACTGCAAGCCATTCACTGGAGCTTTCACTTTCTACTGAAGTTGAACAGTAAAAGCCATGAATGAATTTACAAGCAATCTAATGGCCAGAGCATGCTTCAGGTTAAACAAACCCTCAGCTTTTCATACTTACAAAGAAACAAGCAGCAACTACTGGACTTTTCACTCAAGTACACTCCTGCTTCCCATAGACCTCCCAAGCATACACAGCTGAAGGCAGTGACACTCTTGCCTGCAGGAAGAGGGGGATCTCTGCAGACTGAGAAATCCTGGCCTGCCTGGCTTTCCCCCAGCACAGAACACCTCCCAGGTGTGGGCCAGGACATCAGTAGCAGCTCTTGGAGAAGGCTCCACGTGCCTAACTTTTCAGAGGAAATCACAACACTGCCCAGGTGATGGTTTAAATCACATCCCCCTAGCTGCGAATTTGTGCTTCTGAGGGAAAGTTCAAGAGTAGCCCAACCACTCGGGTGGAGGTTTAGCACAGACACCCTACAATCACCTTTTAAACTCATGATATAGAGTTTAAAGAGATGGGGGGAAGAAGGGCAGAGGGGAGAGTTAGGAGCCATCTTTCAGTACCTCACATCACTCCAAAGGAAAAAAAATGAAAGCAAAAAAACCCAACTTAGCAATTATACTTAGTAATTCTCTAACTTTTTCCTTCTAGAATGGAGCAATGAAAGTAATAAAATTTATTATTTTGTAACTGTGCATAATAACATATCAAGCCAGTTGAACTCCTGTTGTCTTCATTAACATATACAACAAGAGACATTTGGCAAGCAACATGAGGACTGAAATATTTCAAGTTGTTCAGTTTTCAACACCATTTTCATTTGCTTCCACTTGTCTCCTTATCTTCAATTTTGTCAAGAGACAGTCAGTTAAGATTCAAATTGAACTGCAGGAAACAATAAGCAGGTAAGAGTGCAAAACTGTATTCTAAATAATTCATAGTGCTGCTTGGGTCAGCTTTTGCTCAGACAAAAGACACAGCCACCAGACAAAAGGCCAGGCACAGAGGAACCACACTGAACATTAGGAAAGAACAGTTTACCAGCACCTTAGTAATTAAGCTAAGCTTGATATAATCAAACCCCTCCGAGGATAAACCAAAAAGAAACTGAATACCTTTTATTTAGGTCCCACATAACATTTCCCATTTTAAATGGGGTGCCCACTTTACTACTGGTTTTGAATAAGCATCCTACTGTATCTTGAACATGACCTTCTTATTTCAAGACAGACAAAAAAAGTTTCCTATCCTTCTTTGGCAGTGAACAATTTCACCGTCACAGAAAAAAAATACACACACAAACCTCTTCAAAGTTGATATGAACTTGCTCTGCAAATCCCTCATTTATTACCGTCTAGTTTTATTTGTAGTTTACATTATTGTTATTTAGACCAGTATTTGTAAATTCAGGAAGTCCGGGTTTAGATGTCAGTTTCCCCACCTTCTGATTACTGAAATGCTTGTAGTACAAGCACTACAGGGAATTAATAAGGTTTAAAAACATCTGTATAAACAAACATGCGAGAAGATTTAAGTCTTAAAACCTGTTAAAGCTACTCATGCTTCAACTCTCCTCTTCCTCAAAAACTTCTTTCACCTCAAAAGGAAACGTACACTACCAGAATTCAATGTTATGAGTTCAGTGCCCCCAGGATAGGTCAATCAGACACAGATAACTTTTGGACAAGACCATCTTAAAGATCAAGAAATAAGCACAGAAAGTCAGCTTTATTTTCTCATATTAACAGTTTCTTCTTAACCTTGGCTTTCTAACTGATAACATTCGCTGAAAAACTCAAGAAGAAAAACTACATTACAGAAGAACAGAAATACCCCAAGCACTGCCTTGGATGAGAATTTTTCATTAATGATCATACATTTGTGCTGCATTCAATGCTTTGTTATATGGTCCAACTCAAACATTATTGTTACACTTTTCATCAACTGGAAGCCAACATCACAACTTGAAAAGTTATGACAGACCTGAAAAAAATTAATAAAATCCATTTTGAAAGACCAGTGAGGTGACAGTCCACCAGTATTCTCCAACAGAAACATGCACAACCATAATCCTGAAATGCTCGGGCCTAAATACGTACGCTCATGCAGAAGCTGTAAGCTCTTGCTACTGCTTTTAGGTTTATTCAAGTTATATGCCTAGAAATTTGTAGGCTACTTGGCAACGGTCACTGCAACCAAGTGTTACAATTAAGGACACTAAATTTATCTAGCATTGGTAATGGTTTCCCTGGTTATACCATGGCAAACCATTTCTGCAAGTTTTCAGGGACATTTCAAAAAGGTGGTTCCTGAGCTATACCATGACTCACCCCACTTCTTCACCCACTTCAATGCTTTGCCCAAAACTATGATTTATATTCTTTGGGGCTGGAAGTGATTTTTTTTTTTTTTTTTACAATTTAAAGGATGCTTTTAGGGAGGCTAAAGTGCTTGAGTTCCATTTTATTTATTTCTACACAAACAGCAGTGATAACTAACAAACAAGGTCCCTACATGCCAAGCATTTCAGCGGTTTTGCAACAGGCTAGTATCTTCTGTGCATTCTGTTCAAAGCTGAAACCTGTCCCTTTCTTCTGTTTCTTCATTCCTGCACACACAGAAGTACATCTTGGAGAAGTTCCAGGTGTCATTCACCCCAAACCAGTCTATCTCACTGAAATGTTACTCCTGAAAACAAGCTAGTTTCTTGAGCAAACCACTAAGACTTTTTTTGTAGTTTATTTTAAAACTAGAAGAGATCAGACAGTGAGGATACAGAGCTCTGCATTTAATGATAGGCTTGTTTTTATCAATTCAATCTCTTTCTTTATTTTAATATCTTAGTATCAGAAATATACTGTGTTTTGGCATGTTCCCCTTATATTCTGCAGTTTTAATACAACTTTATGAGCAAAAAGTGATCATATTTTGCTCTATTATCCCACTGATTAAATTCAGCAAACAAAACATGAAACAACTGCAGATAATCTCAACTGTTTCAGTTCTATTGAAGATTTTTTAGACACTTTTCCTGGAAGGATATATAAGTTTTTATAACAACAGATGCTTTTTGTTGTATTGTTTTTGGTGTGTGTATTTCATGCACATCTGTCCAGTCTTCCCGGAATCCGTTCAACCTGAGGGAATACTAACACACCAAGATTCTCTACTTCAGCATGACTTTCTCCTGCATCATTGCCCAGATTTCCTTTGCAGTAAGGGAGTGACTAAAATGATCACCAACTACATGACTTGAGTATATGCAGCTCAATATTTCCACAGCAGTTGCTTGATTTTACATAAACCAGCCTTTTAAGTGTCACCAGAGTGAGCTACACTAGACATTATGTTACATGCTTTTAAACAATTAGGTACTTATTTCATTGGTGGCACTTGATATTTGATCTCCTTGTTTGCCTTTTTAAAATCACAATTGAATATCGTACATTATTTCTAGACATCTAATGCAGGATCCCTACAAGGGGGATTGTTATGTTCATATTAGATCAGTTATAACATAAAAACACTCCATGCTCAGCTACACATGCTTTAGGAAATTTAAAAGCACAGCACACAGAAGGTGTTTTTCTGACACTTTCTGGACACCATTTCCCCCCCCACAGGAACCCAAACACAGCTCTCTGAGTCCAAGGAGCATCTATTGACATCAACAGAACTAATCCTCAGATTGCCATTTCTGCAACACATTGGTTAAACTTCCTTCAGAGAACAGGGATAGCAACAATTTGTTGTGGTGCACCAAGCAACAAAGGCTGCTGCTGGAGGAGTGTGCAGGGCTCTGAGCTGAAAGAACAAGTACCAACAGTATTTGCTTATTCTGGCACACAAGGTAGCAAGGAAGAACCTGACAACCCTGCGGTAGTGAAAAATGACTCTCCAGCAAGGAATTCATAATGAAAACACTGTCTGGCACCTCCAGTGTGTGGGAGAGCATTTCATGCTCTGTCAGGAACTTTGTGCAGCAGCCCTGAAATTTACTGATAGAAAGGTGAATGAGTGGGAATGGGTACATACCACAGAACTCCAAGAAAATCATGCTATATATAGTTTTAAAAATCACAATTTAAAGAACCTTCCTATTCCTGTGTAATGCAGCCCCTCTTTTTTCAACCACAGTCAGTCTAAAAGTAAGAAACTGTGCTGTTATATTTGAAACAGAAGAAAACTCATCTTATAACAGCTAATATCAGTATTCATACAGAATGTACATATTAAACACACACGAGGTTACCTGCTTCCATTTCTTAGCCTATTCTTTAGCTATTTACGTGTTGCTACTTCAGCTTCACCTCTGATTCCCATCCACTCCACATACACCCTGCTTTTTCTCTAATCACTGAGAGATCAAAGTCTCTGAGAAGTGGAGCACAAAGTTCAAGTCAAATTTTCATATGCTATGTCAAAGCATCTGGTAACAGCTCATTTACCTCTAACTACTAAGTGCAAGTTTCACCATTACAACAAACATTTTGTAACCAGTATTTCACAAGGCTGTTTAAAGTCTTAGGACCCTATTGGCAGGAAACAGTTGCTACTTCTACAATGCTCTGGGTTTGTCTGCCATTTTCTTTAAAGAGTTGAAAAATATCAGAATATTAAAAAAAAATACAGTTGCCCTCACCAGGTCTCTCACCTTATTTTTCCCCTTTAACCTTACTTCCTTGAAGGCATATTGTTCATTTACAGCTGACACATTGCTATTGTTCCCTCCACTAGCATGTTTAAATAGGCACTGAAGTCTGTCATACTAAACAAAGATCCCACCTTAAGATAAAAAATTCAACAGTAATTTCTTTATAAATTAAACTGAAACATTTAAAAGGTTTACAGAGCCACCTCAGCAACAGTTTACTTGTATCTCACCACTACTAAGTACTTGCCAGCTTCTGACATATGAAGACAGCTTCCAGTACATTCAAATGCATAAAAGGTAATGCACACACTCATCTCATCACCTACTTGAGGAAGAGTTTAGAAAACAGTGTTTTAAAATCATACTCCCCTTTTTGTTTGCACCTGTAATAATTTTAAGATCATTCATATTTTATATACATTTATAGAGAGCAGTTCAAAGAATTTTTCAAAATGGCAGGATGACTTGGTTGCAGTAGCAGGAAAAATCTGCATCACTTTTTTTGGCCTTTTGCATACATACAACTTCTGTTCAAGGAAGCTGGAGCTGTACAGCTGTAATGCAGTCTTATCACAGGAAATTATAATGAAGGGGAAAGTTGAAAAGCAAAGAAAAACTTGAAAAATATATACTTTCATATTCTCACCACTACTAACAATTGTTACTAACAATCAGAATTTCCAAAGTAGTAAGTACATTATCAGATATGGAATTGAAATCTTATGCCACTTTGAGATATTTTCTGCTAACTGTACAAACAATACACTTAAAGGCACACAAAATAACTCAGCATACCTTTTCTTTACTTGCAATTTTACTGATTTGAATACAGTTGCCATTTTTCCTTCCACTTCCATAGATGGCCTGAAGTTCACAGCCCCTTTCAGAAGCTCACTGTGTACTCATTTGCCCAGGCTATAAAACATACAGCTCAGCCACTGCAAGTTTCCACACAAGCTCCCAATGGAACAGCTGAGCAGCAGAGCCATCAGGTGCACCAAAAGGTGCCCAACAGAACCACTGCAAGAGCTGCACAGCCCTATTCAACTCAGCATCTCCACCCCTGCACGAGCAGCTGCTCCCACACACAGAGCTCATCTCAAGAGACAATCTCACACAGCAGCACCTCTCAAATTTGTCACTGCATTTTCACCTCATAGCTTTCCAAGAAAGGGGACCTAGACTGGAGAAATCACTGCTTGAAACTGGAAAACCAGTGCCAGGGATAATTAGTCTATTTGTGCTATATGGCAGCTGCAAACAGTAAAAAAAATCATGTCTCTACATTCAAATTGACCTTGGGAAAAGCAATTAAATACTAAGTATCACGGATGGAATACAGGAGTTTTTTTAACCAGCTATTCTACTTACACAAAATCATATGCCAAAATAAATTCTGTTAAAGTTACACATCAAGGGTACCAGAAACATTTTTGGGTTAAATTCACCATTAATTCAGAAACTGTTTTCTCTGGGTATTCAATCATGCAGCAAGAATAATTTGAACTGTAAAATCTTTCTTTAAAACTAGACTGTATTAAAAACAGGATGTCTTTAAATGGCACAAAATGAGAAACTTTCAGCAAGTAATTACATCATACAATATGAAAAAAAATTCCTTAGGCATAGGTATCAAAGATTCAAATCAAGCATTGAGATATCTGACTTAAATACCTTAAATAGGCCACTGCTAGTGCACACAAAAGAATTAAACCCAGCAACTTTAAATTCCTCTGCTACTTGCACAGTCAAAACAAAAACAATCTTTTTTTAATGAGCCAAATTTGTACAAAAGGACCATATTTTAACAAAAAGCTTTGTCTTAAATATGATTTATGAGGACAAAATATTCAGCAAAACTGAAGAACAGGTGGAATTACAAGGTTATCTAATTTAATGCTCGAAGGACTTAAAACCAGACAAAAAAGTGAGAAAAATAATTAGTTATTTTGGTTAATGTTTGAAATGGCTCAGCGATTATCAGTCATATTGCAGGCCTGATTCCTTCTTGCACCTTACATCATCTTTACCTCTATGCCTACTTATAAAAGAGCAGTGCATAAAAATCAGATAGTAAAATTATGATCTCTTTAAAGAAGCAATAATGCTTAAGATATACTAAATTTGAATAAGTAACTATTTTTAGTGCTACTTCAGGTAATTTTTAGACATTTTCCTGTGAAATTTAGGTAATGATACTATGACTCAAAAGCAGAAACTGAAGTTGAACTAAACACATGTTGGCAATGACAGATCAAACAGATATGTAGGAGGCTGAACAACAGACTGGAAACATCTTTACATGTAGAATAAGTAGTCAGACTTACAGAATATACTGTAAATATAGTGTGTAAACTAGAATAGTCACATTAACCTATCATAGCTGTGTCTGAGCTTTACAGCAGGTTAGGAAAAAAAACAACTAGCTGTCAAAAAATATTTTACAAGGGCAAATAATCTGGGTGAATTTCAAGCACCTGAGACTAAAGAAGCTTGTTCTGTGCCACATGGGCTCACAACGTACAGGCCCAGGGTTTCCGAATCCACACGACTCATGCTGAAGTGATTTCAGCAGACAGCACTTGCCCACAGTTTGTTATCTTCTTCCATTTCGTTTCCCTTTAACTCAGCATCTTTCAAACCATTTATCTTGCCTTTTCACATGCTCAGATCTTTTCTGCCAAGTATTTTTCTCTGCCCTTTATTAGCCTATCCAATACAAACCTATGTTTTCTGCTTTCTTAATTCTTCCCCACTATTTTTTCATAATGAATGCTCATCCATTAGTCACAACTTGTATACCACGGCTACCAGAAAAGACTTCTATGCACAAGCAGCAGAACACAGGTGTTACTTGGGATATAATCAAGAGCATCCTTACCTTTCCAAAATCTCTCACATCAAACAAATCAAATGCTTCAAAAAGTTCGCTTTTCTTCATTCCAAATATTTCACAACATGCCGAAAGGAAAGTCCTTATATTCTTCAAGCAGAGAAACTAGGGGAAAGAAAACAGAAATGCTAAGTGTCAAGTGTGTTAATTAGCAATATACATGCCCACTTTGGTCACAAACACACCATATAATTCACCAATACAATTGTTTGTAAGTCAGCACTTCCACTACACTGTGATCCTCCACTGGTCCTAATTCAGCCATAAACATTCTGTTCAGACTCAAAAGCATTAACCAAATTCTGAGTAGACACTTTGTGAACAGGAAGTATTTTCTCTCTTTTTATATAAACAAAAAGATGTGACAGTATGCTACTAGATACATAATAGTCTAAAGACAGACTTACTTTTCAGCTCCCTGGAGGCAGCACAGAACAAAACAAGTTACCTTAAAAATTATATTAATATGTGAAAGTTATTATTAATGTATAAATTAATCATTTCATCTAGTTAAATTCTAGTTTGAATGTTTAAGGAATGCATGTGCACTGTTTTCACACAGTAAAGACTTTATGAATACATATTCTCCATCTGGTGTACAGGAGCAGATGAAGCTTGCAGTGAAGTAATCTCAATTTACCTAGCAGAGATTTAAGACCCTCAGACAACCTTGATTTCGATACCAAATCAAAGGCTAGTTCCCTTTAAATTATCCACATGCATCAATGATCATCTGAGTGTGAAAAAGAATAAAGCCTCTGCCACAATGATCTCCTTAAAAGGCTTTTAATGCCTTTTCCTGTGGATTACTTTGTTTGCCAGACCTTACCAGGCCAAGAGGCAGTAACTGTCAAGAGCATTGGTAACTTCAGAAGGATAGATAAAAAGGGCAATATGCACTCTTGATAACAATTAGCTCTGTGAGGTACTAGCACCTTGTGAGGACATCAGCTTCATAAAGATGCTGTTGTAGTCTTAAGAGCCACAGCTGAAAAGCAAATACAATATTTATAAGCAGCAGCATTTCAAAGGACCCCACACCATGCTCTGAATGTGCATTTTAAAAGTACTGACACAGCAACTCAATATTACAACAGAGTTCTGCATGTTTTAGTGGATTCATGAGGATCACTCACATTAGAATGGATTATAGAATTGCTATATGTTACAACTTCCTGTTTTGATCTATTTTTGATATTGAGTGTCACAGCCATACCAATTGAACAGGCAGCCCTAGTTCACATGTTACAGAACTACCCAGTGAGACATGGAAAGGCAGAGCACCTGATAGACCAGATTTACAGCAAGGGCACACATATGAAAGCACTGATTAACCAGAGATGCTGCAAGAGCAGACAGCTCCAGTTGATGGTTCTGGACATCAGAGCAGCCAACAAACTCATCACAAAGCATCACAAAAACCATCCCTGTGCAAAGCTCCCAAGAAAGCACCTGTGACTGACCAGGGCCTCATCAACAGTAAAGATTCCCAGCTGTACCGGGTGGACCTGCAGCCTCTGCCATTCTCCCCCTTTCCAAAGAGCCTCTTCAGCATGTGCCTCCCAGCTCACATGGGACAGTCATCCCTGGGCTACACACTGAGCTGCTC
The DNA here is from genome assembly GCA_013399835.1 of Leptocoma aspasia. Taxonomy (NCBI): domain Eukaryota; kingdom Metazoa; phylum Chordata; class Aves; order Passeriformes; family Nectariniidae; genus Leptocoma; species Leptocoma aspasia. Next base: position 1,121,040 of record VXAX01004318.1, on the reverse strand, counting down.
AAGGACAACGCTGCATTTATGCCAGACTGCTTTTATGCCAAGTGGAATTTTAAGAATTAGTCTAGTTTGCTTAGTCAATGTGGCTAGGTTATCTGATTATAATTTTGAAGTCAAAATCGCAAGGTTAGAAGGCCAACAGATGTTCAATGTATGTGCTTCCTCCTCCATCACATTGGCAGAAGGAATCAGAAAATAAGCTAGTCTTTAAAATAAGCTTTAAAAACAAGATGGCACATACAAAGTTATTATTGTTTTCTGCTGTATTTTTCTCCAGATTTATTATTTTTCTTAAAAGCTATCAATGGCCACTAGGTTTGTCCAATGCACAATACTGATTCAACTTGTATACCCATCTGTTTTCTTACGTCGAAATTCTCAAAACCACTGACAGATGTGAATCTCCCTGGAAAATTCAGCTGCCTTCCTGAAACCTAAGTTTTGAGCTTGTATTAGTTAGTGCTGAAGTCTTCCAGTGCAAAGAAAGCTTACAGCTGCATTAAATTGTTTACCTCTAAAGGGAGCAAGAAGTTAAGGGAGAGACAGGAGCTGTCATGGGCCTAAAATCTGACCTAGATTTGCTAAAGAGCATTTTAGTGAGTTGCATTTAGCTTCTTAATATAGCTAAAAGAACCATTTAATGGATCAGCAGTTTTTCACAAACAAGATGTCCTCTCCCTTCAGCAAAACCTCTCCAACTGTTCTTAACAGACATCTCCTACAATAAAAGATAAAGATGGCAGCGTTTTTCCAACAAGATTAGTTACTTCAAATTTCTTTAAATTTAGAGGCAATTTTCTGTCATCAGCCTCTTGCTTAAATTATTGTTACTATGAATTATATCTGAGCAGATCAGAAAGCATATTACAAGAAATTACAAGCTCACATGTTTTCAAGGATATGTTAAAGCACCCACACTCTAAGTAGTAAACCAAATTCTTTGGAATATTCTAATAGTAAGACCAAAGAAGAATCTAATCCCCCTGTCTTCCTCTGCCTCTCTTTTTTTTTGTTTTTTAACATAATTAATACTAATTCATTAACATGTATCATTATGTTAAGCAAGTTTGACCTAATTATGATTCAATAGTCCTATAACATATAACATGTCTTGTAGGCTCTAGAAACCACATGGTAAGCATCTGTAAAATCTGCCTGCACTTGAGATGGGAGCACAGCATCACTGAGTGTGTGCCAGGCAGTGCCTTCAGCAGGACAGGTATCCTGACATTACAGTCTAATCCCCTGCAAGTTCAAAGACTGCTTAGTGAGGTTGGGTTGGCCCTATAATGTTTCCATATCCATCAGTTTTATCCTGTAAAATGAAAATGAAATTATTATTACTAACTATTAAGCTAATCACAGCAGCTACAAGGATAAAGCTGTCGAACTATTAAAACCAAAAGCATGTTCGTGTTTGAATGAATTCATTTTGCAGTACAACATATGAAAAAAAAGTCTTAAAAAAACCTTTTTATATGCTACTAATGTTTCAGAGAAGTTATTTGATTATATTACCCAGAAAACTTTCAGAATTATCTCCAAAACTTTATACTGCAATTTTCTAAAGAAACAGTTTGCCTCATTGAAAGCAAAGATTTTTATCACTGTGGTTATTGTATGAAGACATACAGATTAGTAAGAGAAGCCTCCAAATTAAAAAAGAGCATACTGCTAAAGTCTAGGAAGTTCTATAAAGGACAAGCTTCCTCGCTGGCAGTAAGAAAAAGGCACCATCACTCTGCAGTCTCTCATCAGTAAGTACAGACCTCAGGATATTTGGAAACCTACTGCATTATTGTGTTTCTTTTTCAAAAGAAAACATTATAGTTCGGCACACCGCAAGGGAGATCATTAGAGCAGTTGGGTACCCAGTTTTCAGAGATGTAAGGAGAGCTAAACCTCACTCAAAGTCTCCTCCACAACAAACACTGTCTTCCAGTACAAGAATTGGTTTCTCTTCATTAAAAAAAAAAATAACATAACTTAAAAATATTCCCTTGGAATAGTTAATGATGCGGTTTTTCACCCCTTTTTAAACTACATGGCTGTATTAGGAGACAGCTATATTAGGAATTTGCAGTACACATATCAGTAAAATACTGCAGTAGGGTAGTATAAGCCATGAGTACAAAACAGTTAACACTAGTGAGAAATACAACTTCTCTCTTGCTGATCCACAGACATTCCAAGAGAGGAGCCTATATCCAGCACCAGAGACAGATGGACAGAAATCACAACCCATTCCCAGTCTGTGATTCTGTGACTGGGGCTCAGGAGCCTGAAAACACTTTTCAATATTAACAGCTATAGATTATGAAGACATTTCCAAAGCATCCTAATGTTTCACTACTACAAACCCATAATGTAGCCATTGTCAGGGCTGCTGAAATGGTATAACTCCTGTGATAAACCACTGTGGTTTTATGGAATAGATTCTAGTGGCCACTGGTCTGTTCTGCACAGAATTTAATTTTGCAAGAGGCACTTGCACAGCATTTATTGAAATGACAAGTAAGTTGGAAAAAACATGTGTCCACCACCTTTAAAAAGCAGATATGGTTTATATAATTGGGATTGTATTTGCCTGAACTTTAAACACAAGACAGTGGGCAAATCAAACTACACCAGGTCCCACAGAAATAGTATGCTATTTTCTCCCACACTATTTGCCACTTCACACAAAAACATTTATTTGAGGCTTTTTCCACACAGAACATGCTTATGTGCGCTGACAGAAATGCATAGAAATACTTTACAAAGGGTACTGAATAGAAATGACTAATTAGATACTAAAAGCACAGGCAGGGCTGAAGCTGCCCACAGGGAAGAAGGATTTCTCTAACCAGATCTTTAATGAAGTGAAAGATGAAATGCAAAAGAAAAAAGGGGGAGAAAAATCATATAACCTCTATTCCCATAATCTAAGAGGTATTTCTCAAAAAATATATTTTGGCACTGAAGTACTTCAATGGAATAAAGGTCTGTTTGATACAGACCATAATATTCAGTATCTAGATGTATCCTTTGTACTAAAAGCACTTCTGCAGGCATTCAGAAACCAACACAAAGAGCTCTGAAGATCAAATTCTGCCACAAGACATTTAATGAAATTCCAACAGAGCAACACCAGTCAGGCGAGTGCAAACTGAAAGGCCAAGAAATGACAAGTATTCAGGAAAGACAGAGTTCTAATTCACTTTTTTTATTTTAATTACCAATAGTGGGAAGGGGGAAAAAAGCTATTTGTATTTGTTTCAACTTCCACCTCCTTTTTATGATGATGATTGAGTCACAAGCAGAGATATTTAGTCACAAGCCTGGGAAGCTGGCAGTTCCCCTGTGTCTGGAGCAGACATCCACACTGCAAAGACAAACTAGGAACATACTGAAGCCTGAGTTATCTGAGGCAGACTAAACAGATGCTAGGCTATAAGGGGTATTAAAGCCAGCCTGGATCACTGTCACTCAATGTCAGGGAAGGTGTTTTTTCCCCCACTGTGATTCACTTTTGCTGACATGGAATACCCATCCCTTCATCAGTGCACTTCACTGGCATTTCTGCATGTTGTGTTCCCAGCCCCACACAGACTTCAGGAGGCTCCCAATAACTGCATAAGGACTGAGACCAGTTGCTCCTAGCCACCATCGTGTAGAAGCTATGATAAAACAGTAAAAACATAGAAAAGGGTCTCTACTTAGCCCATTGCTCACTAAATCCACTTTATCTCCTGTGGAAGAAATAAGGCACGTCAATCATGGAAACTCCTGAAATCTTCCCCTCCTATTCTTCCTCTAAATGGCAACACTTTATAAACTATACAGCTGCAGCTATTTGTCTTTACTTTGTCTTTAAAGAGCCTTATATACAAAACCAAAAAGTAATGGTATTTTACATTACAGAAAACATGTTGTAGCAAAAATAGCTGAGGAAAGGCCAGACTTGCAACATAAAAGAAGCAATGAAAGGAGCAATTTGGCTTCAATTCACACATTTCAGAAGGTACGACTGCTTTGTTTTTTTAATTTGTGAAATATTGATGTTACATGCAAGGAAGCATATTCAGATTTGTGACTATGTGAGATATTTCTATTGGTTATTTGTGTTCTTGGAAAAGTAGAATTATACAAGAATAAAAGTCAGAACAGAAGAGCAGACCATTACCATAACACTTAAATGCTCTTTCTACACCCTCAGTGCTTATTACAAAACATGAGCTCCTGACCTTTCCTAACTGTTCCAGGAATGATGATGAGAACAAATTAGTTGGGAATCTCTCATTTTTATTTCTACTCTGTTCCTGAGAATATATGCAAAAACAAAAATGCTGCCATTATACCTGTTAAGCAGGAGGAGAAATGTGAAAATTTCCGTAACAGATTTAACTGGAAGAATTGCTTTTGTACATTCTGTCACCAAGATTGATAAGTGCAAGTTGTTTCAGCAAAAGAAAGCACTGAAACAGAACCTGTCTCCTCAAAATTTCCTTCCAGAAGTTGATTAATGCCCTGAGGGTTGCAGATTCTTGTCTTCTCACTTGTTTTGGTATTTGTTGCAACAACTGTGCTGATAGGAACAGCATAAACTTGATTAAAATGCTGTTCAAATCCTGCTGAGTTCAAATTTGAGAGAGATCCCAGAACTGGGTCCTGTGAGCAAACAGCACCATCACCTCCAGTCACCAAGCCAAGATCCTGTAACCATAGCAAAGGTACACAGCAGCAAGACCAAAACTGTACCTTGAACCTACACACATAAAAGAGCAACGGTAGCTAGAGATAAAGATCCAAGGCTTTCATCAGCTCCTGCACAGTGTGTGCACAGGAAACTCCCAGCTTCCTTACAATTCTTTCAGCCACATCCAATAAAGGGAGAAAATCAGGTACTTAGAGATACAGCTGTTCATGTATCAAGAGCTCCTTTCCATAAGCCAGGCTGGACAGTTCCCCAGAAAATGCCATCTTTGACAGAACAACCCCAAAAGGAGGGTTACCAAAATAGGAGCACATTGTACTTCTACTAGATGTCACAATTATTTTCTTTTTACTATCTGTATGTTAGTTAACACCAGATTACTACATAATCAGACAAAGCCCCCCATTGGTACTGACAGAACTGTACAGTCAGGGTTGACAACTCAACACAGAAATCATTGCTGGCTCTTCACAGACTTCAGCAGCCAAAGTACATTAGATTAGTTCTGCTCTGCCAAAAGGAGTAATTATCACTATATGCAGTAAAAAATAGCTGTAAGGATTTGTAAGTGAATGAAGTATGGACCCACTGATGAAGTGTTAATTCAACGTCTATTAAAGTCTTTTCATAAGCCAGCAAGAGAAAAAAGTGCAATATCGGACTCAGGAATGGCATTTGTAACATTTTTCTTGTTCATATGTGTACAGCTTTCCTTGGAAAACTCTTTAAAGCCAGAGTCTTACTAAATGAAGGCAAATGAGCCATAAGGAATTTAAAGACGAAGTCAACACGAGAGGATGAGTGCTCCTATTTTCAATAAGCAAATGGAAGCTACCAGGCAAGTAAGCATTATTCTTTTTCTTACCCTTAGATAAAATCTATTAACTTGCAAATTAAATTTAAAAAAGCAACTAACACACACAGGAAGAACACATCACTCACATCAAAGGAATTCAGTTTTATGTTCTTCATTTAACCTCTTGTTCAGCAAACCACCACAGTCATTCAGAGGATCAATAGTTCTAAAGCTCTAAGCAGAAGCAAACCAAACAAATGTTAAATACCTCCCAAACTTTGCTCTCAAAAAGCCACAAAGCAGGTACACTAATAAATGTGGAAGAGACACCACACTGAGCTCTTGTAGAGTTGCTTAGGTTCTGATACCATTATATAACTGAAGAATTTTACTAGGAAATGTACTATGCAAAGAACAACAGACATAGGATTAAGGAGCAGCTAGAGAAACCTGTATGGTTATTACCTTTCCAGATGTGGGCATTCTTTGAAGGCCTGCACAACACAAGATGCTGTATGAACTATAAAACACAGCCAATTCCTCTGAACCACTGCTAACACTGTATGAATATTAATAGCATGTTCTTTATTTGCTCAGTTAATGTAGTAATTAAATATTCATAGGAAAGCTCTTAAAATTCCTAACTGACTACTACTCAATTGTGTCTATTGCCTTTTGGCTTGAGTATGAAGTTTTGTTTATGTACATTTGTTCTTCCCTGTGCTTCAAAGAAACAAAATGGAAATTGAAACTTGGAAAAAAAGCTGAGGAAGCACAAAGGATGCTCAACTTCTATTAATACTGATATGGAGTGAATAGAGGGCAAGGAAAGAAGTTCAGGATTTGTTATGCATTACTGACTCTCTCCTTGGCATTACAGCATTGGTTGACCAAGTGAGCGCTAAGACACATTGAAATTCTCTGTGTCCCTGAAGTTAAGTGCTCCCACGAGCAATGAAACCGGCAATACATTAAGCCCCAACTACAGGAATTCCCTAAGTGTAATTGGCAAGAGACAGGGGTGGGAGAACTCAGGACAGCACCCTGTTAAAAAGAGCAATTTTTAGAGTAGCCCTTTGTTCCCCACTAGCAAGATTTAACTAAATCTATTCTGCACTATCTTGTCAGAAAAACAGCAACCGGAACACAGTATTAAGCATGTAAAGCACAAAGAGATTAGCTAGGGAGCTCCTATGCTTAGTTACCTTTTCAAATAAGTATCCCTGTCAGTCTTATGTCCCAAAGCTGCATCTCTGAAACGTCTTTTGAGAAAGATCTGACTGTTTTACAAGCAAATGCAAAAGAAGCAAGGCAAAGCGAACATGGAAAATAGTCCTAAGGAGAACATGAATAGGAGGAAGACAACAACAAGGAAATGAAAAGAGGACCCCAGGAAAAGGAACAGGAAAGGGACAGACAAACAAAAGGTTAAAAAAGAAAATCAAAATAGACTAAAAGAGAGATCCAGAAGCAAAGAGCACTGAAATAACAAAACACTTGATTCATTAATTGTGTGAGACATGAAATAAAAGCCAAACACAGGCAAGTAATGTGTTACAATTTTGGTGTTAAAATGCTCCAGGCAAAACTGTTTATGAAACTGCCATTTAAAGTAAGACAGTCACTGTGCCATAAGGTGTATTTACAATTGTGACATGGAAAACTGCTTCTGTAAATGGCAAAACTGTTAAGGACACTGATTTGCTACTTGGATGTATTGTCATTGGTCCCAACACAGGCTTTCTAAACACTCACATTTCACCTTAGTTGATGAAATATTAGCAGTTGTCAGAAACCTACCTAAAGGATTTAAACTTACTGTAGGGCAGGAGGGAACCCTAAAGCCTCCAACTTAACTGATACATTTAAACAGCAAAAGGAATGGAAAGCCTCAAACTAATTAGCTCTCAATGCTTTTACAGTCAGAGAAAACAAAAATTATAATCACACTGAAACCATGAAAAACCTTACAGCAACAGTATGAAACACAGATCTTCACATCTGTGCAAAAGAGAACACCCAACACACATCTGTTCCATATTGTTAGCTTGGCACACTGAAGAGCTGCTTCCATTGTATCTTGGTATCTTTTATTCATAAGTGTGCTTGGTTTTTACCAAGTCTCTAATATTAGCACAATAACAAGAGAAGACCTCTTACTTTCCCTATACCTGTGCAAGGGAAATAAATTTTGGGGTGAGCCCTGACGGAGCCAGCCCTATGAAGGTGTGACAAAAAGCTGCCACATAGGCTACAGGCAGAGAATCCACTGGGGGATCCTCACCTGACTTCAGCTCCATTACAGAAACACAATCCCTTTCACTTACTTCTACTCCACACCTAAAAGTAAGCACCATTGAATTCACCACCTGAACTGGATCTTCTTTGTGGATAACTTGTGGCTGTAGTGCCCTGAACACAGGCCATACAAGCCAGACCTGGACCACGACTATGTAATCCCTTTACAAACATCTGCAGTGTGGGCTCCAGAGCATTTTTAAGTGAGCATGTACTAACTTGTTGTTTTCTAAGCACTTAAATTCTCAAAAGCTGTTAGCACTGAATCCTGCACGGAAATTCAACACAACTGGGGAGGGGAAGGAGGTGCTAATGACCTACACAGGGTTGTCAAGTTCCTGTTAGAGGTGAACCTAGCCCAAATAACTCCTATGCTTTTCTATTTCTTACCAGCAGATACAGATCATGTACTAGGTCTTTGATTTCCACAAGGAAGGAACAATATTCTTATTAGCAGTCACTAGTGTTAACATGCATAAATCATTAAATACTTTCAATATTTTCTTAAATTGCACATGTATATTCTTTTCCAAATTCTTAAGGTCATGGAATAAATTCCTAGCAAGACCTTAAGGATGGAAGTACAGCTCTATACAAATTGCCCAATATGAACCTGACTGTCCTTTAGTTACCTATTTTCAAAATCCACTGTTCTATTTTTGCTGGTGTGTCACTTCAGGTTTGTAGTTTAATAGACCGTGCTCTCTGTGGCAAGGACAGGGGTTTCCAGTATATTCAGAGAATACTTCTCAAGGATTGTAAGTCAAGTAAGTAGAACAGGTAAGTCCAGAAGCCCAAACCACAAACCAGTGGGAATAGCCATGAATGGAAAACAAACTCCAAAAGTAAATTTGCAGGATTGGAGGCAAAAACTCAGTGGCTGTATAGTGTACATTTTTACACCTTGTGATGTTCTCTCGAGCTTCAACATATTGACCTGCCACCAAATGCCATCCTTTCTGCATTGAGTTAGCATCTCAAAAGTGCTACCTGGCACTTCCATTGGACACCCCCTCTGTTTCCACACTGGAAACTACAGCAAATAATTTTCTCTTTTCTCAGGCCTCTCTTAGTCTCCCCCTATGTTACCTCTTGCCAAAAGCTGACAAATTCTTCATTTTCTATTGCTAGTTTAATACAATGGAAAACCTCTACTGCCCTTGTCTGAACTTTTTTCATTTTATTACATCCTTCTTAAAACAGAAGACCACAACTACAGGTCACTGGAGTACTGTGGCTTATGCAGCAGACTGCAATGGCATAATGAGCCATAATGCATAACAGCCTAATGAATGTTGGGGGCACAAAACAAGCTTCAGCACATGCATTTTGCAAAGTTCCCTGAGTACTATATCCTCCACTGCTACCTGTGGGAACAGACTACTGTTCTGAAGCATCTGGTCTGGATATTGATGATGAACTAGATGAAACTGTGGTTTGATCCACAGCTGCAATTCCTGTGATAAATAGGACAGAAAAACATTAAGAGTTCTCAACTTCCTAAAATTCTGAGGGAAAAGGCAGTTAAAATACAAATCTAAAAATATAGAAAGTAACATCTTTTTACCTACAACTGTTTTCCACCACGTCGCTCTGAAATCCGGCCAGTGTTAAGCAAACTGCACCTTATTTGTTCAGTGACATGTAACCCTCCTAATTAAGGGATTCAAGTGAAGTATCTTGACAATGCAAGAATTGGTAAGTTTCAGAACCTTAATTTACACCACCAACTTAAAAACAGATGAATCTTTGTGAAGCTGCAGTAGGCTTCCTCCCTTAAGAAGGCTGACAACCAGTGAAAGAAAGGTTCAGCTGACATAAAACATTCCAGTTGTACACCATCATAGCCACTTGCTGTCTAAAAGGGTGCATTCACTCACTCCAAGCTGTCTGCCAAAATCAAACACATCATTGAAGGCAACCCAAATTTGTGTGGGAGATGTGTCAAAATTGTATAAATACCTACTTCCACTAGCATGAATTAACAACTGTGATCATCTCAGCAGAGGCAAGTGGATGCCCATAGAAATTCATCTGTCACCTCCATATGTGTCCCATTTCATGTGACAACTAAATCATACTGATACCTTGTCTCACAATAACAGTTGAGGTACACCAAGAAGTGGTCCAAAACTTCATTTCAAAGGATGTCAATTTGGCATCTCACAGAGTAAAACAATCATAAGCATGGTCTCATGAGAATGAAGATTTATAAAATATGAAAAGAAGGAAAAAAATTCAAGTCCTAGAGCACAAGTGAGTATTTGTTAATAGCCTAAAATAATCAAATTGTGAATAAACCAAATACTCTGAAACCTGAGCAGCAGAGTATAATTTAGGATTATCTGGACCCTTAGTCTGCTGAGCAATTTGATGCAGTACAGTCAGGGTTTTAAATACAGTATGTGAGCACCAGTGAGAAGCCTACATTACCATACTGAACCGTACTATGTGCTGAGTCTTAAGATTCTAATATCATATTTTTCTACAACCCAATTAAGAAAACTGTTCCTAAATAACCATAACACAGATTGTTATTTCAAACAGCTCATTATAAACAACAGGAAGGTAGGTTCAGTAAAGAGCCCAATGTAATTGTGAAAAGACCTGTTGCTCAGTCTTCAGCAGGTGAAGTCCATGGGAAACCACAAAAGACCACACAGGAAAGCTGCCTCTTCAACAAGAGAGCAGCATGAAGCCCAAGATGCAGAGCAAGCTTAGTGTCTCCACTGAGCCCCAAGCCTCAGATCCCACCATGACCAAACCCTTCAGCAGTGCAAAAGGCCCCCAGCCACACTGGCAGAAGCTTTACTGTTACTGTACCTTGGCAGTTCCTACAATACAGACTGCAAAAACCCTGAGGTGCTGGTGGAGCCCAGGAGCAGCTGTTCAGAGCACAGGGCAGAAGACAAAAGCTCCACTTCAATGACCAAAGACTCTGCCACCAATACCTTGTCAAGTACAAGTATCTCACCCCCAGATGTTTCCACTCTCTTGCTACTCAATCACCTTGGGAAGAGAACTACAGAACATTGCACCAAAATAAAAATTTTAATTATTGAAGTACAATGTGCTTTGAGTTTTGGCACATTATTCCAAGTGTCTGTAGATGATGAACTGTGTTAAGGATCATTTTACAGTGAGGAACTCATCCCAGTCTTTATGCTACTGACTCACAGCTGAATGACTTCAGAAGAACACTGCACACATATTGGTGAGCTCATGAAAATCAGATTTCTTGAAGCATTTTAAAAACACCTGTAAAAGGTATTCCTCATTCCTGAAAAAAGGGCTATGTAAATTATTACTGTTAGTTTCATGCTTGTATTTTAATTTCTTTTAAATTTACAAGAAACATACACAACAGTGCCAGAAAAACTAATCTAACCAAGGCAACCTGAGAACCACTAACTTAAAAAGTCCTCATCCAGTGCTCTGCTGGTCTTCTGAACTTAGTGAAGAGAGCTGGATTCTGTTTTATTCACAAAATTAATCCTGTTAAAATCTAAGACAGTCATACATGTAGAACAAATTAATTAAATATTTAGTAATTTAGCAGCAGTGCATTGATAGCACAACACAATTTAAGTTGGTTGTATAAATACATCCCCATCATCTTTAATATGGAATCATCAAAAGGCCCACCTGTTTAAAAAGGCACGCCAAAATCACAGCAAGATACTGGCTATTTACACAAATCAACATAAAAATCAACAGTCACTCTTGTCATGGCTAAAAATTTCTGCATGAGCAGTAACCCATAACTGGTTTTGGCACTGATGCATGCATAAAGGAAAACATACACCCTAACATAGGCACAGTGAAAGCATCTGCCTGCAAGCTGTAGGCAAATATTTTTTTAAACCTATTATACAAAAGAACACATACAGAAGCAGTACAAGCAGCTGCTGTAACATACTTCCAGGCCTCTGAACATGCATCAGCTTACTAATTGCCTAACAGAACATCACTTCAACACAAATGGTTCCTTAGGTGGTTTTTTAAAATAACATTGAATTCAAACATTGGAGCTAAGCTGTAAGAATGTCTAGGAAGCCTAAATTTTGTCTAGAAGACCTCATTTTATGTCTGGCTTTGTTTAACATTGTTTTGTTCTACAGACTAATGAGCTAAATAAAATGAAATCTAAATAAAGCACAGTATGATCCTGGACTAGTGACTATCTTCCAAAAGGCACGATAGCTTATTCAGACAAGATTAGAAAAAAAGAACAAAATCAATACATATGCAATTTATAATTGATAATTTATAACAATGACAGATCTTTCTCTGCCTCTCTATGGAGATGGTTCTCAGCACTGGAGAAGCAACAACATTGATTTTCAGAAAAATGGACATGACAACATTGCAAGGCTGATTCTTGCCTTTAAGTCAGATAAGCAGAATAGCAGCATGGAGTCCATGTAGCAGAAGACAAACTTGTTTGATTTCTTGCAAGATGATATTTTAATGCGAACAACTAGACAGAAAAAATATTCAGCAACAGCCTTTTAATAGATCAGAATAAGTGAGGTTATGTGAAACAAGGACAGGAGAGTAATTAGGCAAAACAATTAGAATAGACCCATGCAACTAACTTTCTGGCTACAGTATTCAGGAAATATTTGTATTCAGATCCAGTTCACTTTTTTCAGAAACAAGCATTTTTCCATTTGTGACAGTAACACGATACTTCTCAATATGTGTTCTTAAAAAAAACCAGAAATCAGTATACAGTTAGTACTTGACCTAGTCAGTCTAATTATTAAACTCTTGCACTGCTCGCTTGTTTCTAAATGAAACCACAGGAGCAGCTATGTGGGTACGTTCTTTAGCAAGGACTGGAAACTCACAAGTTTGTGACTCATTTTTCTGTGGCTGAGAACAGCTGTGCACACACAACTGACCGAACTGAGCCTCTGAACGCCACTCACGGCTCCACCAAAATCTGTCCAGATCTGCTACCAGCAAGAGGCCACCCCATCAGGACACAAACACCTCCAGACATCATTGACAAACTCTCCCACAGCCTCTCTGCTCAAGTCTTCCCACCTGCTTTGAGAGTCTCCTCATGGCAGAAAGGAGCTCTCTCTCTCTCTGGAGGAGACACAAGGTACCCACACATCTGCTAAAGCCTAAAGTCAGGTGTACACCCTGCCCTCAATGAACACAACCTGAGGTTTGTACAGGTCTGCTCTCTGTAATTCACAGGGAAAATGACTCCTTAAGGATGGCAGGGGGACCAATTAACTTGTTCAGATGACATTCCCTTTTCAATATCAGTATGCCTTGCCACTCAAGGGTATTTATGATTAATTAAATTAATTAATTTTCATCTGCAGAGAACTAGCAAAAAGTAAATTGTCCCATTTCCTTACATGTCAAAACAAGTTAAGTTACTGTCTGCTAAATGTGGTCATTTCTTGTATGCAATAGAGGGCATTGAAGAACATGCATAGGAAATCCAAGGACCTCCTAACACAACAATATGGAAATCACTTCTTTTTGTTAGCGACTACTGTTACGAAAACTTAGAAGTTTTTATTTTTAAAAAATCGTACCCATTTCAAAGTCAGTTGAGGGAGAGAAAAAAACCCACACAAATTATTTGCTCATCATGTGTCCTCACAGTGAAATCTATAGCCACTTAAGATCCCTAGTGTATTTTCCACTTGGGACACTAATAATTGGTAAGAAAATACAGACATTATAATGGTTGGAAAAGAATATGACTAAATAAGAGTAGAACAAATTTTACAAGGAATTCCCCTAGTTACAGTCTCACAATTATATATAGTAAAGAAAGTTAAAGTAAGACTAAAAGAGCAGGCTAATCTTTACAATGAGAACTTGGACGAGGAAAGCATGATAGAAAACTAAGCAAAAGCCACTTCCTCACAGCAGCATACTTCAGTTCTGAAAGGGTATCTGAGGCAAATTATTCACAAGTTATGAAAGATCCAATATCAAAGTAAAAAAATCACTGACCTGGATTAAGATCCAGTACTAAAGTATGAAAATCATTGACCTGGATTAAGTTCTCATCAGTATCTCATCATGAAACAAGTAGTTTAAAGCTGCTCTAGTACTTCAAATTATATGGAACCATAACATCAGCCAGCATAAAGCAATGAGTATGATAATAATTACTCTTCAAATGTATGTTCTCCATGAAACCGAGACACTGCATGAAAAAATTTCCCTTAGTCCCATAAGAACCTTTAAAAAAATAACTCACAAATAGTAACATTGAACTGCTTCAGCCTCGAGCAGAGAAATAACATGAACAAGCCAAGACAGAAGGTGCACATTTACAGAACAGTTACTGGTCACTCATGTCTTGACCTTCTTGAGCTTTCATTGACAGCACATCCACTTCCATGGAATAACCAGCTGGGCATCACCCACTTCCCTGCCTACAAGTTCCTTGAATTATACCAGGCCCATGAAGACTGTGTCCATCCACAGAGAGCAAACAAAACTGCAGAAACCTGAAGAAACAAACTACTCACTATGCAGGTAAGTCCTCAGGGACATCATGCGTAGCAGCTTGTATCTCACCATACAGATACTCAGTGTAGCGGTTGTTTCACTTTGAGGGCAAATAGTGAGTCTGGGAAGCAAAAATATAATTATCCTGTCTATCGGCCTCTGAAGAGTGAGTGGAACTCACTGCAAAGACACAGAAACCACTGAGACTGATGTCCAACACAAAGGAGATGCAGGGTGAACATGCTGGCTAGCAGGACTGGCTATTTCTGCCTTGCAACCAACCTTGAAAATCAATATGAGAAGTGGTTAAAAACAACTACCATTCCCATTCCCTGCTCCCTCAGGACACAACCACAGAATAATATTGCTTAAGCACTGCTGTGGTGGCACAAACCTCCAGAGGCTGGTGACAAGGCCAGGAATCAAGTGCTGCTGCCTTGGAAAAAAATAAGTTTCCAGTCCAATTCACCCTGTAGGCAGCCAGCACCAGCTTTTATCCTCATCACTCCACCACAGTCATCTGCCCAGTCACCTGGAGCAAAGCAGCAAAACAATTTTGGGGACATCCTCACACATGTTGCAAAGCTCTGATTGCAACAGGGAGGCAGCAGGAATTTTTAAAATAATGGGTAAAAGCAAAGCAATCACCATTTACCAAAAGCAGTCACTGAAAAGCAGTTTAAAACATCCCAACATGAGATTGCTGGTCAAGCACTGTCTGGTCCCTTGAATAACATTTTCACTCGGCCTAAAAGCCTAATTTCCACCAGAGCCTTCTTGCCCAACACTCATCTATGCAGCTTCCGGAGGAGACACGCTCTTATCCATGTAGGAAACAGATTTCAGACAATCTGCAGAGGGATGAAGCCAACAGGAACAGTGAAGACAACAGGGAAGGGGAAACAGTTGAATGGAAGAAAGAGCATCAGGAAAGAAGTGAAAAAGGAAACAGATGCACTGGCAGGAAAAAAAAAATACAAGTGGGAGGGGAAGGCAGATGTAGAAGGTGAAAGTAATGCAGGCCAGTTTGAGAGGACAGAGGACAAGCACAAACAAGCTGCAGAACAGATGAGTCAAAACAAATGAGAATTATAGACAAGAAGGAAAGGTGGGGAAAATAATAATTTTAAAAACCCCAGACCCATCACATGAGCAGTCTGGGTTTCCAACAGGTGACATCAAGCCACCTGAGTCAAGATAGAAAAATATGAGAAACAGGGAAGACTGGAAAAAGGTTGTCACTAACAGACCTGTCAGGAAAATTAAATATTCTACAGAAACTCTAACATTTCAAATGCTGCTATTCTTTCAAATCAAGATGAAAGCCATTTTAAGTTCATTAAACTTTAACATGACTTTATTGAAACACTGAATTTTGAGGTCAAACTCTAATACCCATCAGCACAAAACAGGAAAAGCTGAATACTACCACATTTCTTTTCCAAATAGTTTTAAGAACATCTTCCAAGAACAGCATTTTCAGGGCTAGTTTTCCTGCTGAACTACTTCACCACGAGTATTAGATTAGACACAGCATTAGATGAAATCACTTGTTTCTCACTGGAATGAAAAGATACATGACTTAGGAGTTATTTCCAAACCTAAATATTTAGCAAAATATATTTGTGGTCCTGCATTTTGGGTCCCAGATTTGGGCAAGCATTTTTAAAAAGCCATTCCATCGCATGGAAATGGACACAGGTTCTGCACCAGAAAGAGCAGGTCCTTAATTAATATAACAACTACCTTTAGAAAACCTGCACAGACAAACCCCACCAAGACAGCAATTTTGCCACAAAAATGAACATCTAAGCCTTTCTTCACTGCTAAGCAAAGGCCACATGCACTCACAATTACTGCAATACTACTGATGGAAGGATCCACTCCTCAGGCCTATTTCTAGTGAGGTGTGCTAAGAGACAGGGTTACATAATACATTCCCCCTCTTGTTTCAGGACTTTTTAATTAGTTGTTGTTTTCCTATGTTTCTCCCACTGGTCATGGCAAATGATTTATAATTTTTTTTTTTTAATGATGTATTTTTTTTTTACCTCATAGCAGGTGTTTTTAACACTAGAGAATAATTCACATTACATTAATATTGCTAGAGCTTGTGCTCTTGAAATAACATGATATGCTATGGGGCTTCCAAGCTACAAAAACCTACATTCTCAGAAAAGAGAAAGCAGATAGTTTAAATTAAGCAGATTCCCCAGGGGTCTATGAATCTGAGCAATTATAGCTGGGAAGACACACAAATTTGAAATGTATTCCCGTGTGCTTCTCAGGAGCTTCTCATGAAGTGCAGCCCACCCTGTAGCCAGCATGGCTCAGCTATCCCTACATCCACACCCTCCCATCACCCTCTGCACTAACAGATAAACGTCCCAGGCAGCAAAGCCTTTCATCTCAGCTGATCGTTTCACCTGGGTCTTCAGCAGAAAGGGAAACCATAGGGCTAGAATATAACTAAAGAGGCATTCCAATAGGATTACAGGAGTCACTTCCATAGAGCTTCATAAAACCTGCACCAGCACAGTACCAGTAGCTACCCACACCTTCTGAGGCACAGTCCTCCTAACCAGCAATATTGCTTGAAGGCATCACTGGGAACAATCAGAGAGTTAAACCTCAGCTTCACAAAGAGTGCCATCTGTTCAGCATACTTGCAGTGAAACCAGTGGCCTCAGCACAATCCACAGAGAAAATGCATCACCATATTCAGTGCTGCCAACCACAAATGCAAACTGAATGAACACAGACCCTGAATAACTTTCTCATGACTACTCGTAGTGATTAACATCAAGGCACAGTGGTGGGTAAATGTGCACTGCCTTCTTTGTGATGGAGGAAAAACATCAGGACAGGCAGAAATCAAAACAAAATGGCTCAACTTAACCCTACTTAGGACTCCCATAAAACCTCAGGACATCCAATAAAGACCACTTAAGATTTTACCGTGTTCTGCACTTTTAAAAATGCTCTAAGAATTCAGTCAAACCAAACACCACTAAGAGGACACATCCCAAACAAGCCCTCTGGGGTATGGCCCAAAAATTGTTACTTCACGTCAAGCATCCAAAAAGCTAAGTGAGAGCCATACACAGAAAAACAAATAAAGAAAGAGAGAAAAAAGGAAGACGGGAAATTAAAGCTTAGCAGGAATTTTCAACAATGTTTAAAAATAAGAACTTCCCAATTCCCAGAAGAGAATGTGATCCGACCTGACACCCTGCATCACTTTGTGCACATATGTGGAGGATAAACCATTGACACAAAGCGAAACCTCAGTATTTCCACACACAACTTCACACGACTTAGCAAAACTGGTACTAGTGTGAAATGCAAAACTTGAGCCACAAAGTACCAAGAGGCTTTTAAAATAGCTGCCTCAATATAAGTTAGGTTTTAAAAGCTTGGCAGAAATCCCTCTTCAACCAACCACACATCAACTGACCCAAGCCCAAAGGCAGCAGCCTGCAAGGGCACTTCAGGGAGTCACACTCTTTCTATTTTGAGAGTGAAAGATGCTGCAGGCAATAGCAATAGTTTGAACCTTATCTCTGGTGTTTCCTACACTCTACTTTTTTTCCAGGAAAAAGAAATTCAAATCTTGATCTAAATCCTACAGAGATAAGTGGGATTAATGAGTATTCACTTCAAGTTACAATTCACATGGTAGCCCTATGTCATCACCATACCTCAATCCAGAGACACCTAAAATCTGAGGGGACATTAGTGCAGAGAAGGTGTGGTCCTCCATCTGCCTTTAACCTTCTCTGTGCTGGAATCAGGCATACTTATTCCAAGATCCTGAGCAACTCAGAGAGAAAAATACCATGGCCCTCATGGCCTTTTATCAGCTGATAGAAGGCATCACTACATGAGGCAGTGCTTGATGGGAATTGGAAGTCAGTCACCGGAACACGGAAGTACAACTTAAATCTTGGCTGCTAACATACAAGCAGAGCACAAGGACTTACACAAGCTAAGATGATGCTATAATTATTACAGTATCTTAGTTTTGAGTGTGTGCAAGCAAAACAACATGTTCATTTCTTAATGCATCAAATTTCCTGCACAACGGTGAAGTCAGACTGCTTTGACAATTAACATTTTTAAGAGCAAAGTTCTAATCATTCTATTTTAGTTGACTCTCAGGCTTCTTTCCATGTAGAAACAGTGTGAATGAAGGAACAAGCAATGGTACAAAATACCCTTAGTACAGATTATACAGCACATACCATTATACAACTCAGAAACAAATAGGTAAATTTAATGGCACCAAGGATTAAAGGGCATATCTAAGGATTTTGGAAATACAAATCATCTTGTTCTGCTAAGCTTTACCAGTTAAAAATATGCTTTAAAAAATGCCTTGCTTTGTTGCATGTTTTTGCTTTGGGTTGGTTGGAGTTTTTTTCAGAAAATATTTGATTATAGCAACAATGTGTTTTCTTTGGGTTTTGGGGGGTTTTGAGTTTGTTTTGTTTTGGTTTTGTTGTTGTTTTGTTTGTTTCTGCAAGGCAATCATACTATAACCTCTATATGATTTAAAATAAGTTTCAGGGATAGAATGAGCAAAAAAATAAATAAGTACTGACAGATTAACTGAATACCTATTAACCAATTATAAAATAAAATTCTGAATTAAAGGCCAAAAATATTTTGGATTGTAATATAAGACAGCTGAACCATACCTGTAGGTCTCCAAGAGCATCTTAAACAGTACATGAGTGGCTTTTACACAAATTGCTACAATACCTCTACAGTATGCAATTTGTGTCTAATGTTTCATGTTATGAATATACAAAGAAACAAATACCCTACTAATAGTCCTTCATTGTTTCATGTTACCAAGACATTCACTATTGACATTTAGTATAGAATGACAGAAAGGGCTATTGACCCGTATTTTTCCAAAAGATATATTCTCACTTGACAATGGGGTAAACTGAAGCCAAGAGCATTCACTGAGCTTTGAGAGAACATCTTTCTCTTAAATATAAAACTTCAAAGCCTTACTATACAGATGTCAGTTCAGATTGCATTTTACACTTCATAGCCTTAGCAAACAGCTGGTATTTCACAATGCCTCAAGTCTTAAACATGACTTGTCAAAGCAAGATAAGAGGAAAGAAAAGGTAACTCCAGATGATGCCAAGTACGTTAAAAAGTGCAGGGGGAGAAATTAATAGCCATTTGATTTGATTCATACTTCTCTGTGAAATTGAATTTTTGAAGTACTGAAATAATACAATGTAAGGTAGTACTAAACATTGCTATGAAGTATTATGGAATGAGATGGAAGTACTGCAATGCTGTTTCACAGCAACAGAAAGGAGAATTAAAAAATCAAAGGTTTCTGATGAGGGATTTTGTTCAGTTTGGTCTTTACAGAACTAGAAGTACAATTTTAGTATTATGGGAACAAGTTCAAAAACTGACACCTCTACATAAAGCAAAACTTAAAAGGAGATAAAACTGTCAGTCATCTAATAAAACAATACATATCCCTCTGTACTCAGACACCCACACAATCAGGGCATGAGCCAGGACTTCCCTGCCTGCTCCAGGCAGTGACACATCCAGGTCTGGACAGTTGCTGCCCTCTCCCCGGGCACGTGGCAGCACAGAGGGGAGCACACCCCAGCAGCTTTCCTTTGTAGCCACACACACTTGTCCTATTCCCCTCTGGCTCAGCTGCTGCTCAGGGAGCCAACATGACCACAGCAGAAGGATCTCCTCTATTTCACCAGTATCAAACCATGCCCTGGAAGCCCTTGGTGCCCATGTCCCTCACCACCCTGCCAGCTGCTGCTCCCAGCAGACCCTGCTCCCCAACACCCACACCAGTGAAAGGCAGGCTCACTATGCCAGGTTGCTGCTGGCATGGCCAGGATGGATGCACCACCACAGTCCCTGCAGGGCCTGCCCCCCACCCCTGGCAGCTGCCTTGCCTCTGTCTCACCTTGCAGCCCTCTCTCCTTGCCCTCAGTATTTCCTTCTTTACAACTATGACTTCATCAACTCTTTTGACCTTCAAAGGAGAGCGGAAAGAGATGCATGTGGGAAATCCAAGACCCTCTATCTCCCCAATGCACAAACTGTACTGCTGTTTTGTGCTAATCCAGCCTGATGCGCAGTGCTGCAGCCTGGCAAATGACCTCCTGCGCCTCACAAACCTAAAGCAGCACATTACAACAGAGACTGGGATGCCAGCAATGATAAAGCCATTATCATTAAAGAATAACACAGCATATCCAAGATTGGTTTTCTGTACTTATCTTGGGATAAATATCTAAATTCTTAAGTGTCTTGCTTGCTGATACCCTTTTCCAACCAGCTTCCTAACTTCTTAGGACTATTCTCTCTAGTTAATATTGTTTCCCTTGATTATATCCTACGTTTTATATACATATCTCTCTTCTCTAACCCTTTTGATTTGTTTCTTTTCCTAAGCAGTCCTTCAACTTGCCACTATCACAGGTCTCCCACCTTTGCCAGACAAGGCTCAGAAAAAAACTTGGCTTTTCCCACATGACACAGCAGTGTGCCATATACAGACATTAATTTATATCATCCACTGCTGGCAGACACTACAGCCTCTGTGAGAAACCAGCACGAATATTTTTTCTATTAATGCATTACATAGCTGCCAGCACACCACAATTTTGTGCAGAAGGGAACATTTGAGATATCTCTTGGCAGGATGCATATGCTGCATTTAATAACTGTACAATAAACATAACACGTAAAATAAGCTTTACCACAGAGTACAACTACAGTTTTCCCTTCCCCCTGACAAAAAAGAATCAATGTGAATCAATTAAAATCATTACATCAGTTTTCAACAGCTATTTTCTTCCCCTTCTTAAGGTACAAAGAATTACCTAGAAAAACCAGGTCACTACTTTTTCATCAGTCTTTTCTTAGAACAAAACAGCGGTCATAGTAAGGTTTTGCTTTGAACAAATATTTGTTCAAAATATTTTATCAAGTCCAATACATATAAGATATGCACATGTACACAACTTATACATGGATAAATATACCTTTTCTGGATAATGTATCTTATGGCAAATATAGTTTTTGTTTAAATGAATCACGGAAATAACATCTTCACCACATTTAAATTTAAGTGGACCAAAGTGCCAGCAAGTAAGCAAAGAGATTGAAAACATTTGAAAAGTTAAAAAAATATTTTAAAAATAACTGAATTCTTTTAAATCTATGTGAATATACGGTAAGAGTCAAAGAATTCAAGAATAGGGGGCGGTTAAATACATCTCTTGTTTCTACACTGACAAAAACTGAAGCAGTTTCTAAATTCTTGTTCAAGCCAAGACATTTTACAGTTTCAGAAAAACTGTATTAATCTGTGTGGTACTTCCTAGCACCTAACATAAGAAAACACAGCATACCCACCTGCAGGGAGCTTACAGAGGGGCTGCACACTCAGGGCAGGAGATCAGGGTCATCAGCTAGGGGCAATGGGGAAGCTCCAAGACAAAGGCAAAATCAGAGGAAACCCAAAGATTTGTCTCACTCAGCACATCCACATCCTGAGACTACCTGATACCACTGGAACCAAGGAAAATAAACTCCTGCACAAAAGCTCTGTCACCACACCAAAATATGACATGGATGACAAAGATAACCAACTTCCTTTGGACAATATGGTCACACCAAACAAAGTAACTCCCTAAAATTAGAAAGTATTTGAACTTTTAATACTAAGTGAGGGATATTTTGCTTGTTTTCATTAGAATAATAGGAAATAGTTATTTTTAATATTTAATCTATGTCATCATCCCCTTTAGTAAACTCCCATGCCAGTATTGCATTAAGTGCTGTTTTCCTGTTTAGCAATCTCTCACAAGTTAACTAAATGCCTTGCAAAAATAATTTCAAAACTAGCTTGCAAAGTATTAAAGATAAAAGATAAGCATTAAACAGATGACATCTTCTGCAAATCCATCATAATCCATTGGTTTAGATTTTACATTTCTGGTGATAAATTACTTAAATTCTTGTCTGATGATGATTAAACATTAGGATTAGTACTTTCTGTTATGGATCACTTCTATTTTTATTACGTTCACCAGCCTTCATTAGCCAAGAGGCAGCATCTGAGGCAAGTGAATGACTACAGTGAACAGCTCTGAAGACACAGATGCTGAGCTTCAGTGCTCCATCCTCTGTCTCACTGTCACCAGGGACTGATGCCCCATTTCAGGGGAACCCTGTAAAACAGCAGCACACAGGCACACCTCCCTCATTCATTTAGCACATTCCCTCTTCTAGCTCCATTCCCAGCAGCTACAGTGTTTAAGTGTTTGGTGCCTGCAATAACACCACTTTCACAACACTAACTGGATCAGGCAGGCTCCCCTACAGTTAAAGGCCAAAAGGTATTACTTGAGCCATCTCTTACATTTCCTTTTCTGATGGCACACACAGAGGTTAAAGTACCTCAAATTGTTAGCTCGTGGGAGTTCAAACAGCAAAGTAAGTTTGAGCCTTGACACAAGAGCTCTTAATAGAACCAACATTTTCCTCTTCAAAGTGAAAAAAAAAAAAAAAACCCTGGACATGCGTGTCCCTGAACCTGAATTTCCAACCTCATACAAAGCCCATGTGTAATTTTTCACAAGGGACCTCACACCAAGACACACCAGCTTCTCAGACAGGAGCCCAGCAGCACTGGGCTGGCAATCCAGAAGAGAAAGGCTCAATGCTGCTTAGCATTTCTATATGCAGGGTTTATACTTGTAATGTCCAAGGCTCACTTTCTGGAAAGCGTAACTGACAATCAGCTTCTGTTCTTCAAAGGACAACTTGCCCTAACCAAATAGACATATTTTCATCAACATACAGTAAATGCAGATGAAAACAGCCAGAATTCAAAAGGTTCAAGCCCCAGTGTTTTACAGCCTAAAGCTGCTGAGACATTTCCCTTGCACAGGCATTATCTCCAAAAAGGCAAAGGGGCAGAACCCACAGATCTCAAACACACGGAACAGCCCACCTACGAGAGCAGCTGTGACACAAGGTGCATGGCTGGTGATGGGACAAAGGCATGTGGTTCCTCGTGCTAGCCAGCCCATAAAACACACCCCATGCCATCTGGTCAAGCACATTTGTGTTGCAATGCTGAGCACCATCAATCTCAGTTTCTACTCTTGCCCTGGCAAAGCAACAATGCTCCTGTTTGAATCAGGCTCCATCAAAAAGCAGCATTTGGCACTGCAGTATCAGTCACAATCCCTCTGCACTTTTGATGTGGTTTATAAGGGGTTATCAAGGGCTACCAGGCAAAGCTGACAAGCATCACTGATGTCACATTTATTCTGAAAAAGTAAATATGTAACAAAAAGGAAAAGACTTGATGCTTTCATCAGAAGACTGACACCTACTCCCAGGTCTGCCTGAGGCACCACCTCTCACCTTCCTGCTCTTTGGAGCTGCTGCATTTGTAAGTAGCCCCCAAGACATGAAAACGTGGTTCACAGAGAAAGGCCTGACAAACATCAACTGCAGCAAGAGACAAGGCCAAAATCAAAGAGTCTGCCCTCAATCAGGCCCATTCATCAAGCCTTCATCCACCCTTCTCAGTCTCTGTACTGATTAAGAACTGTGCAGTAGGAGTCCCCTGACCCATTCTAAGGCTTACTGGAAGAAAACAACATCAGATCAGGGAGTGTAGGAGCTGCAGCTCAGTTCTAGAAGATGAGGGATAAGGGCCATATGAAATTCAAACAGCTCAGCTAAGCAGTACAGGCACAGGAGCAGTTTCAGACAAACTCTGCAGTCAGTGGCCAAGATAATTCCCATCCTAATGCCAACCCGGCTCTGCCTCCAGCACCTATAACTCATTACCCCACAAGGAAAGGTGAGCTAGCTAGTGTTTCTACAAGACCCCAAGATCCTAAGATACAGCAACTTTATGATGCAAATCTACTATGCTGCAGTATTAGTTTACTGACAACTACTATTCTGACAAAACTCACAGCTTAGGGCACAACTCCAAGCAGATCTCACCAACTGAATAATCTTCAAGCCACTGAGGCTTCTCCAGAAGTTATTACTATGAGCTCTTTACAGTCTCAGCTACAAATTACAAGCAATTGGCAGAAATTCAATTTCAACTGTTTTTGAAATTTACACTTGAGTGATCATTTCCAGCAGAAAGAGTGTCCACTTCTCAAAAACCCCACAGAACCTCAGTAAGATCACCGCATCTTGAACTTGCAGAACACAAAGGTAACATTTCCAGTAAATTCAACACTATGTAGAGTTATCCATTACAGATTTGGATCCAGCAACCGTTCCCTTTGTTTAAAGGGTAAAATCAGTGTAGGGCAGAGAAATGCACCACTGGAGAGAGCAGTCTGCAGCACTGTGGAGTGCAGGTACCTCAGGCATACAGGAGACAAAGAGGCAACTCTCGTAAATAATCCAAGATCTACAATTATAATCCGTAATTCAAACATACTTAGAGAAATAAATATTAATCTTGATTCCCAAAACTGCTCTAACAAAGAGGACAGAGCATTTTGATAAGTTAGATTTAGTAGACAGGAGACCACCATGGTTTTAATTCATCAAAAATAAAATTAAGTAATAGTGGTCCAGATAATCAACATGAATCTAGAATTCAAGTTGATGCAATGAGTTGGCCACCTCAAAAATACTGTCTAACATCATGACGACACATTTCTGGTTCACTAAAAAAAAAAAAAAAACCAAGGCTCTGGTTTAGCAAGTGCTGAAAGTCACAAGTTGTAATAGTGCAGAGAAAAAGCTGAACTGGATTTCTTCCACTCATAGAAGCCCACCCTTTGTGCTCCATCACTCAGACGAAGTATTGCCTCTGCATATGCCATTCAAGCAGGCACTTGAGCTCTCAAGTACACGGAGATAGCCTTTGTACCACTCACATCTAGTGCAAGTCTCACAGCTTTGACTAGCTGAACTACGTTTTTCCTTTTTGCACTCACAGCTTCCAGAAAACACCGCCTTGGTAGTAAGACATAGCTGCTAAAAGGAAGAATTAATAAGAAATAAAATAACTGGGTTTGTAAGCAAACATCGACAGAGACATGGACAAAGCAGTATCATTAACTCGACTGCTTTTTGCTAGCATCTTAAACGTGAATGGCCATTTCTATTACTATAAATCAAAAAGAGAATCACAACACTGAAATGTTCCAGTGTATCTGTTTCTCAATGTTTTTAAAACACATGACAAGCTCAGAAGTTAGTTTCCTTCCAAACAACATCTGCTTAGCTGCCACCATCTCTGCCGAAGCATAGGTGTGCACGAAGCAGTGACAGGAAGTCAAGTATATATAGTCTCTTTTTGAATTATTAATATACTCTTATCTCGATATCTGAAACCAACTTTATGAGTCACAGTAACAAAACATCAGTCCAAATTTAAAACCACATTTAAAACAGGGCTGAATTAGGAATTACACTTAGGCATTAAATAAGGATTCCAAATATCAACTTAAAAAGCCAAAAATAAAAGGGCCTGAATAAAAAAAAATATATAGTACTACACAGGCAACCAGCTATCAAGATCACGATTTCTCATTACTAATCAGTCTTCTCCATTAACCTCCGTAAGTCACAAAAACCTGGGAAGAGCAGCTGACTGGCGCTACCGGGCCGCTTCCCACAGCCCCTGCCCTGCCTTGGCCGCTCCGGGCTCAGCTCCCCGGCCACGCCGGCCCGGCCCGGCGTCCTCCCTCCCCACCAACGTCCCTAGGAGTAGCCAGAAAAACTAGAAGCAAGAGGTCGTTTGATCTGTAACCCGCTCACATTAAACAGTAACACAGCACCCAGATGTTAAAACGCTGACCCTGGGACTACTGCGGGAACTTCTTTGCACGGCCACCCCCGACGGGCCCGGGGGACTCCCGCCCGAGCCGCCTCCCGTTGCGGGCGACGAGCCCTCCCGGAGGTTTCGGGAGCCGCCAGCCCGGCGCTGCAGCTGCGCCCCATCCCAGCACCCGGGACGGTTCGCGCCGAGCCCGGGCGGGACGGCAGCGCCGAGCAGGGAAGGTGCCCGGCGAGGACTGCCCCGGGTTCGACTCCCGCTCACCGCTCTGCAGGCGCGGAGGCTCCGGGCTGCAGACAGGCAGCGGCCGCATCCCGCTCCCGCACCCCGCGGGTCCCGCTCCGCGCCGCCACAACTCGCCAGGCAGAGCAGGCGGAGACCCCGCACGCAGCCCGGCACGGGCAGCGGACACGGGCCGGGGGGAGCGGCCTCACCTGGGACATCTGAGGGCGCAGGTTGATCTCCTTGAGGTTGATGGAGTGGCTGCGGAGGTTGTTGAGCAGCTGGCAGAGCAGGACGCCGTCTCGCAGCGTCTGCGCCAGGTCGAAGACCTGGGCCGTGTCCCAGGTCACCCGGTGGTTGGGCGGCAGCACCTTGCAGCTGATCAGCCACTGCCCGCACTGCTTCCAGGGCTCCATCCCCGCCACCGCGCCGCGATGCTGCGGCCGCGGCGGCCCCTGCTGCGCCCTCC
>VXAX01004318.1:1026902-1094127 GCA_013399835.1 Leptocoma aspasia | reverse complement strand
AGCGCGGGGAGCTGGCAGCCGCGCCGGGCAGCTCCTAAGGCCGGCCCGTGAGGGTGCCCGTCTCCTCTGCTCGGCCGGTGATGGCAGAAACACGGCACCTGCGACACACAAGGCAGCTCTGGCAGGCAGGTGTAGATAGCAGCGCAGTGGCACGTTCTGTCTTCTCGTCAGTCCTTTGTCCTTTCACTAAGCAAACAGCAGAGCGCCCAGAAGAGGTTGAAGCAGAATACTCTCAGCGACTTCTAGAAACGATAGAGAACACATCATGGCATAGCATTGTTTTCCCATCTGTTCTCCCCTAAAGTACTTTGCAATGACTTCAATTTTATTTGCACTTTAAATAATGTTTAAAAATGTCATGCCTTCCAACAAGCATTCAGACAACATAAAAATTTAAAAAAATACAAGTGGTTTTAAGTTACCAAGTGTGACAAACTCCAAAACCAGACAACACAAACACCAGAGTTCACAGTATCCTCTAAAACTCAAAAGCTATTATTTCTTTTTGATTTTTGAAGCAGTGCTGGAAATTTAATTTCTCAAAAAAAAATCACTTAAAAGGATACAAAAACTGGGGGTTTTTTTCTCAAGATATATTAGGTTATTAGGTTTTTTGGTGTTTTGTTTTTTTTTTTAACCAGAGAACCCTTTAAAGGTACTATTAACATTTATGTGAGGAAAAAAAACCACAATACACAGTTCAGGGTAAGAAAGCCTTCCAAAAGCAAAACACTAACATGGTTATTCAAGACAGTCCACAACAATTGCTAGTTTCCACACCTGCTCAGTTAAAACCCTGACACTTATTGCTGTCTGAGCTCAGAATAATCCCACAAATCCTTTTAATAATTTCTGGCAGAATTAATACAAACGTTATGGGAATTCATTTTAGAAAATTAGTCCTAGCAAGTGATTTGCATCTTTCAGTAAGGTCAATATGCTAATTCACTTTTTTTTCTCTCTTTAAACAGGCAATATGTCTGTTATTCCAGGCATTTTCCCGAGCAGCCACTGGCTGCAGAACATGCCACAGGACAGCTCACCATTTTGCATTGCATGCACCGAAAAAGACAAAGAGAATCACGGCCCAAAATGTAGGATCCAGCTCCATAATCAATGACACCTGTGCCACTGCCCAGCAGGCGATGGGATGAGACAGGTGTCACTCGTTACCTCATTAGAAGGCACAAGTGCTGCTCAAGGTCATCTGGGAAGGCGTTTGTTCCCACTCAAAGATGCACGAAGTTGCAAACAATGGCTTAATTTTCAGCCCTCTGCAAGCCTTATCTGGGCTGGCGAACCAAAGAGGCTTCCAAGTCTAGTCAGTGCAGAAGGAGCTGGCAAAGCCTCCCTGACATGTCAAAGACATTTTAACAGAATCCAAACTCCAGTCAGCAGCAAGCGATTTTGCATTAATCAAAAGAGAGATCCTCATTCCAAAGGACTGGTGACAGTGCAGCTGATTGTTAATTTTTTAAAATAATCTGACATGGGAGAGTGTGACATTAGGTTGAGTTGCCTCAGTAGTGCCTCCTTCCCAGCAGGTCCCTCCTGCTCCATGGCCACCTGGGCAGTCACAGCCACAAAGCTCCCATTTCTCAGGAAATGCGAATTCACTGTTTAACACCCTCAGCCCAAACACTGGATCACCAGTAACAGGTACCTCTGCCTCCTCAGATATGGTTGTTTTATGCCTGAGCATCTGCAGGAGAGGGCAGGTTGCAACACAAACATGCTATCAAAGTATCAGACTGCTTGAAACCAGGCAGAATTAGAGAGAACTTCATTCCTAATTTAAATCGAAAGGGACTGAAACTAACAGTTTGTACTCTGATCATTTGGATATCATCATCCATCAAAATGAACATAAAGCAGTTTGATCAAGGCTACAATAAACACTCTCTCATAGAAATATATTTTTATCTGTGACTGAACTCACTGATAAGTGAGTAAGAATTCAGTTGTGCCCACAAGCTATCCACTCTCAAGCTGACAACAACCGTAACACTGAAGCAAATGCAGAAAGTACAAAAGCAAAATAGATAAAAGAAAGAGAAAACCACCTTTACTACATTATCCACATTCCCACTTCAGCTGCCTCCAGCCAGGATTGGTGGTACAGCACCCTGAAAGCAACATAAACAGTTGAGATGCCTTGGCAGAGATACAGAAAAATGAGCACTGTTCTGATTCATAAATAGCAAGAAAAACACTTCAAGGTGGTTGCTCAAATCGATCTAATCTTTTTTTCATGGTTAATAGGAACAATCCAACACTCCTTAATCCAAAACTTACATCCAAACTATATATATATATGCTTTAAAGGTGATGGTTGAAGTTCTAAATATCTGAAAAACATACACTGCAGTTTTAAATTGTTTCTAAGTCATAGGATGATATAGCAGAATATTTGAACCAAATTTCACTGAAAACACACTGGTTTCTCTACTGCATCTCATGTAATTAACTAAGCAACATTCTTCCAAAAAGAGAAGAATCCATAGAACCATATAAATTCCAGAAAAATAGTTCTCTGCAAGGAGTTACATGCTCAAGAGAAGGGAAGAGGCAAATGGATTCAAAGCCAAAATTCATGGTCAGCACAGTCTTGCTACAGCAGAAGGCAGAAATACTTGCACATTCACTTTCCTACTCTCAAAGAACTCTTTAACAACCTTCTTCAGGCTCCTACATTGTCCTCAGTCATTCATTGGAAGGGGTTCAACTTTTCTTTCCATCCTAAAATTTGTTTCTGTTCAAAAGCTTTTACATGGGCCTTTTTTTTTCCCCACTATTAATAGATAAAGAGAGAGTAAAAAAAGAAAAATCTATACCTCAGATATTAAGTACTTGAAATAAACCAGTTGCTGAAGATATACTGGAAGTTTGTCCTCTTTCCATCCTATTCTTCTCCCCATACTGCACAGATGTATCTGGATTGAAAGAGGGGCTGATTTACAGTCACCTCAGTCCATCTTCTGCAGTTTCACTAGGACTGATCTGGCAGACAGATCTCAGCTTAGATTTTCACAATGTTCAATGTAGATCACATACTTTTTTTTTTTTGACACATCAATAAGCCATTTGCTGATGCATTTTTTCTTTGGATTTTCTCTGAAGAAAACCTTTCAGACATACATTCCCCTTTCAAAATGCTGTAAAGTAGTGACATAAAAACAAACAAAAAATCTTAAAAGAACAGCAAGTCTGAAGGAGAATTGTTCCCCAAAAGGGACACAAAACTCCAAGGTTTTGCATGGTTTTTCTCTTCTTCCAGGAGACAACTGTCCGGTGACAGCTGGTCATGAGTGGTGACATAATAATAGGGTTTTTTTCTTTCTGATTATTTTCTACCAAATAATCATGTTAAGAGTTAAAGGCATTGGCTCACCTCTCCTGACAAAAACCCCCTTTTTACTGAAGTTAACAGAAATTTGTCCCATTTTACTGTCCAGAATCCTGTGTTGAAGTCCTAAAATAGGATATTTGATTTCCAGAGGGCCAAGTTTCCACTTTCTAAAAACCACTCACACAAAAGGAGAAAGCTGTTGATGTGCCCCCTGTTTGTGCTGAAAAACAGGGAAGCCAGACTCAGGCAGCGGGAAGCCATAGCATTTATTATAAGGAAAACATTTATGGGCAGGCAAAAGAAAGGAAATTGTCCTGTATGACTTTATGTATTTTAATCAAAATATCAAAAATACTTACTAAGAATCCAAGCAACTTGATATAGTAAATAAAATAGTAACCATCCTCCTGTTTTTACTCCTTTCCCCCAGTTTGTCTCCATTTCTCATCTTCCACAGGTTGTTTTCAACAGTCAGATGAAGATTTTAAGGCAAGCCCAAATCAGATTACAGGATAGAAAAAACTGCTTCACTCAAGACAGAAGGAAAATAGATGCTAACAAAAATAATTTTGTGGTCTCAACTGACAAGAGTGTGGTATTTTTATCAGAAGTCAAGGTGTTTGTATAACCAAGATATGAAAAGCTAGAAACCGGCACAAGTAAGCCCTAAAGCAAAGAAAAGATGGGGGGGGGGTTTTGTTTTTTCATAGTCTATTCAGTACCCAAAACCAAGAATCCAGAAAGGTTTTCCTGCATGAAAAAAGAGATTAAAGTGTGACACTTACAGGAAACACTGTCCACTGGATGAGGTCTGAGTATATAGAAAAACAAGAAAAAACTTCACATTAAAATAGAAAGTCTCTATCTACCTAAAGTATTGAAAAACACAGAAGTCTCATTCATGAAATACCTACTCAAACAGTGAAAGGATATCTGGAGTAATGTTTCTAACTCTACTACTATTAGAATATTTGTTTCAAAAATTACTGCTATTAGGCAATTGAATTTTTCATATCTTAAAGGCACAATGTACTAGCAGCCTCTAGTCTCCTGCTGTGCTAACTGCTAGAATAAATAATAAGAGTAAAATAATTATTTAGAAACAAAAATATTGAAATTCAGATCTACTATATAGATCAATGTTAGAAATTCATTACCCTGCTCTCACTATATTAGAAATTTTTGCAGATGTGTGTTTCAGGTGTGTGTCAATTTAAGGCACTTCAGATTTACCCATTCTATGAAAGTACCAAGCAGCACACAGGAGAGGTATGCCTGTTGGGAAGGATGAAATAGGAAAGCCTTATAAATATGACTGTTTAGACCTTGAGAATATGAAACATATAAGTAAAATAGAATTGAAGGCAAGTTTCAATGTCTAAGATGCTGAGCCTCTGTTACTGAACAACAGAGAAACACTAGTGTGGCTAGCTGAAGGTAATCCCCTTTTGATTAAACAAAGCCCTTCTCTTTGCCAACAGTCCAAGGGTCAGAGCAGACCCTACCAGCTTGGCAAGAGGGGTCCAAAGAGTAGATTTTAGGGTTTAAAGTATAACATAGTATGGTAATGTAGTGATTCTTATAGGCTATATGTAAATGCTATAGGATTTGTATCTTGTACTAGATTGGTTAGTGTAAATCAGAATATTCAGTATGGAAGAAGATTTAATGCATTGTAACGGGAACTTCACTCTCTTACTTTTATACTCTTACTCCTGCTCTTTACTCTTACTTTTATACTCTTACTCTCTTACTCCTGCCCTTTGCTCTTACTCTACCTCTCGGTCCTGCCTTGAGCTGCGCTGGCAGCTCCAAGCAGGGCCTCTAAACCCACATCTTATGCAATAAACCTCATGCTCCAAGACTAGCCTGGATTCCAGAGATCTCTCGTCTCGGTTTGTCCCATCACCGACCGTCCATCCACCACATATGCCGCTCATTAACTGCCCCTCTTTGTGCTGCAGTGGCAAGTGGACTTCATAATAACTGAATAAAGACAAAGAGCCACACTGAGAAGTTTCTCAGGTGTTCATTTTCAGGTATGTTATACCTTAACAGATCATAAAACTGCTGTGGAGAAGACAGAAGTTGCTTTGGTACCAAGGTGCATTTATAGCTGCTGAGGTCAGTGGTCCATATGGCAAACCCAAGTTGTAAAACTATTTCACCCTCTCTGTAGTTTTCTTAAAAAGCTGTACCAGCACTAAAATAGGAGTGAGGTCCATTACTGTCTGCAAAAAGTCCTACAGTTAACTGTGGCCTATCTATAAACTTGTTTTGTGTTCTGTGAGCCACCATCTCATCCTCAAGAACATGAGGGATTGCCAGAAAATAGCTCATTGAAGAAGTAAAAATGTACTTCTGGAATGCAACAGCTAAGAAGTAATATTCTCTGTTAGGATGCAGGCTGTATTAAAGGCACAGTGAACACAAACACAACTTGCCTTAAAGAGCTTATGAAGGTCATATGGACTTCAGTAAGCCAAAGGTCTAACCACCCCCAGGTATAGCAGAAGTGTCTGCTAAAGGACTGCTCTAATAGGCAAAACTGAGAGAAAATTCAGTGTCCAAACATTACTTAAGTTGTCTCTCATTTTTATTCTTCCATGTTTCCTGCAGTCAGACCTTCTGAAATCACTGGAACTTGCACACAGGGTTCAATAAAAGAAAACAAAGCTGAAATTAAACCACCTGCGTACCACACTGCAGCACTTCCCCCACCCTGTGTGAAAGGCCACTTTATAAAACAGCCTGAAAATGTCGAAACCCCAGGCACAATTTTAATGGCAATAAATGCTTACACGACATCAAAAGGCTTCAGATCCAAATTAGATAAACTGATACAAAGTATGTTTCTTTAAAGAAATAAAAATATGCCAGTAACAGAAAGACACAAGTATGACCAGCACAAATTCAACCCCAGCAGATCCTCTCAGCGTGAACTGGAGCAGACTCTGATGCTGCAATCACAAAAAAGATACTTTCCCTTGCTCCAAGGGAGAGTTGTTCCTACTAGTTCAGTTCCCAAATTGCTTTGTTATATTGCCTCTTTCATTGGGTTTACAAATAGGATGTACAAATGAATGCAAGCAGAATTACAGGGTTTGATTTGTTGGCTCTTACTTCGCTTGTTCCCAGGGAGGTACCAAAGGACAAATGAAGCACGGGCAAGGACCAGGCAAAGGTCTGGCAGCAGAGAAGCTATCCTGGCATGCAGTCCCTGGAGCAGGAACATCGCTGAGCAGGCTGGAGGCCCGAGTGCTGGGCTGGCCACTAAGAAGCCCCGGAGGTATGCAGAACACCTGAGGAAGAGATGCAAGGCAAATCACCAGCCATTCCCAAAAGCCAGTCTTTAGTCTCCGGGGAAACTAATGGCTCCCAGGTGTCTCAGCCAGAGCTTAACTGCGCTGGCACCCAGTTATGCTAAACCAAACCTCCTGGAACAGAATTCATGTGGGCTTACCGAAGTCCCTGATGGGTGTCTAAGTGAATACAATATAGGTTAAACTTGTCTGAAAGCTGTTCTTGGAGTATTTCGTCATTGTCAGGTTTTCTACAAATTTATCTGCCCTGCTAGTTTGTCAACATCATCCTCATATGGAAATAAAGGGGTTTGGTTTTTTCCTCAAACGCTTTATGTGTTATAAATGCAATAATCCAAGGATTTGTAGTGATCCAGAATCATGGAGAATGATTGGTACTACGCTGATAATCGATGCCTTTAACTCCACCAGCTGTGACATTCATTGCCTGCCGCTGGAGACAGCGGAACTATGGACAGCAGTCACTCGGGAGCTCTTGTTTGCAGGTGGTGCATATGGAAAGAGTCTGCCATGAATCTGAAAAGGAATCTGAAAAGAAGCACGTTTCAGCCACCCGGGTGGTGAAACGCGCTGTGTTTGAGCACAGCTGATAAGGTGCAATTCAGCTGCTGTTTGGCTGGCTAAGTAAGCACTGCCTTGCATGGCAATGTCTGATAATGACGTCCCAACCCGTAGCTCAGAATTCCAGCCCAGTCTGCAAGGGTGAGAGAGAGCTTATAAATCCACTACCGTAACAGGAAAGAATGCAAAATAGATTTTTAAAGGATACAAAATCGATACAAAACTATATGCGCAATGATATGCTTACAGCGTCCTTTTGCTCTACAATTAAACAAATATTTCCAATAGCATGACCCATCTACCACCATTTTCTCCAAAATGACAATGTGGCAAACATTGAGTTGTATAGATCTAAGCAAATTCCCCTTCTAGATAAGAACGACGCTGGAAATGTTTGGCATGGCCTTTTGCCCCTTCTTGAGAAGGTCTCCTCTGGCACTCTCGTCTGGGAGCTGTGCAGCACAGCCCACAGCCACCCACTCGTGTGCCCTGCAGGGCCACGGCTCCTCACCCCCAGCTCCAGGTCCCCAGCC
This sequence comes from Leptocoma aspasia, assembly GCA_013399835.1. Taxonomy (NCBI): domain Eukaryota; kingdom Metazoa; phylum Chordata; class Aves; order Passeriformes; family Nectariniidae; genus Leptocoma; species Leptocoma aspasia. Next base: position 1,086,361 of record VXAX01004318.1, on the reverse strand, counting down.
AGCCAGCACAGCTGCCAGGGACAGAGCAGCAGGGGTCAGCCTCCAGTTGTGCAGGATTATATTCTGAAGACAGCCTCAATGTTGTCTTGGCTTCCCACTGCGGGATGGCATTTGGAGTGATGAAGGATTATCGGCCCTTTGGATGTCACGTTTCTCAACAGCACTCTAAAATGGAGGACTGAAGATGACAGTCCTCTGTGGCAACACACCATACAAGAGCCACAAATTTCTGTTCAGTTTACCATTAACTACTTCTAAAATATTTCTTGGCATATAAGAGGTGTTTGTTGATATTTGTTTTGGAATTAAGGTACCCATGAAAGCAAACATCTCAATTTCCTTTTCATTTTCAGGATGCTTTGCTCATGGAGTTCAGCATAAATCTGAGTTTCCCTTCAAAGACCCCAGGCAGCACATGTAGTTTTTTGGAAGGATTTGGTTTGGGTTTTTTTCCTAGGAGTGAAGGTGGGACACCTGGTGGGAACACACAGAAAATCTTGTGTAAGTGACACCTTCAAAGCAAAGCAGTTAGGGTCTGGTTGCTTATTTCATGTTCAGGGCCCACTGCTAACAACCCTCTGTATGTGTCCACGGCACTTGTAGATACTGAGATAAATTTATCCCTGGTGAAAAATGCTAATTTCAGCAGTTATACTAGGCATGAATTTGAGTCACTATGTCCTTTCAAAATGAGCCTGTTGGGCTCACAGGACTGCAGTTAAGCTCAGATATAACAGTTACCAAGATCAAGGCCACTGCTGGATCACAATTACAACTGAGAAAAACAAATGTACTAATGAGCTGCCAGCCAAACATATTAAAATGAATAGCAGTTTTAAGTATCAGCTATTTGTAACAGCATGCTCATACTTGGACCTCAGATACCTTAAACAATCTGGAAGTTCAGCATAATGATTACTCTAAAAAAGGAGAAAAAGCCCATGTGGATAATAGTTGTTAGGAGACAGTTATGTTTTAAGCAGATGGTTAAAAGTGTCAGTTTGAGGCAAAATATAGATCTCCCTTCTGTTGAACAATCAGTGAAAAACTCCTTCCCCGCTATAGCCATTGTAACTGTGTGACTGAATGGTCTCCATTTCATAAGGCCTCATGTGTAGGACCTCAAGTCACCTCCTACAATCAGATTTTTTTCCAGGGCTGATATCCATTGTGCTCTCTCCCTCTCCTGAACCTCTTCCACAGGACAAATTCTATTGTGTCTAATCAAGCAGAGCTTCCAGTGACAGAAATCAAGACATTTTGATTTAGCAGTACAGCCTCCTTTTATTAGAGAAATCCTGACTCCACTGAAGGCAGCTGAAGCCTTGACATTGACTTGAGCCAAGCTGACATTCCATGTCCCTCCTCTTCAATGAATTGTATCCTTCTGCTGGTTTACACCAGGACAAAGGGTAATTTTCTCAGGAAGAATTCTATTTTCAAGTATTTGAATACATTCACTGGAAATGTTCAAATACACCTGAACTAAAAAAATTGATAATGCAACCAGCTCTAATTTCAGGAATAGTATCCTAATACTTAGAGCTTCTCACAATACCAACTGCCATGAGCTATTGCCATTATGCTCTTGCATGTGTTTCATAACAGGAGGATCTGGGAGCCTGGGAAGACAGGGGGAAAACAAAAAGAAAGGAGAAAGTGAGATAAAAAAGGGATAAAAATGAGAAGAAAAGGAAATGGTCAGAGAAAGGCACAAGAGATTATGCCCTAATTTACCACAAGCTGAAAGACTGATGTGGACAAAGTGGTGGGGCAGGTCATGAAAGGACATTTGAAGCCAGCAGATCAATGCCTGACTGTAGTGCCAGCCCAAGCAGAGCATGAGCAGAGGGGAAAGCAGCCACTTCATGCTTTCTCGTAATTAATGCATTTAGCTGCAGTATTTGTCACAAAGTACTGGGTTTGTGCAAGCCCAGTGCTAGTAGGAACTCAAAACAATTGTCAAATTCTGTGTGTACTTGGAGATTTAAGACCCAGAAGTTACCTCTGTCTCCACAAGCAGGGAAAGCAAACCCTTAGAACCACATGATGCAGACAGTAGGGAGCTGCCAGCTCAGCAGAGCCTCTGTAATACTTTGAATCTCGACCTCTGGCTCTCCCCCACTGCCAGGGCTTGCATCCCTGTCAGCTACAGTCCCCAAGATCTCAGGGAATCTAGCTGTTTTCTGGGAAAGGATGAAACTGCTGATGGGTGAGGATGGACTGGTGTGGACTGTTTGCATTTCCTTACCATGCTGAGATCACAACTAAGGGGTGTTTCAGTGCAAAGTTATCATTTTTTAAAAACAGGGCATTACTGCTTTTCCTCACCAGTAAGGGATGGCTGTGATAGATGGAGGGAAGGCACCATTTACAGTGCAAAAACAGAAAAGAAGGCAAGAGCCACAATTGTTCACTTGTGGCTGGACTATCTGAACTCGGTGGTGTAGCCCAGGATACTGCACTGAGCTCATGCTCTTGCTACATTAAAGGTTTATAACTAGAGAAAAAGAAGTTAATTCATGTTCACGCAGGGTGGGCAGATGGAAACCAGACCTTTTCTCCTCTCTCTGCTGCCTCTCAGCTCTGGGGCAAGACTCCAGAGTCCTGAGGCATTGCTGCCACAGGAGAACAACAGCCAGTTCACCAGAGCTCACAAGCAGAACACCCATCACTGGTTTATGGCAATAAACGGTGGGTGAGATGAAGCTTTCATGTTCCCTCTTACATTCACCTTAGCTTCTGCAATTAATGACAAAACATGATTTCACATCAGAGGGCATTTCACTCAGTCAGTCCATGCACACAAATGCCCTTCACCACAGCAGAAACGGAGTACAGAAATACAAGCATTAAACACACTAAAATTTTAGTATGGCTGTCAGAGTAGTGTAAATAGCTCTTCCTATTAGGTCCTGTGATCCAGATCCTGCCTGAAATTAAATCTTAAATCTCCTCTTGGAGATTGCATGCTAGCAGATTTCTTTGTATAATACTCACAGCTTGCCTTCAAACGTGCGCTGCATAAATAGCTCAGGGAAAGGAAACAAACTCTAAGTCACACTGGTAAATTATTTGATCATGCTATTCAGTATTTGCCAAATACCCTCACCTTTCTACAGAAAAAGAGAGGTTTCCTGATGCCCTACGATCACAGCAAATTCTTTCAAGAGCAATCCCATAGCTGACAATCTGCAGCCCCTTGTAAAACACAGGGAGGAAACAAAAGACATCTGATACAGATGACTCTGAAGAATGCTGCTGTAAACCAGCTGTATCAGTCTTGCAAAAACCCTGAGCTATTTCTTATAGGTTGTTTGCCTTCAACCTTCCAACAAGGCAGCTAATGTAATGCTGCTGCAACTTTACAGAAGATTCTCTTTTAAAGACAATGTTTCTAAGTATCGGGTTTTCCTAGGCGGGTTGTCTGCTGCACTTTGCCTGAAGGCTCTTGCACCATTCCTGGGATGGCCATGGCCAGCCAAGTCCTACATCCCAGGAAAAAACAAACTTGCTGGATATAAGTTCAAGCCAAGTTTTGCTCCAGACCAAGCTGAAGAGGCTGGAATTACACTGGGAGCTAACCTGGTCCCTCTGCACTGCATTTTGTGTATGATTCTGCAATATGAATCCGGCTTTTATCACAGGAGCTCACAGCGAGGCTTCTTTGGCTTTACGGAGTTGTGACAGGAAAGAGCTTTGCTTCTGAAACAAAATTAATGTAGAAAAAGATTATTTGAATCCTTGCAGTGACCACAGTTCATGTCTAGGAACACTATTAACGTGAGATCCTTGGCAACGTGAGCACTGTCTTGAAGGCAATCAGTGTTCACTGATCACTGATCTTGCTTTAGCAGCATTGACCTTGAGTTCTAAACAGAATGGATGACAACAACCAGGTACTTATTTAAAAATGAAAGAGCAGCCCAGGACTTCTCAAAAATCAAAGGCACAGAAACTGCTGAAAATGGCAATGGAGAAAGAAGCCTTTGAAGTGTCACGCAAGTGTATGCCATTCAAGTAAAATGCCATTCTGACAGTCAAAAATTAAAACAATTATTCTAACAAAAAGGAAATAAATGAAAATTGAAAATATTTAAATGCAAGGCCAGGCAATGAACATAGATATAAGCGTTTGTCCATCATCTGTTGGGGCACAGACAGCTTTTACTGGTGTGTTACAGCACCTTTCCTCAGCTGAATTTGCAGGGGAGCCAGGGATGCTTTTGTCCTTTTGCACTCCACCCAACTGTATCTTTGACACATGATCTGCCTGAAGAGTGAGTGACTCTAATTCCAACTTTTGCTCATCGTTTGCATTTGCTACATTTCTGGCATTTTTTGCCCCTGCCAAGTATAACGCTGAGTGTGAAATGAGGATCATTTCCCCTTTTCTTGGTGTTGTCTCCAGCTCTGAAAGCCCATTAATTCAGTAGGAACAACAATAACAAACCCAAGTAATAACTTCCAACCAAATGTTGCAGACAACAACAAGCTTCATATGAAGCTTTCAGCTAAAGCGCTAGGGATTGCTGAATGAGACTACAGCTAAAAGTTGTTCTTTCTCCATGTTGAACACATGTCGTTTTAAAGAACTGTTTGAAAAGACAAGTGGCGTCTTTTTGTCCACTCTAACTTGCCAAAGTTAGTTAATGTTTCAAAGCAAGAGCAGCAAATTCTCAGGATATTTGATGCCTGCCCTTCCTGAACCCTAAAAGCACATCCCTCTGGTACTGCTGGACACCTGACAGGCTGCCAAAGCAAACCAGGTGTATGCAGCCTCCACACAAGCACAGACATCTACACAAAATGCACAGCAGCAGAGAATCAGCTGCTTTGATAAAGGAGTGCTTCAAACACTAGGAATTTAGGGAGATAATTACTTTTGCTGTCAATGAGAGCATTTCTGGATACTTAAATTAAGCTAATGATGAAGTTAAAGGAAGAGCTTGGAAGATACCAGCTCTTACTTTATGGTAGTTACCATCAGAAACTGTAAAAACAAGGGGCTGCAGGTGTGACTACAAAGGAAATAAGTGTTACATTGTTATATTTTTCCACAGAGAACAACCTAGGAGCCTGCAATAAATACAGGGGCCATGATGCTCCTTTTTAAGATACTGAGATTAATTTTTTGCTAAAATTCTTCCCAGGCCCTACTCTATTATGATAGATGAGCATATAAACATGCAATTTATAATTTCATACTGCACTACTTTCCTTTTACTGACTCACACCTGATCATGTTTACAAGCAGATGTTATACTTTCATTCTCTTGTGGTCCATGTAGAGGATGAAGAAGTGACAGTTTGGGATTGTGTTTATCAAGCAATGTGAAACATCTGCTTCTGTCTTCCAACACACACTACATGCTCTACTGAGTCACAGGACACATAAGTTCATATAAAATTCACAATTACACCCACCAAACTAGGACAACTATTAATGCAATTATGATATAAACCTTAGTGCAGAAAGGAGCAGTTTCCTTAACCACCAAAGTATTGGGTGTCTGTAATACCCCACTTGTTTAATGTCTCCAGAGCATGTTTGCATGTCCCACCATCACAGCCAGCAGATCCCTGGGCAGGCACTATAATAGAAAAGCCCACCATAGAAATGCCACTCACCCATTTTTCACCCCCAGAAGAAGCCTTGTCCTTAGACATATGGCTGGGGCAGCTCCTGCTCTTGTCCTGCTTGGGTGTGAGGCTGGCACACAGCAGGGGTCCATGCAGCACACAGTAGGACAAAGTGACAACACAGCTCTGCTGCTGAGCAGGTTTGCACAGCTACACTGCTTCCTACACACCTCCTGGCAGGGTTCAGGGCCAGCCAGGGCAGTCCTGGACCTGGGAATAAGCTCCTGTTACCTTACAGGCATTCAAATTGCTGTCCTGCTCCTGGTGCCATTCTAATGAGTGGTTACACAACAATACCTGCCTGTGATCTGGCTGTACTCTTTAGAAAACAAGCAAAGAAACCCCCACAAACCCTCCACATTTTTTTACACTAAGTCTTACAAATAGAAATCTAGGGTTAATGAGTCTCTAGAGTTTGAAAGTAGGTAAACAAAAGCAACCAAGCAAGAAGTAGGATGGTAGAGCTAATAAAGAAAACAAGCTAAAAGCACATATACTAATGATTTCTGACAGTAAAGAAACCCTTTCTTTTCATTCATGAAATAACATGATTTAAACTAGTTGGGAAGCAACCATCTTCTAACAGTCAGTATTTAGGACTTAAAACAGATTGAAAGTGAAAATTCTGCAAAAATCATTGGGGAATTTAAATCCTTGTTTAATTGGTGCTGCATGAGCTACCAGGAATATTTAATAAGGCTAAATTTAACTACTCTGGCAGTATTTCCCTTTCAGACACAGATAGTTTTGGCCAAAGCCCAGGAGATCTAAAGCAGGTCCATCTTTCCAGTGGTACCAGGGAAGACCAGAGCTGGAGGAGATGTGATTCTGAAGACCTGCAACCATTTTGTGTTCAGTGGCACTGAAAAGCAACTCCTCTGCTATACGGTGCTGTTTCAGGCTGAAAACTCTTTTCAGTTTGGCTGCAAACCGGTGAAACCAGATGCAACCAAACTGGCAGGTTTCCCGTTCTCTTCTGTGCTTTGGTGTGTGAGCTCTCATTGAGCTCACATGTTCAGCTCAGGAAGGAAAGCAAACCCAGACACTGCACAAGTGAGTGATGGAGGGTAAGCGCTGCTTGCGTGTGGGGAATTTGGTTTTGTGAGATGTAAAGTGGTGAGTGACCTTTGCAGCCCAGCCTGAAGGTTGGTCTCCCTCAATTTCCTGCCTCTTGCAGCCATTCAGGGGAAAGAGCAGAAGAAACAAGTATAATCTTGTTATACCCCTAATTTAATTTTAGCATCCTCCTCCCACTGTTTTTCCTATGAGAAGTTCAGGCATCTGGAATAATATTGTTGCATTAAGAAATGAGAAACAAATTGCTGAAGGGCACTGGAATTCAGGCAGTCTAACCCAGTGCCTTCTGCTGGCAAAAACAGCTGCCCATAAGAAAATCCGCTCAAGATGCTGCCTTCAATTCTCAAGGTGCAAGGCCTAAATTTGAAGGCAAATCAGGCTCCCAGCAGAACATGATCATGGCAATCCAAATGGCTCAGCAGCAGCTTCAGCACAGCAGCAGCACAGAGAAACTCAGCTCTGGCAGCAATGTGGAGGTGAAAACCAACCTGTCAGGCATGGCAGCAGGACCTAACTTGGGTGTTAGGTCACTGACTCTTTTTGTGTTCTACAGCAGGAAAACATGAGTCCAAAGCTCATCCCTGTTAGATGGCAACAACCAGCCCTGTCCCATGCACAACCTCAGCTTCTTCTTTCTCTACCATGTAATTAAAAATTGTAATTGGCCTAAAGAAATAAAAGAATGACCCATAAAAGCCAATTGGCAGTTTACAAGTAACTGTATTCTCATTAACTACCTCAATGTTTAGCTGTGGGAAAGAGCACCAGGAGGTTTTATTGTTGTTGTTTAACATCAGAAATACTGCAAAGCTCATATTGGTTGATGCATGCAACTGTTCTTCAAGGTACAGTGAAGAAAAGAACTACTTGTAGCAAAGACTGTCTTGCACAAGGTAAGAAAATTTGTATTTTGATCCACAGTGGGAGAAGAAAATGCTACAGACATAAAAGTAGCTGTCCAAGCATCAAGGGAGCAACCATAGCATAGCAAGAACTTTAAATTTTTTAGCACTTCATATAAGAAATATTTTAATATCCAGAACATACCATCCTTACTCAAAGAGAAAATTTGTTTTTGTGGTTAAGATGAAACTGGAAATTCAAAACACATGTTAATTCCTAGTCTGCATGACATGGGAGTAATTTGATTCTCTGTGTCCCAGTTCCTCACCTATAGCTAAAAATATTACCTTTTCTTTTTAAAGGCCCTGCCTTCTAGATTATCAGCTCACAGAGCAGGTATTACATCTTATTTTGTATTAGGTACAGCATTAAGAATAAAGCTGGCATAATCTCAGATGGGCAAGCCCATACTAAAAAACTTAAATTTATGGTAAGATTTGGTAATTAAAATGGTAAGATTTTAATTTTAACCTAATTCCGTGTCTTGTCATGTCTTACTTGGGATGAACTTAAAGGAAAGACAATAATAGCATCACACCTATGTTTCATGCACTGTAATAACCCTTGGAAGAAAAACATACCACAGAAAGTGAAAAAGATTAAATATGACTGTAAACCTCGCACTAACACAGCAATGGCTTCAGCTCACCTGTATACACTGTAAATGTGGAGCTGAGCCTTTTACTTTCAGTTGCTCCATCAGTGGCTGCCACTGCCATTGTGTCCTCTCACTTGGCACCCTGCTCATCTGCTTCTCACCCATCTGCACCACCACTGGAACCCAACCTGAGGGAGCTGGAGGGTGGGGGGCTTGAAGCAGGGGCTGTGAAGGGCAGGAAAGGAAAGCAGCCCTGCACATCCCCCAGCAGAAGCATTGCTTCCTGCCTGCCTCCCCCCAGGAGCATGGGCTTTCGTGGGGGTTACTCTGCTCCACTTGCATCCTTCCAGTGCAGACACACATCCTGAGTGGAGAATGTCTGACCCCCTTGACCCCTGCTGCTTTAAACCCTGTAGCCTACAAACCCACAGTCCTCCTCCATGCCTGGGAATCAGGGCTCAGCCTGTAAACCTGGGGGTTGCACATTGCTTTGCAGGCTTCCAGCCAAGATCCTGCCAAACCAGCATGATCTCTCCAAGCACTACTGCCTGGCCTGAAGCAGCTGCTCTCAGCTCCATGGGCGCTCCCTGCACTTCCCTGAGCCCCAAGTGTCCCCTTGCCCCAAAACAGCACCCATCCCTCACCACTGAGCCAGCACCACTGACTGCTCCTACCCTACACAAACCAGCTGGCCCAGTTGCCTCTGGACACGGTTCCCTCCCAGTCCATTTCCCTTCATCCATGCTCAACCACACCCCATGCCCTCGTCAGACATGCTTTTATTCTTCAGGCAAATGTAGGCAAAACATCTGCCTGCCACAGCCTCTTCCCATCTCTCCATGCAGGCTCTCCGCTGGTCTCTCTTTGGAGGAACACCTGGCTCCACTCCAGTGGGTGTTGCTGGCTAAGCTTGGTTTTACTGGGGTTGCCTATGGCAGCCTATGCCATGCCATTTCCCAGGGTCTTTGCTTCCCTACAAAGCAGTCACTCCTCATGGGCCAAGCCTGAGCAGGCTGCTTGGTGCACATGTGATGGCTCCCATTGCCATATAGCTTAATAGAAAGACTGCTGGTGTTTCAGCATCATTTTCAATAGCTGACTCCTGAACTGGCCTGGCATCTTGAGCTGTTAAATTCCCCATCGGTGACTTCCAGAGACAGTCCTCCAAATGATTTGTCTGTTCAGAGCCCCAAGCTGGATCTCAAACCCATATTTCATATTCAAAATAGGCTAATCAGTGAATATATAAAAAGAACTGTGGAGGCCTAGATGGCTGGCAGTACACACCGAATAATAATTTGAACAAACACTGCCTGCCTGTGATGATAAAGGACAATTGCACAGCAAACACATCCCAAATAGACTGCAATGCAATCTGTCTCCATATAGCCCCATGAGTCATGCCGGGTTGGAAAATACTTTATAAATGCTATACTGGCAGGCAATAATTTTAATTAGATACGGCCTAATTAAAAAAGAATAGAGGCTTTTATAGTTCATGCTTCCCCAGTGTGTACTAGGGATCCCCACTGGTTGGCAAACAGGAAAAATGGTTGTATTATTTAATAAGCACAATGTTATCAGCAGAGCTTTAATGCAGGATTTAATGCATTTGCTCTGGCTCACCAGAGTGAATGCGGACTGGCCAGGGTACAGCCTGGACGGAGAACATCACAGGCATTTCACATCTCCAAACAACATCCCAAAATATGTCACAACAATGAAGTACACACAGGGAGCTGGCTCAACCTCCTGGGTGTTTATTAAGCTGTTTGTGAGTGTTAGGCAGATTCACCGAGAATAAAAATTGGCCTAAAGCTGCAAAGAATCACCTCAGGCTGATCAGCTTCTCTGATAGAGTAGAGTTCCCTCAGCTTACTCATAGAGTAATGAGGAGAGGTAAGTGATCTCAGTGCCCTCACAGCACCTCTGTGCCTGCCCACAGCCCACCCTTCCCAAAGAGGACCATGCATGCATTCCTGGGTGCTCAGAGCTGGTGAGCACGGCCATACCGGCCCTCAGGCCTCAGCCCTCCACTGCAGAGATGGGAACAGCCACAGAAAGTGGAAATCCAGTGCTCCCATGACCCAACCCACTGGCAGCATAGATTCCTCTCTCATTTTCACATGTCGTTGTGTAATGCTTCCACTCTTCTGGGAGAGGAAGCAAAAATACCACAAGAAAAAGCACTTCCTGCAGTATTTCTGAGCTAGTCAAATCCAGGAAATAATGGAAACTACAGTGATGCACAGGCTATTTGGGTTTCTTGTGTTCTTTTGCATTTCTGTTATTTCCTGTGTTTTTCACAGGAATATCTGAAGCCACAAGGAAGATAAGCCTGCATATATGTACATGATAGCATTAGAGTAGTAACTTCTCCCTGCACATCTTTAAAATAATAGAAACCTTTAGTGAGTGAGGACTGCGCATCATGGTCACTCCACTGCCACAGCCAGACTGCTCAGTCTGCAGTACCTTGGATCCCAGGGATGCTACAGACTAACTGAAGACCATTATTCCTGCTCAGAGGATCCCAGTGAGCCTGTCTCACAGACCAGCACAGCAAGATGAAGATGTGCAGTGTCTCCCTGAGAGCCTGCTGCTTTGCTACAATCCAAGGACCTCCATGAACTCAAGGGAGCTCACCCTCCACATTACCTACTCTTGCATGTGAGGGTGCTGGGGGCTCCCCAGGGCCAGGACAAGAGGCTGGGGTCAGGTGTGGGAGGGCTGCAGTGAGGCAGGGGTTGGCTGGGGCTGCCCTACTCTGGCGTCAGTAGCTGTGCTGAGAGCAAGTGCTGCTCAGCAATCTTGTATTGATTTGCCTCACCCAAGGTCACCTTAGAAGATGATTTATAATAAGAAAATCAATTTTTCAAAAAGTCATTGCTGAAAGCAATGCTTGATTTCTAAATCAAGAGCACAGCAGGGCATGTGTTTGAATTACCCAATTCTTATTAAAGGCAGAAGGAAATCTGCCCACACCATAGCTTTACACTGGAAACATATACAATGAAATTTCTATCACTCACTACTATAACTCAAAAATACTTAAAAGCAAAAGACTGCTTCCTTATGATTTGGCTTTTCCCAACCCCGCCTGAAGCTGCTAGCAGCATCTGCTTTGTCCTGGGAAGGAAAAAGGGGTTTTGAAATGCAGTCCTTTCCAAGTATTTTGCCTCAGTTTCATCATTTCCTTCCTCAGTGAAACATGCATATTCACCTCCTTTTTATTAACAGAGAATCAGTTGACATTTAGTCATCCATTACTCAAGGCTCTGCACAGATGTCATGCAATGTGCACAGTAACTCAGTAGTGTAATGTCAGGAATATTTCCCTGCTTCCAATCTCATTCATGTTTTTCTCCAAATGGATAGCTAGATGCTGTACCCACATAAATGCTCCGCATCACTACATATGGGGGTGTCAAAAACCTTTGAGCAAGTTCTTTTCAGCTCTGAGGGTCACACTTTGTGATCTCTGTGAGGACTCCCTTGAGCGCCAGAGTCCCCAAGGTGAATCCTCTCACCATCCAGGGCAGTGAACTGGCTGCTGCCCCGGCTCGCTCCCGCCTGCAGGCAGGGTGCAACCAAACCAAAACACAAATGTCACAGGAAGAGGTAAAACTGGAAGAGAGCGTAGTGGGGCAGAGGCCCCAGCTTGCTGTGGCCTGCCTGCAGCTGCATTAGACAATCAGGGCAAGTTTCCAAGGAGGGTGTAAATAGTGGGACGATGGTTAAGGCATCTTGACATGATATTTTCTTCTACTCATACCGTTAACCAATGGCTGAAGGAAGGGTAGAAGAGTGAGAATTGAGCTACAAGCAGAAGAGCAGAGGCAGGAGCTGATGTCCCTATAAATGCCATGTTCAGCATTCTCCTAAAGCTCCTGAAGGAACTGATTTATACACAGAGATTTTTCTCAAACTCTGTTTTGGAAATCTGTCCTCTCAGCCAGAGCTGCCAGCCAGAGCTGTAGTTATACCAGCTTGCTGCATGCTCACCTTCCTTCAGATTGAGACTGGTGCAGTCCCAGCTGGTCAGGCTGCTCTGCCTCACAGGTGGCTGCAGGACACTGTGCTGAGGATTTACAGTCTCTGCCTGTATTTTCACTACAGGAGAAGCTGAGCAGCACAGCATTATGCAAATGCAGCCTGGTTCTGACAGTCGAGGTTCTGCGCAGCTTGTCTGTGCATCCACACTTGAGCTGGATAAGGCTAAGCTTGCAATGTTTGTGACTATTCCAAGCATTTCCCTCCAAGACTTGGCCTGCCATCAGTATTGTCTCTTTAGAGGGCTGTGAATCACCAGCCTCTTCCCTTTTTTACTCTCTCGCCTCACCCCACCTCTTCAGGCAATCACATAATTCGCTCTTGCTGCTCCAGTTTGCCAAACTGTCCCTCTGTCTGTAGGCAGGAGACACCATGGTCATCTCCTGTTACAACGGGAATAGCAGTTGCAAGAATAACTTGCCAGTCAACCTGCACAGTTCCTCTGACCCACCACAGGTACCTTCAAAGTCTGAACTATCATCTTGAAAAGGAATATCGTATTCTTAAAATAGTTTAAAATATATTTACACCTCAAAAAGTCACTTAAATAATACATTAGTCTGTGATAGCTGCTAATTTTTTTGAAGTCTTCACTAATGTACATATTTATGCACATAAAAATGTAATTATATGCTTTATATAGTCGTTTATCCTCTTTTTAGTCCAGCATGACGAGCTGCCAGGGTGCTGTCAGCACTGCGAAGCGCTGACGGCACGCGATGCCTCCTAGCTGCATCCAAGCACTTACACAATGCACGTGTCAAGTGCTGCACATTTCCTGGTGTCAGCACTCAACACATGACAAACAAAAGGATGGGTTTAGGCTTTCCTGCTGATCTTTTTTTTCCAGAGAATGGAAGTGTATGTTCCTGAATCTATTGAGTGAAATACAGGTGAAGTGTTAAGATTACCGATATAAACCAAAGTTGTTACTGCAAACCTACAACACAAAACCTTCATAATTACATAAGTATAATAAATGGTTCTCTGAGTCATCTGTAATTGGGAAGCATCACTGAGATGCTTCTACCAACACAGCTGGGCCTGGAGCAAGCATTTATTAAAGCTCCTTAATCTGGCTACTTAGCCATCCTTACTGAGGCTGAGTGTTCCTGCACCTTGTGTTAAAGCCAGCGAGATGAGCTATATGCACACACCAGCTGAAGGAGAGAGGCAAGATTATGAATTCCCACCCTTGCAAGAATAATTAGACAAATATATCCCACTCTCATTTGGTATCACAGTAAGTTTGGCAACTATTTGTCACAGTTATGCACTGTATTACGAGCTTCCTTATCACAAAAGCCTCCTTTGGCCTTCAGCTTTGAATTTTGTATTAACCAGTCCTGACTGGTCCAAGATGTGTTATAGGAGTTTTCTGGAGCCATTAGCATCTAAGTATTTTCACAATATATTTTTAGCCATCTGTGAGCAGACTAAGACAGCAGTACCAACATGTTCTTCTGTCTCCATGACTGGATTACATAAATTCAATTACATGGTCCAGACAATTTTTTCTAAAGCACGTGCTTTACATCCCCATTCTGTGCATTTTATGTCCTTATCTGTAGGACAGTGCTCTGTACTAACTTTGTGGTTTGCTTTTTCCCTCACACATTTAAATAATTAATTTTGAAAATGTATGCAGACATCATGACCAATCTGCCTCTAATTGAAAATGAGAATGTTGAAGCTCACAAATTATGCCATTTTAAAATTATGTAATTACGTGATGGGTGGTGGGGAGAAATAAGATACATCCATGTATTAAAATAAAAATGTAGGGTAGCATTTCCTACCCTTCTTACAATTGATGGAGTTAACCCTTATTTTTTTTGTCCTATATCAATATTCTACCTAAGTCTACTGTATTTTAGGTCCAACTGGATGTTTTTATTCACCCTGCCATTAAGAGAAGTGGATCCTGATACCAAATTCTAAATTGAATTTATATGAGTGCTGCCACTCAAAAGCAAGGACCAAGCAGGGGTGGAAGGATATAAGACTATGGAAACATCAAAACAACTAAGATAAAATTGTGTGCAATTGTAGGAAAACAAAACAGCAGCTTTATACAAACACTGAAATAAGGCCCTCAGCCCCTTCTATCTCTTGTAATGGTGGTAAAAATCTTTTCCATGAGGAGGATTTTCCCCTTTCATGATTTGAAATGCTGGAGATGTGTGACACAACAGATGGAAGGAATTTAAACAAGGTTTAGTAGAATCATGAGGGACAAAGAGTGAGTTTTCCCAATCCTGTAGGTTTCACAGAGATATCAATGTTGCTAGGAGTTTTGCTTTGGAAATAATCCAAACCCAAAATTCTGCCAGGAAGTGTGTGCTACCACTGAGAAAATATATTGCTGTGCAGCAGGGATACAGACTTGCCAAATCCTCCCCAAAAAGCCAGCTCCAGCTTGTGGATACTGAACCACCTGTGTGTGCATTGTGGCGTGTGGCTGCCAGATTTGGCTCAATAACCCAGCAGGTACAGTTATGTCAAAATTATCATAATTCTACTAAACATTAGGGGGGAAAAGAAAGCAATAAAGTTAATAAATATTTAAGGTCCTCAGAAGACACACTACTGAAACAGGTCCATGGCTTTCATAGCAGGGCCTGAGAATACCCCGAAGAAGGAAATCAGTCAGTTCCTCCATACTGCTTGTCTGAAGCAAACTGACAAGGAATGATACTGATACAGAGGAAAAATAGGTCAGTTTTATCTCAGCTATTTTATGCAGCTACTTTCTATGATAAATAAAGATTTCTAGTGAGGCAATCTCAATTTCTGTATGGTATATTATATATTCCACTTATTCATCTACTTTCTAAGATGAAAGACCTGAGTGACTGCACTGTTTGATAGAATATTAATTAATGCATAGCACTCCAGTGTATAATTTAGCAATGGTCTAACCACGATAGTCATAAATGCTAAATGATTATTCCTAAGCATACAAGCTCTTCCTAGAGAAGCCCAAGAAACCATGGCATCGAAGATTTAAATGTATGAACCCACAGAACAAATTAAGAGAGAAAATAATTCAAAATAATTTTTTTTTAAACTGAGAAACCTCAAAACTGTATCGCTGTCTACCACTTAGTCCATAAGGCTGGGAGAGCTGTGGACAGCAAATGCTTTATCCACAGTGAACACAGTTTCCCTTCCTTCTTAGCAGCTGGCTGAGAGGAACTAAACTTAGCAAGGCTGAGGTGTAGGAAACCAGATAGCACAGTGTATGGCTGGATAGGAAATACAGGGCTCAATGTGTTTGAGGTTAAGATTAAGCCCTGACTTCCTTTGGGTCTATTTTAAACGGTGGCAAATGATGGCATGCTTTCTTACAATAAAATGACAGATGATCAAAGGTTGAATATGATCTGTATGTCAAGCATTTGTAGAAGGACCTTCTTTGGGGAGCTGTGCAGGAAGCATTTTAACATGGTGTCTCATACTTCCCCTCCTCTGTGTTTGTTCAAAACATGCCAGTAACTGGGGAAAGCTGGATGAATGGCTGCAGAGAACTGGCCAAGCAGCGTGTGCCTGCACAAGGAAAACAGTTGGGTTTGGACAGAGAGAAGGAAAGACTACAATGCCCCCAGCCATTGCTCATGTGAGGAAAACAGTGACAGCATCTAGCTGTACTCACACTTTCCAGTGCACCACCTGGGAAACAAAGACACAATGTGTTGAGGCCATCTTCCCAGCCCTCATTCTGGAGGTAGCCAGAGATCAAAGCAGAAAAAGTGTAAAAAAACAATTTGGAAGCCCCGCTTTTTCCAGCTGCCGTTTTAAATACAGTTTTGCAATGCCTATAGCAAACAGGATGCACGACACAGTGTGTCATGCTGAATACAAATGGCACCCTTGCTAAATTTGCTAGCATTATATATTACCCATGACTGGTGCTGAGGTAGCCAAAGGAGGACTTCACCTTTATGTGAAACTGAAAAACAAGAACACACAAATCTTCATCCCAGAAAGTGAGGGGGTACCTGAACACCACAGCCATCCTGTCTGTCACAAGGCTCACTTCCTTCCCACCCTCTTTGTCATACCTAGAAATCTGCAGAACAAAAGCCTGTGTTTGAAAATTCTTTTCAATCAAATTTTTCAACTTGCCTCAGGCAGTGTTGCAACAGTCCACAGCTCCAACTCTGACCTGGAGTCTGCTGGCAGCTCTGTAGCTGCCCCTGCCAAATACTTGTCCTACTTCACTAAGGCAAAAGAAGACATTGTGGCTTATTTTTCACTAAGAAAGATAACTGGGATCACTTTGCTTCTCTGAAAATCCACAAGACCCAATTTATTAGTTACAACAAGAGTTGAAAATAAAACTGTTCAGCCCATACTTTCTGAGGATCCTGTTGGCAGCACCTACTCTCCTGAAAAATTGGTTATTTTTAAGTACAGCTGTGTGGACTCTTAAAAAGCAGCATAAAGCTGCTTCCATTGAGATTTGACACTGGCTTAACACAGCAGGGAGAATTTTTAAGTATAGAATATTAAATATGTATTTGAATCAGAAAAGCCTTCTCTGATGTTAAGAAGGTAGGAAATCAAGGAGAACATCTTATAAAAAGCCGTTGTATTTTCTCTACACCCTGTCCTGCCTCTGGCACCACAGCCCATTTAACTGGCTAACAGGATGCCAGCCGTAGTCCTGGGAACTGAAGGGCAGTTTTAGAATGCACACTATGGTCTAAACAGTGAGAGGTGAATATCCTCTGAAATGGCTCTGTGTTGTACAGAGGACATGGGTACCATTTCCCCATGACCTTTCCAGGATTTGTTAGCTCCCCAAGTGGTTCTGTGAGGAGCCAGCTCTGAGCGTGAGTGAAACCCCATGCAGAAGACAGTGGGTACACCCTGTTACAGGCACGCTCTATGTCCCAGACCTTCCATGACCAGCAGGAGGGGGCCACATACTTCTCCTGCTCAGGCAGCTCTTGGAGGGTATCTCCAAGCTCCTACAAACAAGTAGGGCAGGGAGATGCCAGCCACCATGTAGAAACAAACTGGCACAGACAAGAGGTATTGTACTGCTCTGAATAAAAGAAACCCATCAGCAACACAACCATTAGGAGAAAAAAATAGGAATAATCCCACCTAGACACACATGATAATAAACCTAGCATCTGGCTCACACTAAGATGTACAAACCATCATTTTTGGACTAGTGACTGACCTATCAAAAAACTTGGGATAAAAAAAAAAGATCCAAAACATTCTCATTCAATGTGAAGTATTCTTACTATCAGAACAACGGGAAAAAATAGCCAAGTTGCCATTTTGTGTTAAAGCAACTATGCTGTTCAATAAGTTTTAAGTTTGGGATTTCATAAAACCCAGCTTTTCTGTTGTTTTTTTATAATAAAATAGTGAGGGCCCAGAACTGGACACAGGATTCAAGGTGCAACCTCACCAGTGCCAACCGCAAGAGGAAAGCGTTTAGAAAACACTAATCAATTTTCCAAGTATCCTAATTCCACCTTTTGTCTCTGAAAGCTTTTACTAAATTCAAGTTAAAATTACTTATGCTTTCAGTTTCTGTAAGCTATTCTCTGGCAGATCACCCATGTCTAATGGGCAATTAACAAACATGAAAGAGGGATAACTCAGCAATTCCCCTGAAACAGGGGACAGCTCAACAAAATATTGAGCTCAGTTCTGGCCCATTCCTCTCAGTTCTGGCCTATTTTGACAGATGTCAAAATGACCAGCAGGAGCAATTTGGATAAAGACAGGCTGTGGTGATCAGGAGAAGCTGACACAGGAGGACACAAGAATCTGCTCCCTGGCACATCCCTGTCCCACAGCTTGCTGTCTTCCTGGCAACTGTTAACATTTCAGCATGCACACCACAGACCAGCAAAGAGTGAGGGGAAAAGAGGACACAAAAGCTGTGGGCAAAAGAGAACACAAATATCTCAGCCATCAGGTTTAGGTCACAGAATTCACAGAATGTCAAGGTTGGAAGAGACCTTTAAGATCATCAAGTCCAACCCATGCCCTAACACCTC
Source organism: Leptocoma aspasia (assembly GCA_013399835.1). Lineage (NCBI taxonomy): Eukaryota > Metazoa > Chordata > Aves > Passeriformes > Nectariniidae > Leptocoma > Leptocoma aspasia. Next base: position 1,068,058 of record VXAX01004318.1, on the reverse strand, counting down.
AACTAAACCATGGGACCAAGTGCCATATCCAGTCTTTTTTTAAACACATCCAGGGATGGTGACTCCACCACCTCCCTGGGCAGGCCATTCCAGTACTTGATCACTCTTTCTGTGAAAAACTTCTTCCTAATGTCCAACCTATATTTCCCTTGGCGCAGCTTGAGACTGTGTCCTCTCGCTCTGTCAGTTGCTGCCTGGAGAAAGAGACCAACCTGACTACAGCCACCTTTCAGGAAGTTGTGGAGAGTGAGAAGGTCACCCCTGAGTCTCCTTTTCTCCAGGCTAAACACTCCCAGCTCCCTCAGTTGTTCCTCACAGAGCTTGTGTTCCAAGGCCCTCACCAGCCTTGTTGCCTCCTCTGGACACGCTCAAGTGTCTCAACGTCCTTCCTAAACTGAGGGGCCCAGAACTGAGGTGTGGCCTCACCAGTGCCAAGTACAGGGGAAAAATGACCTCCCTGCTCCTGCTGGCCACACTATTCCTGACACAGGCCAGGATGCCATTGGACCAGCAGCATTAAGGCATTAATTCCCTCAGCTGTGAAAGAGTCCCCAAGATATGTCTGAGTAGACAGAAAAGCTCAAATGCTGTCACAGCAAAAGGTGTGGAGGTTGGCAGGGCCACATTTCCTTATTGTGGGTACCCATGTCAGCTGACTGCCAGCAAAGGGCATCCACCCAGCAGGGCGTCCCTGCGTGCCTGGGAGCTGCCATTGAGCTTTCCCCACCTCCAAGCTAGTGTAGGGAATGCAGAGTAGGATCCTCAGGGTAGGAAGGGCCACAACTGAGCCATGTGAGGCCATTGCAGCTGCTGGAGTGGATCCCAGGGCACAAACTCATCCACCTTTGGTGCCAAAGCTATTGCCAAGACATTTCCCCTTACTGTGACCCCCTTCTGGCAGAAGAATGGAAATTATTTTTCCCCACAGGGGAGGCTGACAAGCTGAGCTTTGACCCACATATCTATTAAGAATTACATCTTCTGTATTCACTTACATAAACATTTTGCTAGTATTTAGACCACATTTTTGTTTGAAGGCTTTTTCAATGCAAAAACTTACCCAGAGCCTTCTGGAGTCACTTAGGATACGATCTCCTCACAGAACACATAAGGTTTGAGGAAAGCAGGGGATCTTGGTTAAAAATAATTTATGCTGTTTAAAATAATTTACATAAATTTAAAATATTAACTTTATTTAGGGATATCAGATGGAATTTGCATGGTTTCACAAATGGTTCTTGAAGACTGTGATTGGTGACATGGTCTCCACAGAAAGACCATTTTCAGGTGCTCCAGCTTTGATTCAGTACTGAGTGAAACAGCAGTATAATTAATTAATATTGTTCTGTAAAAGCAATGGCTAGATATTACATATATTTTAATCAGGCCAGATGAGAAGGCTCAGTATTTTTCTTCTGAACATTCTAAATACAGGCCTGGCATGGATTTTTTGGGGGAAGCAGAAGGGAGTTGTAACCTCCCTTCTAATATTGCCCAGACTTGTGTAATGGGACGTGGGAAGATGTGCACCCAAGGGCAGCAGCCATCCTTCAGTATGCCAGGCTATGACCAGAAACATAAACTTCAGATCTGAAAAAGTACTAAATTAACCAGAAAGGCTACACAGGATAATGGTGAAGGGTTTAATTCACACTGAGCCAGTATGGCTGGAAGGATAAGCACAAGCATTAAAGCACAGGAGTTCTCTTGCCAGCTCTGCCACTAAGTCCATGCAAATAACTTAATCTTCCTATTTGGTTACCCCTTTGCTAAAAGGGGAATGTTAATATTTATTTACCTTCCAACTCACAGGCATGTTGTGAGGATTAATTAGTTAATAAGTGTTAAGTGCTCTGAAGATACAAGTGACTCTGCAAAATACTAAGTATTATTAACTAACATTAGGCTAATGATGCAGATAGGAGTGGCAATTTTTTCATTAGCTGTATCAAAGCAGAGCCCAGGATTCAGTGCTGAGATGCATGCTAGCTAGTGAAAAATTACAAGGTTATGAGAAAGATTAAAAAATAGTGAATTTATTTCCACTGGTCCACTGGAACATAAAAAAAAAAAAACAAACCAAAAAACCAAACAGCTGTGCAATTCCTGACCTAGCAAAACCCCAACCCCGCCTCTATTAGTAACTCAAGACTACATTCCCACATTCTGAAAGCTGTTGCTTTGCACATTGATTAGTCATTTCCAATATGCAAAGTGTTATGGTTTTGAGTTGGTGGCAATTTCCACTCTTACATCTTGCTCTGCACCTGTGAAAACAGTGGCACACAGCTTAAGGCAGGCAAGAATCAAGTGCAACATGCAGGCCTTATATACTTAAATTTCACAACAAATTTTCTTGGCATTAATTTCTATCAAACTTCTGTGAGAAATCTGGACAGTTCTGGTACAGCTGAGTCAGAAGGCTGGTTTTGCACTCAGATCTCCTGATCTGAAGGAACAGACAGCCTGAGGTTTGTGAGGGCTGGCTGCTCAGGAACACCAGGCACCTCTGCCTTATGCTACTGTTATAATTCTAGCAAAGAAAGATGGTAAAGACACAGCCTGGAAAGTTGAGACAGCAACTAAAATAACTTCGGAAGATGCTTCCTCAGAGCAGCTGCCCACATAGCTCCACTGAGGAAGCCAGGTGCAGCTCCTAAAAGCCATCAGTAGCTTCCACCTGTGGACCTAAATCACTTGCTGCTTATACAGAAAGACCAGGAATTCCTTAATTTCAACTACAATCAAGCATTTGGTTGGTATTTGCAAACAATTTACAATTCAAGCATATAACAGTATTTATATCTGTCTTGTTATCTTGTATGAGTCTCAATACTGTAATTCCAGGTGCACAAAGCAGCATTTTCTCAACCCTCTTTTTCCACTCCTCTGCCTAAGCCAGCAAGCTTAGTTTTGGTTCTTTATTTTTTTAATTACTTCAGTGGTAGCAGAGGTGGGTAAACACACAATTATTTTAGGAGAGAAAAAAGATAACACTCCATAGACCTCTTTTTTAGTTAGTCTTCATACAACTGTTCTTGTCCTGAACAAAATTTTTAACTTCTATTATCTCACAATATTGTTGTACGAAAGAAAGATTATGAGACAGAGCAACACAGAAGTTGAAAAAGCTGAGAAGAGAAGGATTCCATTTATCTCCAAAAATCTGCAAAATGTTTTTTGAGTGCTTAACACCTTAAGCCCTGGTGCTGGGAATGTCTGTTGGCAGACACAAGATTCATTGTGAGGCAAAGATGACCAAAGATACTCACAGACTCCTTTAGACTGAAGACAGCGGCTCTCAGGCAGATGGATGATTAAGGAAGCAACACAGCCAGGCTCTGCTGCACTTGTTTGACCCACTTGAGAGAGAGAAGGCAATTCCTCTACTCTTACTTCCAGATTACAAAGCTCAGAGGCACAATGTAATTCTCAGAGGTACAGGTTTGAAACCAGCTTGAGAAGTCTCATTTCTTTCTGCATTACAACGTGCTAAGTCCTTTGGGGGATCCCTACCTTGTGCTCAGTTTCCCAGGTACTCTCCTCCTGGGCAGGGTGGGAGAAATGCCTTTGTAAAGCCATCCCCTCAACAACACTCTTGTCAGAAGAGAAGCAGCTGCTGCAACTAAAACAGGTTGGGAGAAGAGTTTCTGCTAAGCCAAGTGAAAGCTCCTGAAACCTGACATTCAGTTACAAGGCCTTGTACAGTGGGGTGACAAAATGTAATTAACCATTAGGTACATGAAGTTATTGTAAAACTTAAATACAGCAAATATCTTCAACAACTGCATCTCAACACAGGAAACAGCGAGGTTGAATTTCACATTTCAGTGTAAGGCTCAAAGTAGTCGGTGACTGTCAAGGATGCTTGGCATTTTAGTAGTCTTCTGATGATCAAGGTCTGTTTTCAGATATTTACAACATGACTAAAGAGTATTGATTTGAAGTTAAGTTTTATAAAACTGAACCCTGAATTTGATCTATTTATCTTAGTGATATGTGGGGATCTTTCCCTTCTAAAATACAGTGTACAAAGACTATTTTGCATGTTAAAAATATATCCATTCTGACATACCTCTTTCTGCATCTTTTTTACTAAGCTCTAACATTAGTTCAAGATTTCTGCTTGACTGCAAACACCAATGCACATTATGAATATAACTACAATTCACTTAGTGAATATAACACTGGATAATATAATATTATTATATATAACACTATTTCCAGAATAACACTGGAAAGGTTAAAAACATTTAAGCAAGAACAAAGGCCAAATACCCACTCTAAATATCTTGCCTTCTGGCCATATTATTGCTTAATCAATTTTCACATGGGCTTTACTATTGCTGCTGAAATTGCTGGCTATTGTTTGACACATAGTGTTGGACTCAAAATACTATAAATCTGAAATGCTAATGTCTTTTCCACTGTTTCACTGTGTGATTCCTACCAATCAAATACATCATCCACAGTTACTTTTAGCTCAAGCCAAGTCTAACAAGGGCAAAGCAGTCTTTTATTGACTTCAGAGCTTCTTCCGTCAAATTCCCTGCTTTTTCAACCTCCAAAGCAATCACAGGCTGACAGCACCATCCTGGATTTTATTTTGCAGCATTATGAGCTCCTCGTCCTTACATATGGAGAATCAGAGGGGCTGGGATCCTTCTTGAGGCAAGGAGGCACATTACTTGCAGGCTGCCTGACAACAGGGGAAATTGCTTTTTCTTTTTGAAACACACAGTGAAGGGGCAGGCTCAGCCAGTGCAGAAGCTTCTGCAGAGCCTCTGGGAAGAAGAGGAAAAACACTTCATGCTCCTTGCCAAGACGTTTTAGATGCTAAGTGGAGCAGCAGCAAACCTGAACCAAGCGACTAAAGCCCTCACAAGCCAGCCATGCAAACAAGGAAAACAACCCTTCAGGAACAGATTTTTTCAAACAACCCATAGCAAAACAAGCAAATGCACATTGTTACAAATAGCATTGCCTCTTATCATATGTGAACCAGAGATGCTGCTAAAGGATGAAAAAATTGGATCTCATGAGCACAACATCCAGTGCTTCAAAACCTGCTACCATTACCAATGCATCTTCTACATTTTGCAACAAAGGCACGCACTCAGCTTCATCACACACAGCTCAAGCGAGCAGATCCAGCATGCTTTAAATTATTTTCAGCAGATCTGGCACAATTCTTTTGCAGTTCAAAAGAACCTGCCACAGCATCCATAGAAGATCTGCAATTGCTCACTCCAGTGTCCTGGGCACAGAGAAGCTGTGAACACAGTACACAGTCAGTGCAAGCATCCCATAACTCTTGTTGACATTATAACAGCTCCCAAGGCCAAGAGCCAAACATGGTAATTCCTACTTGTGTTGCTCACAGGCTAAAGAAACACAGTGTCATTCTGAGGGCAAAGGCATTTTTCCATTTTCTTGCATAGCTGATTTTACATATAAAAGTTAACATTAAACATCTGACTAAAACTGGCCAGAGAGCACCATCTTTTCTCTGGAGAAAAAGAGAGTTGTAGCATCTACCATGGCTAAAATCCAAAGTAACATCAAAGCACTCTTGTATCCAGGGCACTGGAAAAAGATCCATCAGCATTCAAGACACCAGACTGCCAAAGCTCCTGCCTACCAATTCCCATACAGAAATTTTGTTCTAAGACCCACACAAGTCCTCATCTCTAACTCTGAAGAATTAAAAGGGCAGCAAGGAATGAGAGTGCTGCTACATCTCTAAGTGCTAATAATTTTAATACTGTTTTGTTGTTTTATCACATAGCAGCTATGTACTTTGGAAAATGAGATATAAGTGGATATGTAACGCTACAGTGATAGCTGCTTACAGCAAGGTCATGAGATAAATACAAACACTGTTACAACAGATGTATTCAATTTTGTATGTACAGAGATCATTAATAAGTAAGATTCAACAATTATAATAAACCTTGAAAACAAATTAATTGGTTGATTTTCTTCTTACTGAGTCCACATATTTCTCATTTGTTCTGGCTGGCAGCATAGCAACCTATTGGTTAAGAGTGGCCTGTTTGCTTTGTCAGAGCTGCTGTCCAGATGTCTAAACACATATATCATTACATAAATTACAAGTTTAAAATTAAAGTGTTTGTTAACATCAGAGTGTAAATTCATAGAATATGAATTCTGGGTGGGGTGGTGGTGGTGGTGGTTTTTTGGGAGTTTTGTTTGGCAGGTTGTTTTTTTGGGGTTTGGGGGTTTTTGCTGACTTGAAATAAAATGTTACATAAAGGAGGCAGACATTCAAACATTGAAAATCCACATCAGCATGCTGAGTTTATTACAGAACAGCTCGCTGGAAATTATTGGGTACTAATCTTTTAATACTGCAGCTGATCCTTGGTCAACCTGTTACAAGAACAAATTGCCATTCCCAGCTGTGCCATACTATAAGAGGATAAACATCAGAGTGGCCCTTAGGAACAACCTATTTCAAGAATATCTCCTCAGTCTTTTACAGCTAATCAGAGCAACATTAACAGAAGGAAAGCTGCCAGAAGGGAGCATATGTAAATATCAATCCAACTAGATGCAGTAAAGCACTGACTACTTTTTTCTTTAAATGTAGGAAAACATTGAAAACTCACTGTTAAAGACTGTAGAATTAAGACTCAGGGATCTAACACACAAAAAAATCTGGGCCTAAGTACTTAGGAGAGTCTCTTCTCTCTTATGGCAATAAAGCCACAGTGGAGCTCAGTTATGTACCTTAGTGCTCAGCCTATTTCAAGGAGAACGTGGTGAACTCCCACATGCCAACCAGAGCATGACATACATTTTGGAATCCAAATGTCTCTGGATCTTACCAGCTGCTACATAAGATAAATTTCCACTGAAACAAGTTGTGATCAACACTTTTCATTCCACAAATGCATTTTCTCTTCCAGTTTCTACAACTTTCATTTTCATTTGTACTTACTCTACTTGTGCTTCCTTCACAATCTCAAGATGACTGCTCTAAGTCATGACCGAACAAGAAGCCCCCTCTGCACTCACAGCAAGCCTTGTCTAAAAAAGGTTGTCAGCATTTGTAAGCTTTTTAAGGCAGAAATATTTAATTACTGTTTGCACGACACCTAAAGGTATGGGACCACCAATCTAACTAAGGTCTTTGGCCACTACTGCAACATTAACATTACATAATTACTTTAAATTTATAATCCTTTTGCTTATGTTGCCTATGGAAAAGTGTATTCATATTAATTGTCAGATGTCAGATGACTAAACACCACTTCTTTTTATTATCTCCACCCCATTCCAAGATGACAGTATAGAGTAACTGCAGAATCACACTGCATATTTAATGTACTACAAGAAATAACCTCCTCCGTTTCCCAAAATATTTATGAGGATAAACAAAGGCTTCTGGAGAAAACTATTTTACTGTTGTCTTTCCAGTAATTACAGAAATATGGACTAGACAATTTTTAATACTGATAAAAGCCAGCCTATGGGCAGGGCCAAGCCCTGTGAAAGCCATCCTGATGCTTCTACACTCTAACCCACTCTTCTGGGTCAAAATATCAGAGGAAGGAAAATATATTTCTCCACAAATAACAACCAGCCAAGACAGCACCCATCCCATGGTGTGGGCAGGAAGGGCTGTGTTCCCTGCCTGCTCCCTCCCCATCACAAACAGTACAGCTGCATCCACAGAGCGTAACCCAGGCCAGTGAGCAGCTGTCTCTCTAACTACTGCTCTTGCGTGTTAATTGCTCTCTCTCTGGTCTTGCTTTACATCGTGTTAGTACTCACACTGTCGGTTCCTGCTGGAATTACAGCCTGAAAAGAGAGTGGAGGGACAAAAAATGTCTTGACATTTGACTACTGAAAAGTGGGAAGTGGTGTTAATCATTGAAAATATGAGAGTATATGAGAACTGCTAATAAAACAGGTAGCTGAATATAATCTATACGTATTTTCCATTACTTATGCCACAGCTAGATCTAAAAGCTGGCACTAAAGAACAATTCTTCTCACCACTTTTAGAAGCTCTTCCCTGGCACATGTACCTGCTACAGCACAGACCAAAAGGCTTCACAGGCATTATATGGTTTTTTAATCCACCACTCACTAATGTCTTCAACAAAAATGGTAGATTCATCTTTGGCCTTCTACCTGCATGGGGAATATTTGGCCAACCCTCATAAAATGAGTCCAGTCTGAAAGCAGCCAACATTACAAAATAATTTGAGCCACGCAGACAGTCCTTCCCATCAAAACCATGTGTCCTTCTGCTGATGCTGCCAAAATCACCGGAAAGGCCTCTCCAAACCCACAGAAATTACTTCCCTTTCATGCCAGTGCTTCTCCGTGTGCAGGAGGAAGGACGGTCTTGTGGCCCACAGAGACTTGGCTGTCAGCATGTATGCCTTCTATTCCTGGTGGTCACCAACTTCTCTTGTGACTTTGGGAGAATTATCAAACTTCTCCACCCACCAAAATGTCTGTCTGCTATACAACATAACAATTCAATTTTGCCCTTTAATGGAAATACCTTTGGAAAATTTAATAGCCTGGCATAGATGGAAAGCAGTGTAAGAGTTAAAAATATTGTTATTTTCATGGTGCTATTATTTAGTGGCATCTCAGTTCTCACTGAGTAAAATTTTCATCAGATATATAGTGTCTTTACCTCTGAATATTGTCTACAGTGTCAAGGCACAGAGAGGTAACTATTTAAATATGCCTACCTTTCTGCACCTGAGGGAGGAATGTGGCAAGTACAACCAAAGCAAGCAAATCTTGAACTCACTCCACCTTCATAGTTATGGTAATTTTCAAGAATAAAAATAGCAGTACTGTTTATATGTATTTCTAGTAAATCCCTCCCCAGGCAACTGCTATCAGATCAATATTCCACATCAAACAGTTACTGAAAGTTTTCAATGTCTGCCTCATTTAATTGTAATTGGATGTATTTCCAGACCCCACCAGCACAGTGCAGTGTAACAGGTGTCCACCTGAGTGACACAACTCACATGGCTCCAAGGAAGGAGCAGCTACATTTGTACACATCCTTTTACTGCTAATTCCCAGTGCTAACATGGATTTTGACACAAAATTCATCAATGTGCAGGACCTTTGTGATGCTGCTCTCCTGCAAAGCTGGCTGGAAAGATGACACACAAGGAGGTGGCACACTGGCCACATTCTAAAATATTTTCTGCAGGTTAGAAACAAATGTTTTCAAAAAAGTTTGAATTCCACAAATAGAGGCATCAGGGAGGCTTCCACTGACGGACTTCAAACACTATATATTTGATTTAAAACTGAAGGCATCTGCTTTGTGAATCCAGAGTAAATAAATTTCTTCAATCTTGACATTAAATTAAAAAAAGTTACCTTATGTAAGTAACCAGACAACCTTGAACTGGAACTTGCAATTAATTTCAGAACTCATGTTCTCAGCCTACCCCAACAAAACAAATTTCAGGTGGCTCATCTGAACACAGAGACTGAAATAAACTCAGTCTGAAACAGAGATAAAAAAAAAAAGTTGGAGACATAATTTCTTATCCTTACATCATACATTCTGCTCTTCAGCTCTGGGGCTGCCTAGCTTAAGGACTACTATAAAAATGCAAGAAATTATGTCATCCCAGGGAATTTTTTTTCATCAAAAGTACTGTATCATCACCATCATCTATGACTTGCCACTCAGTTTCAAAAGTAGTTTGTATTAAATTAAGCTACTGAGCACTGGATTACAGGTGTCTCTTCACATTTTAATTTCTCGGATAGAAGCAAAGTGAAATTTCCACCTAAAACATTCTGGTGCCTTGTATTATTCACAAGTTTCTACTGAAATTATTCCAGATCTATTGCAGAAATACTAAATCTGGTTTTGTTCATGAAGCTCCTGTGCAGAAGTTTTGCTCCTGCAAGGCCACTGTGCACAGAATTATCTGGAAACACCATGTGCAGGAGGAGGAGGTCAATAGGTTTTGTGCTCCACATCACCATCACTAAATATTGATGCAATTAGGGTACATCCCCAAGTATGAATAAGCTACTCAGATCTGCTTCTCTGCAACTGTAACAGTTACAACATTGTTGTGTTGGTTGGTATTTCCCAAGCAACAGTCAAGTGTGCACACAGTTTTGTGTTCTCCTTTCATACTACGATAGGAACCGCAAGTCCAACTATCCTGTTGTTTGACTGAAAATATGGATTATGTAAAAATGAAGATCTTTCTCACCCCAACTGGTACTAACGGCACTGCTTTCAAGCTAGTCATCCCCTCCAATGAAAACGGGTTTGTTCAGAACCCATTTGATAATTTTCCTGTAGCATCTATGTTGAAAGGGCCAGCTCTGTGCAGAAAAAGAAAAATTATGGAAGCTGTTAATGGGATCAAGCTGTTAATTTTCATTGTCTTAGCTCTCAAAAGCTCCAAGAGCCAACATGGAGATACAAGGGAAACTTAGCTTTCAGAACTGATTTCAGTGCAGCAGTATGAGCTACCATCACTACTGAAGGAGTAGAGCTGTTTTCATGACACAACTTGAGATGTTACAGGGACCTTCCTTTTGTGGAGGTCAAGTTGAAAATCAGAACCAGTAGCAATTAATCTTTTTGCTCCACATGCATTGTCAACAACAAGGAATCCTCATTCCAGAGGGTCACATATACTACATAGAGCATGAACATACAAAGCTGCTTCCTGTATCTTTATCCCACCCAAACTGTAGGCTCATTAGAACTGTCCTGAGGGAAACAGTTCTATTTTTATCATTTGTCCAGCTATTTTTATCATTTGAAAAACTTCCCAAGAAATGTCATAATCTCCTGCTGTTTACTGATTAAATTAACTATCAAATACAGTATTTAAAATCTGATCAAAGGAGGTTGTTCAAGCTCCTCCCCATTACCTCCCCGCTAGAGCTAATAAAACCCAACAAATTAAAACCCACAAACTCAATTATTGTGAACAGAAATGGACAATAAATTCTTCTACTTTACAACCAGCTAAGGAAAACTGAAAACAGAATGTTCTCCCTCTTACAAAGATACAATGTAGTCACAGGAACATAGAAGGAAGAAGTTTGTCTGCCAGACATTCCTAAGGAGTGTGTCCGAATAATTAGGTGTAGGGAGCACATTTGAATACAGTCTGAGAACACTCTGATTTTTTTGCTTGAAGTTCTCAATAACTAAAAACTGCATTAATTAACACCTGAGGGAATATTCATGCATTTTTCATACACAAAAATTATCTGCATGCAAATGCCATCCAGACTCCCCAAGTGACTCAATCTGACTAGAGCCAGTCAGTAAAGAAAGGACTTTTCAGCCCTTGGACTCACCCCCAGAGAGAGCACACTGCAGGCATGGGGAAAAGCAGATTTAGTTGGTTTAGGTTACCCTGATTGATGAGGCCAGTGCCTACTGAAGGACAAACCAGCTGCTGAACACATTCTGTTTTAGTGTAACACCTTTTCCCAAGGTCCCTAGTAAATTTTTTTTAAAAAACAGGTGAATAAAAATTGCCTGTTTCACTAGAAAGGAAAACATCTCACATGTTCTTAGGAAACAAGCTGTGAGAAATCATCAGGAGATAAGCAGTTTAAATAAAAACATTAAAATGTCTCTGTGTACACAGATACAAGAGAAAGGCTGCTTTATCCTCCCAGTTTTGATATCTGCTGGCAGATGTTAATTTTCTGTCTCTTTAAATGAGCACTTCTGAAGGGAGATTGCCTATAGAACCAAACAGAAATTAAGCATAAGATGTTAGTCAAAATGCCCCAAATTTTTACATCTCTTCTTAAGGTCTCCATCTCACACTTCTAGTTTTTCTAACAGGACTTTAAGACCTTACACTTTATATTTAGTTACTGATATACAACTGTAAACTTAGGTTCAACAACATGATCCACAAGTTTAATCATGAACACTGTGTATTTCCTCACCCTGACAGTTTAAGACAACTTAATGAAATATTTATTACTGATTTCAACTCTTAAAGCTGAACTACATTTGTGTCTTAATTCTATAACCATCTGGTGACGCATCAAAATATGCAATCCCTAAAAATGGAAAAAACCTCCAAAATGCTCTCTGGCAGATCAATAGCTTTAAAGGTATAACTGACAAAAAGTAAAACTCCCTTACAGATTGTTTTTGTTGTTTTATACTGAATTGATCCTTGTCTGTGTACATTAAGCACTGATCCCTTCTGATAAGATCCCAAATACATGCAGAACACTTTAATCCCATATATGCCACTTCACAAATGCCTCAAACAAATGGGACAGTGGGTAGCTGCCTAATGTAGCAGCCTGCAATGGGGGACAAAGTGCTTCAAGAATACAGGTTAATGACCTTTATTTCCATGCTGGCTACTGAAGCCTCTAAGAAGGTCCTTGAACTTTGATCTCTGGAAAACAATGCCAGCTGTGAGGAAGCAGCTCGTGCTATAGAACTATTCCAACCCTGATGGTTGGAGCTGAGGCTCTGGACAGCGCTCCTGTGGAGAGTCCACAGCATGGAGGAATGCCCTTTCCATGACATCCTCTCCCTAAGGAGGCACTTAAATGATTTTCATACAAGCAGTTGAAAACCACCAAGTCACTAAGAACTTCAAAATTGAAGCTTACTTAGGCAGGTCATGAAAGGTAGCTTCCCCTTTCTGCAAAGCACCTGATAGAGAGAACCACAGAAAGGCTTTTGCTGAATTTGGGTCATTTTTGAAGTAAGGCCCATTCTCAACACATGCATTCCTGTGTTTATACTTCAACTATGAATAAGGTATACTTGAAAGTTAAATAAAGAGCCTGTAATTACAAGTTTCAAGTAGTTCCACTGAAGAACAACTTCTGGGGATAGAGAGAGATGCTTTGAGCATTGGCTATTTACCAACCACCTTTCATGGCAAACTCTCTTCTACCTTTACATGGAGTAAATAATCTCAAAGTCGACTTCTGGCACCTGGGAAACTTTCAGAATTTTGGGGATCTTAGATGTTATTTGACTTGTTTCTTATAGCACAATGGGAAATTAAAGGAGATGAACATACAGAATGACTGAAGAGAATTAATGGAACTAGCAAGAATGAAACATCCAATTATTTGTTCAAAATTTATCACGAGAAATTAGCGTGGTCAGACAGAGCATCAGATTTCAGCCCGGAATGCTTATTTAAGCCTTTGCATTTGCCCACATACTTCATTTAGGCTCGAGACTGTTTAGCTGAGGCATCCCAGGTCCTCAAACTCCAGAAAATGTTAATAGAATCAAGATTCTGGGGATGAAACAGGCTGTCCAGCTGACTGCTAAAAAGCGATCAAAAACCTTTTGTCTTTGTGCGTGTTGCAGCCGTAAGTGACCTACAGCAGTAAAGGACTGTCTGTGATACGTGTTGCTATAGATTTGAATAATTCTATTTTTAATTAGTGTCTCAAGCAATAGGAATCCCCTGGGGAGATCTTTGCCCTGTCAGGAAAAAATCGCTGACCTTCAGCCTCGGGTTTCATTGCTCACTTCGATCCCACCTCTCGCTCCCCTCCCCACTTCCCACCTTGGCGCTGGGACGCCCAGAGCCTGACGACGGCAGACAGCCGCAGAGTCGGACATGTCGCGACTCCAGTCCTCCCTGCGGATCACCCACACACAATCCGCCTCCCCCCCAGCTCCCACCGCCTCCCACTCAGCTCCCACCGCCTCCCCGCTAGCTCCCACCGCCTCCCCCCCAGCTCCCGCCATGAGGGCGTTGTGTCGGAGGGCGGCGGCGGGTGCGCCCCCTGCCGGGCCGCGCGGCAGCTCCAGCGCAAGCCGCGGAAAGCAGGCGGGAGCAGGAGGCCAGAGGGGCTGCGGCCGGCACCGCCCTCCCGGCCCAGCGCTGACTGGCTCCTGCACGGAAAGCCCTGCGCAAAACCCGAATGTTATTATTTGCAATTCAGAGAGCACAAGATCCCCTCAATCCACGTGTTTTCTCCAAGGGCCGAAAGTACTTCCAGTGAGAGAAGGCAGTAAAAACACTGGGCCCTGTAGTTTGGCACTTCTCTTTGTCTTTAAAACCAGAATTTACCACAGCAGCTCAGTGGGTTCTCAGTGTTCTCCGAGAGGGCGATGCACTCCTTACTGGCAGTGTTAGAGATTGCAGTATTAGGGTGGGAGATGCTACTGCCAAATAAAAATAAACTAGGAGAAAAGGCTAAAAAAATAATCAAGAAGGAAGCCAAATTTCATTTTAGAGATGAAAGACTATCTGTCAGATTAATATTAATTTATCCCAGCAGGCAGCTTTGGCAATCAACTTTTTTTAGAATATGATTGATTTCCTGCTTCCATTAGGTTTCATCTCACACGGTGGTATTATCTTATTCATCAAACCAAGAGAAAAATCTCTGCCAATAAAGTGCATGATACTTTAACAAGCACTGCTGTAGGCCAAGGGCTTAATTTTTAATCAGAATATTATTTGTGTTATAGCACAACCTGAGGCTACACACTGAACCATCACAGTATGATGGTAGTCCCAGGCACCTTAACACCTACAGGACAAGAAAATACTAGGACCAGAGATGCTGGGGAAGGATGTATATAAGATCAGTAGCAGAACTGAGATGAAAATCTCCATCTGCAAGACACTCTTATCTACAGGATCACACTGTTTCCCATCAAAATGCCATACTGTGGAAATGAGTGCCATTAGATAACAGCCCAGCAAATGCCTCACAGCAAGGTACAGACATTGAGTACAAGTCTGCAGGAACAAGTGAGAATACTGAATAAAACTCTTCCTTTATCCGTTTTTTCTCTAGGATAGAGAAAGCAACTGGAGAAGCAAACTAAAATCAGATACTCCTTAAGGGACCAGTGAGCAATATTTGATGTCTAAGCCAGATTAACTTGAAGAGGATGGCAGTGTCATGACTGATTCAGAAGTGCTCCTACTCCAGCACCATTTCCCTGTGGAGAAATGCAACACCACACTTGCATCTTTTTTTCTGCTGTGCAGCATATGCCAAACTCTGGCTGATTGGCAAAAGAAAAATTAAACATTTATGCAGCAGATGGATCAGATGTGTGCACTGTCACTCATTCATTAGTACAGACACTTAACGAGGATAGGTTGCATATTGCTGCCACCCCAGAGTCAGAAGGCTTTGTATGAGCAAGTCATGGAGTTTTGGGGAGTCCAGGAGTTTTCCACCCACACAGCGCAACCTTTCCCTAAGCCATAGAGAGTAATTTCAGAACTTCTGTTATGAACAAGATCACTGTGGTGATGCATGAGTCAGAATTTTGTATGCTTCCTTATCACCACCAAAATTTGCAGTAAATATGCAATTACATCTCAATCCTTCTTACCTACTGAAACCTTTGCAAAATCTCTCCAGCTAGTGAAAAAAAGAAGCAACAATCTTGGGAAAGGAATTCTAAAATATAGCTCTTTCCTGTATACTGCAAGCAATCTCTGAGCTGACAGCAAAAACCTTTACATTTGAGATACATTTGTCACATATTGTCCAAAGGCGACATTTTTTATATGCATCTATTTTCAGAAGGATGGCTTCAGAGCTTCTGCCAGGATTGAGACAGTAATCTGTACCACCAAGATTACTCAGAAATCCTATTTGTAAACCAAGTCCTATTAAAACATCCCAGCCTCTGAACTTCTCCTCCTTTAGACAGTTATTGCCCAGCCCCAACTATTTGAAAGGCTTGCTTAGGTTTTTTACACTGGAAGGAATCAATGTGACAGACACAGACACACACTGAAGCAATTTAATGAAGCTAATTGGCCTGCAGTTATCAGAGGAGGCCTTAAAAGGAGCTGAGATTGTGGATTTAAAAATCCATGAAGCTATGTTATGTTAACCTAGTAGGGTTAGATAGAGCAAACATACACAAATCCCCTGTAAAAGTGGTATCAGTGCAATGAATGGAACTGCTGGAAGAGGCAGATGCTGTTTCATCTACATAGCAAGCCAGTTAAAGTTAAGGAATTTGTTTAATTAGGGAAAGCAAAATGGCCCCATTACCAAACTGCAACACACATGGTATGGAGGCATGGGGAAGGCTGCAGGGACATGCCATCACAGAGACCCATGCTAGGGACAACAGCTATTCAATAGTTCCCTTCCAAGCCAACAGATTCCATGGTTCTGTGATAAAAACATGGCTTAGCTGGGCCTGTCCTGCACTGTTATAAACTGCTTTTCCTCTGCTGTGAAGATAATTGCAGGGAATGAACTCAAAGGTTGAGCCTGACAGCCATCCCCCTCACAAATGGGTGTAACAACACGACAGTAGATGGCACTGCTGGAATGCAGTCTGAGCCTGCACGTTTCCTGCCAACACAGCCCAGAAGAGAGGGGCTGTTAAGGCTGGATGAGAAGAGAGTGGTTCATACACAAGTTTTGTAACATTTAAAACCCATGGCATTTGCTTTAGGGAGAACGCAAGTGCTTCCATATCAGAGCCTCAGCAAGAGCTAAACTACAGGGCAAGTATGTTAACAGAAGGCTTAGTTGAAAATGGCAGGAGAACCCATCCAAAAGGTCACCTGCTATACTCCCACCTTGCAAGCCAATGGCTTTTGCCAACACCTACTTCAAGGGGATGGGCACTAGATATTCCAGTTTCACATGAGCCTAGGGGGGGACAAACTGTTCTGGATTTTAGCATGAGTACCACTGACACATTATTTAGGAGAGCTTGCTCCTCAACCTCCTCCTTTGAGCTTGCAGGGGAAAGCTCTGCAGCAACAGCAGTTTCAGGGCTCCAAGAGTGTTCAACTAAAAGGCAATTCTGGAAGCTGTTCAGCTGCTGCACAAAGGAGATGCACAAACTTGGTGCACAGAAGAAAAGGTTTTATACATGTATATACATAAAGAGATGTAAATGCATGTGTGTATACACACTATGGGTGTTTTCTAAAACTTACACCGTACAAAACAGACTTCTTTGTTAGCCCTTTAGCAAAGCAGATTCAGTGTGTAAGAGTTTAGGTGCACAATGCTCAAGCATTTATTTAGTTGCCAAAACACAGACAATTTTTACCCTGAACAAATATTGACCAAAAAAGTAATACTTCTACACATTTTCAGACACCAAGAGGGCTTAGAAGCTAGACCTAAGTTATACACCAAGACTTTCAATATTCCAAAATCTCTCTGTGTTAAATATCCAGTTCTTGCCAATTATGCTCTTCACAACGTACAGTTTAGGATCAGTATCTTGTTTTAATTCAAGTCCTAAAAGCCGTTACCAAGACAACTCTGACATCAGAAGGGGAAGCATTTAAAAACCACACTTCCTTGCATAGCAAATAGCCTGCAGGTTAAGACTTCCTTGATATTTTAGTAATTTATACATAGCAATACCACTTAGTGCAACACACTTCTTGCTGTACATCTTACCCAAATGTTAACTATCAGAAAGGCATAAAGAGAAAGCTGCCAATACATCCCGTACCAGTGAGTGCAGCCAGCTCAAAGGTGTGAAGCAAGGCAGGAAAGGACAGAAGTCACCTTAGCCTGGGCCTCTGAAGGCTAATTTGGGCACCAGGCAGGCCCACACCCAGTCTCATCTGGGAGTGCTGGGCACCAGGCATTCTTTAGCAGAAGGGAAAGCTGCCAAGGGACTTTCAGCACACGGAGTTCACCTTTCCAGGAGCAGGTGTGCCAGGCAGCTTGGGCCTGGGCTGGTGCCACTGTAAGGAATGCCCCTGCTGCAGCAGGCATATCCTGCCAGGAAGCCCACCACAGCCAAGAGGGAAAGACACACACTGGCAGCAGTATTTTAGATTTCATGCCATTTCTGCAGTGTTTTCTAGTGTTAATGGTACTGAATAGCTGTCACACCCCACATACATCTTGAAGGGAAAACAAATAATCTTTCCCTTTCCCTTCTGGGCCCTTCTTGCAGAGCATTTGCAGTAAAAAGCATTCTTGCCTCAAGTCAAATTGAATACCAAATTGTTCACTTAGTCAGGAATCATACACTGTGCATCTGCCTCTTCCATTACTTAAAAGCAAACTTCTAAATCTTATGTTACAAGAACTGTATTTGCAGCAATCAGAGACAAGAAAAGCTTCCCCTAATTTGTTTACAATTATTTTTAACATTTGAAGGATTGGTGTGAAAACCTCAAAAGGGGTTGTCAAAGCTGGCTGCTAACAAGCTTTTAGTAGCATAGCCATGCTACACATGCAGAGTAAATTAAGTCAATTACCTTGAAAAGCTTTTATATTGATCCTTTGACTAACAAGTAAGATTAACATCAAAGCAAGATCAGCAGTAATACAAGCAAGTATGTTTGTCCCTGATTATTAAGAGTTCTGTCACGCAACATACACAGAAGTGGCTAATGCTGTTCAATGAACAAGCAAAAATATTAAACATGTGGTCTTCCATTAAGCAATGAGACAGTTGTAAATAGGATGACAACCGACTTATCTCAAACTGTTTTCAAGTATCAGTGTAATAGCAAAGCATAGTCTAGTCTGAAACCTATTTTTAGATCAATTGCCTTCATTTTTTACCTGGAGTATTATGCATATAATGCAATAAAGAATTGTCATCTATCAGACCTTGAAAAAAACACATCAGCACACCCCAACCAGATAAGGAAACAAAGATTTATTAGAAACTGGCAGTTTTATAGAGCTAGAAAGGTAAACATACATTTAAGAGACAAAGAATACACAATTGAACACAGTCGTCATCATCAAGGCACATAATGAAAAATCAAATCTGAAACAGCTCATCTTTTCAACATTTGAAAAGGTCACCATGATTTCAATACTTATAATGGCACTTGCACACTATAAACAAAATGGAACAAGTCTGGAAGATAGAAATGCTAAAGTCATCTTTACATCTCATACACACAATACATTTGCTCATTGGTCACAGTCAAACAAAATTACCAGCAAATGATCTCACAAATCCCACAAAGGTACAAAGATATTGGCAAAACCAAGAAAAACTCAGATCAGAAAGGCATTATACATATAAGTGATTTGGACAGAATGATTTTTTTTTTCTTTTTTTAAAGTGCAAAGTCCAACGTTTCCCTAAAGGGAAGGCCAAAATACAGCTAGAGCTGCCATTTTCTGAAATGTGATAAAAAATTCTATAGTACAAATTTCATGGAATTGCTATGTATCAGTTTATGGAGAAGAAACACCAGCCATGGAAGCACTGAACACAAATTTACACGTGATTGCTGTTTGAAAAATATGGCCCAAAGCCTGTGTAGAACAATGGAGATTTAGGCAGTTATTTCTGTTTGCTTGCTCATTTGTCTGCTTAAAAAAAAAAACCACAACCAAAAACCCATGCACCCCTGATGCCTGCCCAAAAAAAGAAAGAATTAAAAAGAAGACCTTTAATGACCTTAACAGAATAAAGTTCTTCTTTCGGTAATCCAATTTCAGAAAGTGGTCTAAGAGCAGTTGCATTTAGAAGGTCAAGGTCAGTATAATCTCGAATTTACCAAGATTAAGACACTACACATTACAGAAAGCAGAAAAAGCCTAACCAATAACCAATGAGTCTGGTAATAATTGTTAATCTATTTCAGTGTTCAGGCCTGAAGGCAGCTGCGTGCCCCTCCACACAAACCAAAAAAAAAAAAAAAGGAAGCCACTTTGGAAGGACTTGTACATGGAAACACCTAACTTTCTGCATTGAGGAAGGGCTGCTTTCTCAAGCACTAACAGGTCTGTATGCATGCTTTGCATGCTACATGAACATCAATCTGATGGGCACCTGAAATCAGCACTGCCACTTGGTCACCTGGACAAAACACTTCAGTATTTTATTATCCCAATTTCACACCCATAGCCAGTGTGCACAGAAGACTGATCTCACATGACAAAACTGTAAAAAACCTTTACATAATAATGCAATCCTCTACTGGCAAAAAGCACATAGTGGATGTAGCCCTCTGAATAAGGGAAAGAATGGAGAGTCCAAAATGAGAAGCGTTCCTGTTCCCAAGGCAGCTATGAACAGCTTTGCCATTGGCTGTACTACAGGCACTACCAGCTTCATACTGGCTCCTCCATCCCATTTTTAAATAGCAACTTGCACGTGTATGGAATGGATCTAATATCCAAGCTCTTTCTGTTCCTTTGTATTATGATCCTATAAAACATGCAGCTGTAACCCAAATTTTGCCATGGTTAATGGTGCTGACATTTACAAGTGCAATGAAAAGCAGGTCCAGTGAAGCAAGTTAGGAAAATTGCTGATTGTATTACAAGAAGACCGTGTAAATCCGTTTGAGGTATTCCGATACTGCAGAACAGCAGTTTCTCAGGCTCTTTAAATAATGAACAATAAAAAAAGTTTGCCTGAAGACAAAGGTGATGGGCTACATTTTAATGTGTTATTCCATCATTGTGTGTATCCAAGATCCGATTTCTTATGAACTTAACATTCAGTCTTCAAAAATAACAAAAGTGCTCACTTCTAGGCATGCAAAATGTCACATGGGAATTGCTTGAGTGTAGGCAGCATGACAAAACAAAAAGTCACTTTCATATATTCAGAATCAAGGCAGTATAAACTTCTCCCACCTTTGGTCTGATCCAAGACAAATATACATTTAGAAAGGACAACTTAAAAAAAAAACCCAATGAGTAAAATATGCATGATTTCCTAAAAAGAAAAACATACTGCTGATTTAAAGACAGTTTCTTGATTATTTTTTTAAACTCAGTGACATTTTAAAGTGCAGTATAGGTATCTGTTTAAAAATGGTGAATTAAAATTTAAGAAAGTTTCTTCCCACTTAAGGGCAAATGTGGAAGTGCAGCATCTCTCTATAAAGATCTGTCTCTAATTGTGAGAGCAGATTACTTGAGAAAACATTATTGTTCTGGTGTTTCCAACAGCATTAGAAGCAAATCACCTTTTTCCTTCATTTCATGCTATTCCCAAATTCTGTTTCATTTTTTCATATACAACATAGCTGATGCTGACAGCTGGAAGCACTTTCATAAAATTAGGGGCTATGCCCCTATAAAGTCCTCGGAGTCCCTCTGTAGCAACAATTCTTTGAAAGAGACCAACCATGTTTAGCTGTGGAGCTCCTTCCACTGAGGCTAGAACAAAAAGATAATGTGTTATAAAACAGTTCTAGTAATATTAAAAATCTTGAGCAAGTCTCAAACACCTGAATCATGAGCCTACTATCTCAGGTCTACTAGAAAGAGATCTTTTAATCCCAGACATTTGGGAGATATCCATGTGTCTAAATCCCAGTGGAAAGCATTATGCACCTATGTTCCTTCGGAAATCTAGGCTCATCCTTAAGTCTGTGCAGAAACCTATTAAACAAAAATTTCAGCTATGAAACTATCCATATGAAATGTCCTACAGAGCAAACATTGCTGTCTACCCTCATAGGACAATTCAAGCCCTATCATTTAATCTCTAAAATTTAGAAAATATTGTAAAGTTTAGAAGAGTGCTTCCAGACTATGACAGGGGCTGTGTCTGGTAGTCTTGTGTGGAATGCGGCTCTCAGAATATACAAAGCACCAGTGCTTGAAATGTTACTTTTTAAATTGAGTATGAAGAACAACAGTGTTGGGGGTAAGAGGGAGAAGGGACCAACATAAAGAAGAATTTTCCAGATACATCCTTAGTTTTTTCCAAGTTGTGAGCTTTTTTTTTTTATTCCTATGTCTCTGCTAGAGCTGTCCCACATGATACAATTTTCATGTGACCACACAGAAGCATTTTCAGTAGAAGAGAACTCACCTTGAGCCTGCATGCGTGTTCTGATGAGAGCAAGAGGGTAACTGGCTAGCTGCCCACATGTGCTGGAAATGGTGCCACACCCCAACAACACAAAAACACCTGGGTTGGCAGAGCTCGATGCGTAGTGTTCTAGCCACGTACTCTTTAAGAGCTGCCAACGTATAAAATTAAACAGTAAGACAAGAGATTTGCATTCAAAAAGGTAAACAAATACTTCTTTATTCATAACAAATCCTAAGGGCTCAATCCTGAAAAGCACTGATTTCACTGGGCCAGTCCTACACGCTCGAAGTGCACAGGGAAGGACTTCAACCAGACTAGTTAGCACCCAGAAGAGAAATTCTTAAAAGATCCAGCAGCAGGAAAGGGCCCATGCACCTGTAATACTCTGGGGAGAGGAGGGAGTAATACTCTGGGGAGAGAGGGAAACAACTCAGCACCCCACAGAGTGCAACAAAAGCTCACACAGCGGTGCACATCATCCCATGCAGAAACAAGGATGCAAACTGTAGAAAAGAAATTCCACACAGCTTTGAAAATGTTTGCTCAAGCAGTTCTGGTGATTACTAATGCAGTGTCAAAAAAAGATTTGTCTAGACTAGAAAAAAAATAAGTGTGTGTGTCTGAGTTATTTAACACACTTTGAAGCAACACGTATTATCTAAGGTAGATAAAAGACTTTCAACATTGCTGGTGGGTGAAATAGGTGCTGGTTTCTCTGGAAAGGAAAGACAGCAGTGTTTCAAGCTCCTCAGAGAAGCTGTGTCAGCCAGAAAGAATTCTGGTGACATGCACAGACACACAAGGAATTCAGGTTCATATAATCCACTCGTAAACCTAACAACTAGCAAAAAAATGTATAAACTATCATAATATTAATATCCTTTTAAAGGCACATATTTCCTATAAATGGCTATGTTGCAGTCTAACAAGGTTAGTAAGTATGAAAGCTTGTGGTACTGCCAAGGTCTGTATAATCCTCTCACAGCACATTTCCTACTTGGTACTCTTGTATGGAAGGGCCCATCTGCCCAGGCACTCCTCAAGAGGGGCAAACAGTAACACTGAGGTCTAGTAATATTAGTGGAAAGTCTCATTTGTCTTTTTAAAATTGAACCAGCTGTAATAGAACAACAGTACAAACATTCTAAAAAATATTTAAGCTTTTTGTAAGTTAATTAATGATAGCTACATGCACTCAGTGATCTACACTCACCTCATAAACAGCAAGGTCAATGCCAGCATAAGGAATTATACCCAGAATATTAGGAATATAGCCTTTGTAGAAGGCCTTTGGACCTTCTCTTTTTAAAATCTTCTTAGCACAGTCAAACATCCCAGAATATTGCCCTGTTTTACCCACAGCCAATCTAGTCTTTAAAACCTAAAAGGAAAAAAAATAGCAGTCTTAATTACATACCTATTTATTAATCCATTTTAGATACACAGTATATCTCTGCTTATTCAATTCTCTAGAACTGCTTTGCACGTTGGTGCTGCAAATCTCTTTTGATTACTGGTAAGGCATTGTTAGCAGCAGGCTTCTTCAAGTTCTGTTCTTAGTGCAGAGCACCACACATCACTATACACTAGCTTACAAATTCTTAGCCTTTTAAAATTACATTTTAGCTTTATTTTCTTGATTAAAACAGGCAGTTATTTGATCAACTTGAAGGCAACAGTGTAGGCAATATTCAATAAAAGTATTAGCTAAGGCCCAAGTGAGAGTACTAACATGCTAGCAGATTATACTTCTGGTCTGGGAACACCAAAGCATATTAAGAAAATAATATTTCAAAAAACAGGACACTTAGAGAGGTAGTTGAGGAAGACAAGGAATAATTGTGTCTCACTACTGAAACCCAGCACCCCATTAATAATGCAAGTAAGTCTGTACTGCATCTTAGGACAAAGAAATCAGTAACAGCATCCAAAAGAAACCACAGAGGAAGTTTGCTGAGCAACAATTTGGTCTACTTTAAAGCCTTGTAAGACTGCATCTTCCTCAGGAATTTCCTGGCACTTGGCTTTTCCTTCTTACTTAGAAATATCCTAAAAACACTTCTCGGACATTACCATATCTTTGTGAGAAAGACCAGCAGATATTGTAGAACAGTTCCCTTGTCTCCACTGATCAGTGTAATCCAGACAATCTACATCACGTTTCAGTTCTTGCCTAACTTAACCCATCTCTGTACTAGGTCAGCTGGGATTCACCCTCTGGAACAGCAAGGATGCACTTTAAAGAGATCATTATTGCTTCAGCAATGAAAACAGTTCCATTCCTACTGAAATCCCCACCCATGAAAAAGCTATTTAGGTTACATTTGCCATTGCTACCAAACTTGATGTTGGTACTGGTTTAGTCCCAGCCCCAACATCTATTCCAACAAGGATCTGCACAAGTGATGAACCTTCTGGGGAACCAGCAGTAAAGAAAACACATGCTGTTTCTGTGAAATGGTGTGTAACAGTTACACTGGAACAGTTAATATATTAACACTAGTTAAATTGCAGTGTGTATTGTGTATGTGCAGTTAAATGGTGTGTAGCATACATACATACAGTTAATATATTAACACTAGTTAAATTGCAGTGTGTAGTACCACCTACAGGTATGTCCTACAGGGGAAAGAGCAGCCAATCTACCCAGCCTGAGCTGTAGCTGTTACATCCTTCCCCCACACTGTTCTCCTTATCAGACACAGCTTCCCATCATAACACAACAGAACTTCAGTTCTGTCCAGACAGACAGAACAAGACTACTCCTTGCTTACATGTAGCAGGAAAAGGATTTATGCCCAGTTTACAAAATGCTTGAATACATACTGAATTTTAAATCTTCTTGGGTGATCTTTTTTCCTGCACTAGATTTTATTTAAATATTGTTTTAAAAAATATTACACAGCAAAATATATGGAAAAAGTACAAGAATCAGTTAGTATATTCTAAAATGCCTAGCACTGGAAGTCTGAAATGAAGTCCAAACCAGACTAGAGAGGAATTTTTACAATATTTTCAAGAGCAAAATGGGGTTTACTTAGGAAACAAACCAAACATTTTGCAGGCTCCAATGGAAGCAGATTCTCTTACCTCCATGGGATAAATAGAAGTTTGTGCTGTTGCTCCAGCCAAAGAACCAGATACAAATCTTTCAATAGTGCCTAACTTTCCATCATCCCTAGTGAGTATCTTCTTATACTGTATAGTTAAAACACAAATAAACACACGCTTTTTAGAAGTGGTAAGAGTTATTACAAAAGGCAAGAGTACAGTACAAAATGTCTTTTCAAGCTGTTCTTAGTTTTTTATGCATTTACAGTCACATTTGCTAACCCAAAATGATTCTCCAGAACACCATAAACATTCCAGCCTGCAAGAATTCTTAGATTAAATACCTCTGTCACCCCCAGTACCATCAGGTGTTCTGCAAACAGCCAACTCAAGGGTACCTACACTAAGAACTCCAGAAAACAGAGAGGAACCAAATTCCCTTGCAGATCCAGTTGTCCAATCAAAGAACGAAAGATTTCACAGAAGCACGGATTCAGTTTCACGGAAGCACTTTGAGCACTGTACATATTGTGTCATTCCATGAGCAAAGAATAATGTCCCCAAAGTTACTCTGTGGCACCAAAATCTGCTGTTCAGCCTTGCAACATCCCCAGGTTTATTTGATATTTTGTTGTTTTTGTCTCCTCCTTGTACAGAGATGTGCAGTATGCTCATTTGGTCTTACTTGAGGCACTAGCAAGCCCCACAGAGCAAAAATAAAGCTCATTTAAATACACCAGAATGGGAGTTCATTTTCCAAAGGAGGATTAGGCCTTAACATGATGCTTAAAGCTGATTCAGAGGTAAATATAACTCTGAAATCCAGGATGAGGGCATCATACATAGCACTGTGATATTTGACTTTAAATGAATCCCCTGTAAGTTCAGCTAGCATAATGTGCAAAGTTGTTGCCTGCTGTCACTTTGCAGCAACAATCTAGATATTAATGCAGTACTCCACACAAAGCCATGCAGAATCAGGGACAGTTTAAAACATGTAACAGATATAATTTATTTGCACTGCTTATAATACAACAGTAAAACCTGCCTAATAATAAATATTCTATAGACTATTTTAAATCTGAAAGTCACTCAAATTACTATGACAAAATCCCCAACTATGACAACAAGTCCTGTATAATACAACAGTGCCAATAATGAACAGCGAGAGTGATTTAGGATTTTATTCAGCATTACTTAATTCTTGATTTATCATCCTACCTGTTCATACGCCCAGAACTTAATAGCTGTTTCAGGAGCTATTTTCACAACATTTACACCATTCCCCCTCCAAAGGGACCGAACACCACCTTCTTTCAACATTTGCTTAAAACCACTGGCTATATTCATTTTGTTTGACTTTGAACCATGAACCTAAAAAAACCAAAACCGAAGTCACAGTAGAGAACAATGCTCTGATTAGATTATAAAACTCATCAGTATTAAATTGATTAAACATATCAACTAGAGAAACCATATGCACTATTGAAAAAACCTAATTTTAGTAGCACAAGTACTGTAACATTTTACTTCCATTTTTTATCCAGGTTTATAAAACGCCATATTTATGAACAAAAAAAAAATGGAAATTGTCAAAAAATAGCCAGACCTCTGCAATTTAAACACTGACCTTGGCCCTCAATTTTTTCCCAACAGATCTCTAAAAACTCAAGTGATACACTGCAAACCAAGAAATTCTTGAACATTGCACCTACCTGCATCATGACTTTAAGGCGATCTAAGGGTGCTGTACCTGTTCGAGAGACAGCACCAGCCACTCCTCCTGCCAACAGCTGCTTCCACCACTGCCCAGTCTTTTTCTCTTCCTCCGTGAACTCATCTGGAACAGTCAAACTATCTCCTATATCCAATACCTTTATGAATCCAAAGCAAAGATGTGCAAATAACTATCTCGTTCCATCACCTCAGTTTTATCCACAGTTCTAATTTCCAAATTAATATACTACCTAAGAATGAGCAAGTAAAGTGCTAGTTACAAATAAAAATATCTCTAATTTACATTCTATAATTAATTTGCTATGCATTGCAATGAAAAGCAACTTTAAGTGACTTCTACGTAGATATCAAGAAATAACACCACAGACCCACCATTTCAAAGACTGCACCATCATCATTAAAAATTACGACAAATTTCCTCCTTGAGTATGGCCCAAGCAAAGACATTCTGTCATGATCAGCAGTCCTTTAAAGTCAGCACTAAAGCTCAAATGCTTATATGTTGCAGCTAACCTTTCACCAGACAGTCTTGTGGGATTAGTTTGGTAATCTCCTAAAGTTGCTAACAAGAGATTTCTCTCACGGTAATTTATTCACACATGTGGGATGTCTCCTTCCCCCACACTCCCCAACATTTTAAAGCAGAATATCAGAATATTCTATTTCCGGTAACTGCTGTGTATTATCCTACCAAATGAAAAGGTTGACAGATGCCTTATAGATTTTCTTATCATCAGTTATACTCAAAGACACATTTAATACTTTTTTCAGCTATAAAAGTTTGAAATTTCACTAAGGGGGGCATACTTGTATTGCCATTGGATTTGACCAAAAAACAACATTAATATATGTTTTAATGATAAAACTAAGACATAACACTATGAAATCTCACATGTCACTTTTGCTCTTAAGTGCAACCTATAATCATGATACATGAGAAAAAGTACACTGTAGATGATGTAAATCTGGTATTACACATAAATTAAATATATAAAAAGAACAAAAATGTATTAATAACTGATAAGTACTGACCAGAAAGTGTGTTAACTGATAAACCTTTGAACTACCATTGATTTTAATTGTAGACATTATATCCCTAATTTATGCTTCATTCTCTCTATGTTAGTAGACAGAATACTGTCCTGGTCATTTGAGACAAAAATTGCAGAATGCAGAGGGTAAATATAGCCACTGAACAAAAAGGATAAGTACCAGCTATTCTGGATATTGAGAACAGATTAATTGGAAAATCCTTTCATCTTTCTCACATTAGAGGTTTCAAAGTAAGGTGTCATCAGTTGCTCAACTACAGGGAAACATCAAAAGATCAATCAAAGCTCTCAAAACATAAATTCAGTGTTCTAAGAGATATTATGCATATCTACCAGGGTTTAAACCTTGTGTGTACCAAGACCTAAACACAACTAAGAAAAAAAAAAAGATAAATTTAAGGGTGTTTATAACAGAAAGGCCACAGCTCCCATAATAATTCTATGCCAATGTAGCTATCTGCTTAGAAGAGTCTGATAGCAATTACATAATAAAAACAGAATTGTAAGAGCTGCCTGTAAATGCCAGCCAGGCTGGGAGGTCTCACATCTGCTCTTATCTCAAAGACCAGCCGTGTTGCTGGATTTTGCCTGCTGTGATAACTGGGTCATCAGCTGACTGCAACACTAAGATCACAGGAGACTCCCTCAGTTGTTTCTTGGGGGCAACTAATGACATTCCATAATAAAAAAAGAAAATACAGATCTTATGTTTAATAATAGTAAGGAGCATTTTATTAAAGCAAAGGTTTTTTTCACTAAGTAAGCTGGGACCAGGACTATTAGATCTCATAGCAGTGCTTCAAATGCTTTCTTCAGCAAACAGGGAGCTAACTCCCTTTTGGCAAGCATTCCTGAACTGAGGTTGTACAGTGTCAAACACTCAAAGCTCTCAGATCTCATAAACTGGTTTTTATTATGGAAATGCTGACTAATCCCTGGAGATATAAATGGTCTCACTATATTCAAAGGCATCTAACCTTACTTTATTTCCTCCAATAATCTACAGGAAGGATATTTAGCAAACAGGATTACTGTTGGTTTACTTACTTTACTATTGTTCTTAAAAATCAGTCACTGAGGTGTCAGCAGCTCCATTCAATAAAAATGTAAAAAATTTCTCTGCACAGTGGATAACTTATTGCTGTATATTCTGTATGCTTAAATTAAATTCTATGGCACAAAAGAGCATGATGCGCATAGAAAATCACCAGTAAAGACACCAGTGATTTTATGATAATTATAATGACACTATGTAACTGCAAATACTAATTTCAACATAAAAAACAGTTAAAATGTCTACATAAGTTGTTTCAACAAATCAAATTGTACTGTAATGTGCAAAGAAAAGTATTTAATATTGTGGTTATTATTTTTCTGTGAAATAGCTCCAAAAGAGGAAAAAAATTCTGTCCTAAGAATTACTGGTAATTATTTGCAAAGTTTAAATGAAGTTATTAGTCCAGAAGGAACTCATCTGACACAATTCTGCTTGTAAATGGGAGAGCATGAAGTGAAAAGGAAAACCAAACAATACAGATATGCTTGAAATATAACAAGTGTGAAGCTGTTATACTCAGTATCACAAATTAACACAGCAGAAATGAACTTAAAAGGTTAAAAGAGAAGCTGAACTTACAGTGGAATGTTTCCAATATCGAATTATTTCTTCAATGTCTGTAGCTGGATTAAACATGAAATGATCTCTCCACTCATTCCAGTCTACTGTCATTGTCCCATCAGCATCAATACTGAAAAGAAATTGAACAAAACTATATAAGGAAATAGTAATGGTGGGGTTTTGTTCTGGTTTTTTGCTTTTTCTTCCCCTTCTCCCCCCACCTTTTTTTTTTAATTTGGGTTATCACATCAATAACAACTGACTGTAAATTCCATATAGTGACTTCAAGGCTGAATCTGCCATGGCCTTTCAATACTATGCTTCTCTTATCCAAGTCCATCTGTCCTACTTCCATTTAAAAACATAATGCAGTGCTTCTTTCTATCAACAACATTTACAGGGAAATAAAGTAACATTCTCCTCCCAGAACCAGATGCTCCAATAGTAACTACCAACACCTTTCAAAGTCATAATCCCATTTAGCCCCCCTCTCTGAAACAGAAAAATATAAAAATTAACAGTACAAGGAAGATTAAGGTGCCTCAAAAAATAATAATTCCTGACCTTTGCAGGATCTTTTCTGCCTGTTTTTCTGAAATGTCTATACCCAATATCTTCAGGGACTGGACAACTTCTGAGGCTTCAATTTTTCCTTGAAACATTAAAATAAAGATGATACATATTTAAAATATGGATCTTAATAAACTTAGCACCTTGGAGGTCATTGTAGCAGCTGAATAATTGCAGAGATGACTTAAAAATCTACTTACCACAGATGATGTGTTTTGATTGTCTACTACAAGGACAAAGCAAATGGGATGCAAATATACAGTTAGTTAAAAACTGGTTTATCTTTAATAGCCAGAAATTGTCAGAAATTTCCTGTCAGTTTCTCCATCTGGGAAACAAGGATTCCCAGTTCAGTGTACTTGGAGAAAATAAAAAGAATAAAGACTATATATTTTTTTAATCTATAGCAAACTTTAATTATGATCATGTTAAGGAAAAGACATAAGGATTCCATATTCACATCTTCTTGATCCAGTTCAGACAAATATAAGTTACACTACTTTTAATGCAGTTTCTTCAAACTATGCTTGAACAAATAAAATAAATCAATGTATACCATCATTGTTTTTGTCCAGGCTCTTAAATGCCAGTTTCATCTTTTTCTCATGTTCTTTAAGATACTGCATAAATTCTTCAAAATCCAGCTGTCCATCCTGGTTAGTATCCCCAGCTTTAAAAATTTTCTGTTGAGAGAAAAATGAATCTTTTATTTGTCCAAATTACAGCAGGTCACAAAGCATCATTTTGTTTTCAAAATTTAACACACTCAATATTTGCATAGGGAGAGAAAACACTTGGCAGTAAATATATATTTAAGAAAGCATAATTTATTATTTACACAACTTTTCTGTGCATAAATTTTAATGTTTCTTACCAGCACTGGCAACTTATACCTACAGGTATCAAATAATTTTTGATTTGAAGAGGTGGGAGACAGGAGAAACAAGAGAGAACAAGTTTAAGCCTGTCAGTTTCCTGTACATGAAATCTGTCAGTAAAATAAGCAGAACCTTGACTATCATCTTAACAAAGTGGTCTATTAATCATGAATTATAAAGATAAAAAATACAAGCAGCAATTAACTCTTTAAATGCTGACCAAAACATTACAAAGATCTTGCCCCACTGGCACTTCCAGCCCTCAGTGTTTGAGAGAACACGGCTTTCTGCTTCAAACTGAAGCCCTGACGACAATTTTAAACAAACTTGTAACAAATACAAACACACTTATCTTCCTTTCTTGCATGTGCTTCCTAGGAACTGTCCTGCAGATAGAAGCACTTCATGCAGAATTAACTGCTCTGAATGCATGGCATGCAATTGCCAGGACTGCAGGAAACAAGTCTCAAACACGGCCCAGGCAGACACTTCCCCACCAGCAAAGGGCCAGAAAACGGCACCATCTCCATGTGTGAAAACTTACTTGTCAGAAAAGGACAATTACAGCAGCCTGTCACTGCTGAGGCTGTGCTCAAGGCAGGGCCCAGGGAGCTCTGCAGGGTTTGGAGTTTGAGCTTTCGGCCACGGGGAGAGCCAGGGCCTCAGCCAGGCACAGCCGCTGCCGCAGCACCGCCGTCTCCTCTGGCAGCATGTGCAGGAAGGCAGCAGGGAAACCAGCCCAGAACCCTGCTCCAGGACACAAGATGTAAGGGAAAATTATGTCTTATCCCCTCCTTCGGACATTGGTCCCTGTGGGTGCCCTCAATGTGCAAAATCCTAGGGGGGCAGCACTCAGTACCCGACAGGAGACCGACCTGCCAGCACAACCTCATCACTAACTGCAGCCTCACAGCACTTCAGGGGACTGTAAAGCACATGCCAAAAATTCTTCCAAGTGTCTTCTATTCAGCAGACTGCCTTGTGCAACTGCAGTTTCTGAATAAAGTAACCCTCAACAAGATTTGAATGGCTGTTCTAATCTGCAAAATCTGGTTTTAATTTTGTTTACTCCTCTTTAATTAGTCGAGGTCCTCAAAAGACCAAAGTTCAACAAGTTCTAGGCTACAGAAACTAAACACAAAGGAAGCAGAAAACTGGTGTATTTGTTGCAGGTGTCTGAAAAAGACTGAAGACATCTAAATACATTTATGTTGCCTCCCTCATCTTCCCTATCCCTATACAGAAAGTAACGTACTTTAAAATTTCATCTCAAAAAAACAAAATTTGTAACATTATCACGAATTTCGCAATGAAATGGAGCAATATGGTGTGGTATGCCACAGTGAAATGAGCAATATTATTTACCTCCCATAATACTGCAAGTTGTGCACAATAAACATCAACTTAAGATACCACATATTCAGATAACTGTGATTTGGTATCAGCTTTGAAAAACCGTGTTCTCAGTATAGTCATAAGTCCAGCTTGATTGTAATTTCTATTAATAACCTGTCAACACAGATAGATATACTCATCAATTCTGTTTCATGCCTCTGTCAATAGAGTTAGAGCTGTTCAGAATTTCCCATTACAAAAAGAAGTTAGTTAGTTTACATTTACAGATAGTTAAAAAAAAACACCACACCATTAAAAATTACTCTAGTCTGAAGAGTCCCCTCTCAAAGACACTGCAGTCTCAAGCCATCTTTTACTCCACACATGGCACCACATGCTGTAGGGTCTGAGTGTCCTGCTGAGCTCCCATGCTTTCCTGAGAAGAGGTGACTTAAGTGACACTTGTAATCACTTCGTGGGAGCTCTACTCCACACAAACTGCTACTGGTACCCGAGCTACACAAACCAAAATGCAAGGAGTGGTTTTCTGTCTCACAGATAGAATTTAGTTGAAGTTCTGTCCTAAGTGCAAAACCTCCACTGCTGAGGATGATGTAAGCCAAAGAAAACAGGAACTCCTAGGAATTTGAGAGAGCTGGTAATTTCTGTGTGTGAAGGGGGGCACCTTTCAGTTCACCTGCCAAAGAAGTGGATTCCATATTGCAATAACAATGAGAAAATGGAAAGCACAAACATACTCTCCATGTCCTACTTTTGTTTTGACAGTTATTTTCCAGACTTCAAGTCGGTCTCAGCCACTCTCAGTGAAGCAGAACAGAAATTATAGGGAACAAAAACAGATGGCACATGTGTTTTTCTCTCAGTACAAATCTAAAAGCTCATGCAAACAAAAGCCTCTTGCTGTTTATGAAATGAACTAATTATGTTGGTGTTAAAGTTTCAGATTAAAATCAGTAATTTGTGGAACTAACAGGAACACCAAAAGAAGCTTGTCTTCTACTTGGCAGGCAGAAACTTCCTCCTGGGGGTTCCATACTCCACGGGCACAGCCAGCAGGAAGACACCTCCAGATTCTGTAGGGAGCCTGGCACACTAAGTCCTAGGTACAAATTGCCCCTTCACAGCATCAAATAGTAATAAAGTTGGAAGGAATCTCTGGAGTCCATTGAACTCAATCCCAGCTCAAAGCATGTCTAATTACATCAGGTAGTGTGGGACCACATCAAACTGAGTCTTGGACACCTTCCAGGAAGGAGATTCCACAGCCCCCACATGCAAACTACTCCACCAGTCAATCACTCCTCACTTCACTTCAACACTGAATCCAACTCTGATCTTCTGCATTTCATATACTACCAGATTTTGTATAATTACAGCCACTTGTTACTCTGCCAGTGCCTGGGTCACCAACTTCTCAGATGGAGGAGAATTGGATGCATTTTAAAATAGGCATACTAACAATAGAGCAGGAACCAACCAAGGTGCCAACACTTGCTTACAAGTCCTGGGAAACAATGTTTGGCATGCCTGCCACATAAAACCTGCCATTTCTTGTTACAGCCTTACTGTGGGATCACCTCACCTTTACAAAGGCCCAGATCCAAATGTTTATTTTTCAAGGCACACCATTTCTTTTCTCATTGTCTAAAAACTGTAACCCCAAGCAGTAAGGATAATTCACTGGATAAAATGAAATGGTGATCACATAAAGAATTGTTAATTACTGACAGATACAGGAAGACAGTTTAGATTATGACATGAGCTATAGCAATGTGTGCTTGCAGCCCAGAAAGCCAATCATGTCCTGGGCTGCAGAAAAAGAAGTGTGACCAGAAGCTCAAGGGAGCTTCCATCCCTCTCCTCTGCTCTCATGAGACCCCAGCTGCAGTACTGTATCCAACTCTGGGGTCCTCAGCACAGGGAAGACACAGACCTGGTGCAGAGGGGCCTGAGGAGGCCCCAAAGACGATCAGAGAGCAGGAGCACCTCTCCTGTGAGGTGACTATAAGGAAAGGCTAGAGTTTTTCAAACTGAGGAAGAGAAGGCTTCACTGAGACCTTATTGCAGCCTGTGGGTACTTAAAGGGGCTTACAAAAGAGGTGGGGACAAATTTTTAGCAGGGTCTGTAGCAATAGGACAGGGAGTAATGGTTTTAAATGTAGTAAGAGTTGATTTAGATTACATATAAGGAAGAAGTGTTTTACTATGAGGGTGGTACTGGCACGGGTTGCCCAGAGCCTGGCAGGTGCTCGACCCCTGGGAACATTTGAGGTGAGACTGGGTGGGGTTCTAAGCAACCTGATAGAGTTGAAGATATCCCTGCTTATTGCAGGTGAATTGGACTACAAGACCTTTTAAAAGTCATTACCAATCCAAACAATGTATGATTCTGTGATCTTTCTTTTTAATGCTACAGGCCTTCACACAAACAGACTAAAATGCTCCTGTACTGACCTATTTAATCATGACACTGTCACCTTTGTCTTTTCTCCCCTTTTTTCATCGTAATTCTACTATTTTTGTTCTTTTTCTGTTGCATATTTTGTTAATACAGCTATTTTCCAAGTCCTGCACAACCAGGCAACACCAACACAAGAGGCCACAAGCAGACTGAAACACTGAAGGTATTTTTTTTTTTAATTCTCCATTATATAAATCATGTTGCAATGTTGAATTCCTGCTCTGTCAGAAGACCTCTGTATTTGGTGTGGAAATGTAAGTAAGTCAGCAGGTCTGTTGAAAAAAAAAAAAACTAGACAGACTTTATATACACATCAAAACTCCCTACCTTTCTCTGTAAGTGTCCTGATGAAATATTAGATTGCTCTATGCCAAAGTTATGAGCTTAACACATTCATGGCTACAACATAAAGGCAATGAATGCAATACACTAGAAATCTTGATGTTTTTATGTAGACTTTTCCTTTAAATTCACAGTCTAATTTTTGCATTATTTAGTATCATTATTTGTGTATTATGCATGAGCCTTCACAGTCTGTTTACAAAACTGAGCTGTGCATCAAAGGTGGGGCTGCTGAGTACAAAGGATTACCAGTCTATTCATTAGCTTGTTATTTCAGCTAATTAATATAATGTAAAGAATATTTAAAAGGAAGTGATTCATCAAGAAGTTACTGGCTTCCTATTATGCTATCTACAAGCACAAAACAGCACTTCAAGATACATCACTGGTGCAAGTAGCAATTATGTGTTCTGCAATCAGAGTTCCAAAGGGCACAGATACACATGCTGCATGCAAAGAACTCCAGCACCACAGTAAGAACATCATCGTGTCTTTAGACATTCACACATTTCACATTTGCTTTTAAAATCAGAGGTACTATATATAAAACCAATCATGATATTGTTTTTCCCCTTTTTCAATTCTTTCCATCTTAAATATTTTTTTAGCCATTCACATAGCTCTGCAGTGTACAGTTTCAAGTTATTAAACTGTAATATTATTGGATGCCAGTCACAGCTGAAGTATACACACTCCTTTTACTGGACATAGAGGACAACAGTCCTTTTCCTATTTATATCTGCTAAGACTACACAAATCTATGCAGACTATGATAACCCAAAATCACTAGCGAAGATTATTAAAGTCAGCCTTG
This sequence comes from Leptocoma aspasia, assembly GCA_013399835.1. Lineage (NCBI taxonomy): Eukaryota > Metazoa > Chordata > Aves > Passeriformes > Nectariniidae > Leptocoma > Leptocoma aspasia. The sequence continues at coordinate 1,032,401 of VXAX01004318.1, read as the reverse complement.
TCAAACTGCATCAGTTGGGAGATAAATCCAGCCTAAAGGGAAAGGGCCTGAGGATGTGTTCACACAGCATTACAGCCCAGTGAGGCCACATAACACACGAACTAGAGTGACACTTCACCTCCAGAAACCCAACACAACACCAAGTAAAACAGAAATCTGCACTGCCTCTAAAGGCCTCCCAACTTGTCCAAATTCAGCATTCATATTTACTCTCTTGCCTCCCAAAGGATACTACCAACATGTAAACAGTATCCAAGCAGGCCCTTTAAACCTGCTACAGACATTAGGAGCCCCCCACTCCAGTACAGCAGACCTGCACCCTTGACAGCAGCAGAAGTTGCTATCAGCTGCAGAGCTTCCCCTTCCTGTTCCCTACCCTAAGCACTGCTCTTCCCTGCAACAGGACAGCACCAGCAGAGATCTTCTCCCTGGTCCACTTCAGCTAACAGAAGCTCTAGAAAACGAGACAAAAAAGGACAAGATGCAAGTGTGAGTATGCTCTCCCAAAATGCCTTACCGAGGCTGCTCCTTCAGGACCTGGATAAACTCTCTCAACTCATAGCTATGAATTAAATTTCAAGAATCTGAAACAGCATACATGGAAGATGCAAACTATCCCTTGAATTTTTATTCAGCATTCTTTGCAAGTTACACTAGTATTTTTGACTTTGAGCATACTTAGTAGACTGAGTTTTCCTATTAAACAGGACAACTCCGTTACTGAGGCATCCCAGCCATAGTAATTTCAAAAGATTTAACAGTTTCCCTTGTTTGTTCACCTGGGACACACTGCTGTCTAAAGACAGAGATTTAGCAAAGCATTTCAACATAGCAGTTAAGAGATGTCTCAGAGGTGAGGCTTCCCGTATTTGGGAATTCTTGGCATTCTTGCATTGCACTTTGCAGCAACAGGAGGAAGAATTAATCATTCACTGTACCCTGTCACTGTTCAAGAAAAAAACCTATGAAGTTAGTATTAAAAAATAATTCATTTTATCTCCTTGGATGTTTGAAGTGTTACGAAAACAAACTCAAGATTTATCTGTCTCTTTCATAGAGAGACTACAACACATATCAGTTAAAAGCTTCTGAAATAGAAGTGAAAAGAAATTAAATAATGATTTACATGTTTACTTACAATGGAGGCAAATTGAATGCATTCAATTTCAAATTTACAAACTGAACACATTACTGAAGATATTTGCAGTATTTCACTGCAGTTAAGTCCCCATAACCAGTCATAATCATCATATCTATTATGATCAGAAAAGGGAAGTTTAAAGGAACTAAATGGTTCCAGTTTTCTACAATCCCATGACATGACATCTGTTTTGATAAAAACCTGAAGATGCCAGACCAAATCTATTACCAGGTTTTGGGTAAACTCTTAATGTGAGAGAAAGCTTCAATTAATATAAAGAATGACACAGAGACAGGGAAGTACTGAAGCTTTTAAGACTGAATCTGCATATCAGGTATGATAAATTCTAAGAGTAGATACAGTGTGATACAAGATACCCATGTATCTTCCTCAAAGTTGCCAAAGTAGTCACTGTTTCTTCTGTTTCTAGCCAAGCTACAACATGATTAGGGAGGGTTACCTTGCTCTACTGCCCTTCTAATTTTGAGTTACCAAAATTAAAAGAAGTGCAAAAATCTTAATAAAGTAGTGTAGAAATATTTAAGGACATGCTCAGTCACCTGCAAGTGTGTGCTTTTTGAACTAAGAACTGCTAGGCAAAGTTGAAGCCCTGAAGCGCTATCTAGCTGCAGGTTTTAGGGGCCAGAGAAAAGCACAGAAGGAAACAATACACACCTGGGCCATTCTCACCCATCCCCATGCTGAGACACAGCAGTGGAACACAGCACAGGGGCCTGCCTCACTTGGCAGAATTCTGAATCTCCTGTGGTTTAAATGCAGAAACACACTTCAAGTGTTCTGAGTATTTTTAGATGTGATTGAACTCAAATTTTCAGAAACAGTCAATTACTCTAAACAGACATAGTCTGATTGTTGCAAATTTAGTCTCATTAGGCCCTGTCTCCACCACTGGTGTCTCTTCACACTGTTTCTTTATCCAAAAGAGCTTTAATGTAGCCAAAGGCTTATGTCAAAATGTTAAGAGAGTTAGTCCAAATAAGATCATTAGACTGGTTCCAGAATGTAGTTCTTCATTTCAATAACATCTTCCTACTCTTAGCTCCAAAATTAAATGTATAAATAGCACCTGAATTTGAATACTTGGCTGTTCATATCCCAAACTGAAGCTTGAAATATGGGGTTCACCTCCTACGGATTTACTGTGAGGACTGATTGCAGCAGAAGGAAAGGATGAACAAAAATAGTACTTCATCCAACCACTCACACCATTTATGGTGCTCCCGCCTACAAGACTCATGGCATTCTGAAGACACAGCATGAGATCATTTGTGATCTGATCCCAGCATCTATTTTGTGTCCCTGCTTATCAAAGTCACTGTGCAATAGCTGTTAATATTGCTTGTAGAGCAACATTTGATAGTTACCACTCTGAATTCTTCCTTCATAGACAATGACACATTATGTTGGGAATCTCCTGCAAGGCTTTGCAAAGTAACCCATTCCTGGCAGGAAATATCCTACAATAGAAAACAGGAGTCACCCTGGCAGCCTCCAAGCAACACACATTCCAGATTTTCCAGTCTTTTGTCTGTCAGATACTGCCACAAGGCAGGTCAAGTAGAACACAGTCAGGAGGTTCTGTCAGGTTGAGCTATGGGGGAAAAATGATTCTTCCTTAGAGGGAGATGCAAGCCATCTCCAAAGCTTACCACACAGGTTCACAGCTGATGGAAGGTGCATACCTGTAGTCTGTTACTCGAATGGATAGAGCTTTGTCTCTTTTGAAAACATGCATATTCCTCCTAGAGAGGAACTGCACTTAAAGACAAAAGAGCAAAGCAGTACTAGTAGCACTAACACTGTACTGTGAAGGGTACAACTTTGGATCAACCAACTGACTTTGCAGTGAAACTCAGGAACACCCAAACAGTCCCTTTTCCACAGGTTAGCCAGAAAGCAGCTGTGCAGCTCAGAAGAACAATGGCCAACACTCCCAGGTATATGGATTTCATCCTGTGTGTTGGAAGCCAACCTTGCAAGAGATTTTTGAAAACCTAACATAGACCAGCATCAACATAATGAGGCTTGAGTCTCTGATGCACCCATGAGGCACCAAAGCTGACTCTGCTCTAGGATATCCCAAGCTCTGCCCATGCCATGGTGCCACTATGCTGGCAGGGCTGAGCAGTTCAGTACATAACACTTTGCTCCATCGTATAATATTTTCATGTCTCAATTCCTTACTCATTAGTTATTAGTAGTTACAAGACTACTTCTGCCTCTCCAAATACGATGATTCAATATCTGACTTCATTAATAAAATACCTTTTTACCGAGCAGTAAGAAAAAGTAATTCAACATCACTTTAGAGCTTTTAGTGGGAGAAGGCAGCTTTGAGCTGCAAGAAAATACAGGAAGCAGATTAACCACATAAAAGCAGGAAAGTAGCAGAAGGCAAGACTTACTGAGGCTCTCATATTACAACAAGTCTAGTTATTAACAGGTACACAGTGCTACTCTAGTTTCTGGTTCCAACTGTGCCCACCATCGTTTGAAACAGTGAGCACACAGAAGTTTACCTGCACAATTCTTCCACCCCTCCCAGATGAGAAGATGACTCATGGCTTATATTGTTTACTCGTGTGTCTTTAATAACTAAGGCAGCAATTCCTGCTGTTACATCCAGGTATGTCTACCTTATGTCTGTCTATTTCATGGGTATCCCTTTCAGTTTATCCTGAAGGAAACGAGAATAATCTGACACATACTCAGATGTGCACTATTAATGAAGATCACTGATTTTGAGAAAGAGCTTGGAACTTCAATTCTAAGTTGCTCAAATCTTCAGCAGCAGACCAGAGCTTTCAGTGAATTATGTGGGAAGACCATCTTTGTTAAACACCAGAAAATTAGCTGGTTACCTGTTTCCCTGTTGTTCAACACAAGTAAAACCCCCAAATTTTTACAGTCAAACGGGTACAACAGGTTTACAACGATGTGTGTATAATGTGTGACTGCAGTTCATAGCTGGCATGCTCTGAACACTGACAACTCTCATGGATAACTGAAAAGGCCAACCTGTCCCTCCTTTAATTCCAAAAACGTAAGAACACAAAAGGTGCCTATTGTAAAGATGATTTTGACCAGCAGCAATACTGAAGTGAAAGTGTGCTTTCATTTATACTCTTGCATCAACACCATTCAACTCAAGAGGCCTGTTGCATGCTTTTTTCTTAAGTATAGGAGACAGAGAATTAAATAACAGAAGAAGGCAAAACAGAGACCAAATAACGAGACCGCAGGAAAAAACTGTCACACAATCAGCATAAGGTCACTGAATTATTGACCCAACACACTTTTTAATTTAATTCAATTAATGTTTAATTAACATTTTTAATGCAGAATCGTGCATTAAATTATTTTATATGCTGATCCCTGAGCATTACTGAAAATAATCAGGAAAGAGAAGTTTCTCTTCCAGGTAACAGGTTAGACCTGCTAGTGTAAGTCAGCATCACACTGGAATGCTTGATGACTTAAGTTTTACTGACTTCTGAGGTCACCACATTGATACAAGGGACAAAGGAATGTAATAGTCCAACTGATCTCTGCAGAAGCCACCGCCACAAAGAGTTGTGGCACTGTTGGTTTTATGGTTTGATGGCCACTGTTACAAGTGTGCATTTTCTAATAAAGGGCCCTCGGTATCTGACAACAGCCCATGTCAAGATGAATAACTTCCATGTCTATGTATTTAGCTTAAATAACTAGTTCTAAAATTACAACCTAAGGCTACGCAGGTTTACACTACCTGCTGCCCAAAGCAAACCCTCATTTACTCTGATCTAGATTATGCATGGGTGGAGTAGCGAAAAAAAGCTGTAAATCGCCATTCTTTACCATGCTGGAAGAGGAATGCGCTATCATGTATCACTCAACAAGGAGTCAAAGGATGTCAAAAGTCCACACATGATGAGTAAACCCGCTTGCCAGAGGAACGGCCGACAGCCGTACGCGCTCGGGACCCTCCGCCTACAGCCCGGGGCGTGCCTGTACAACCGGCCCCCGGCGCTGGAACAGCGGCCCGGGGAAGGAAAACGCCAGGCCCGAGGCTGCCTGCACCAAGGAGCGGCCCCAAGCCGCCGGAGCAGCCCCGGCCGGGCCGCGCCCCGTCCCTCGGGCTGAGCGGCGGCCGCCGGCAGAAGGAAGCCTCGCAGGAGCTGGAACATGTCGGGGCCGTGCAGCGCGTACAGACAGACAGCGTCCCTCGACTCCCGCCAGCTGGGCGCGGACGAGACACCGCCCGCGATGCTGCCAGCGCCCGCAGCTGCCAGCGGAGGGAAGGGGAGGGGAGGGGAGGGAAGGGCCGGCCCAGGCCCGTCCGCCGGGGGGGGGGG